>OZ018318.1:202776242-203303742 GCA_963969495.1 Ceratothoa steindachneri | reverse complement strand
AATGAATCCCGTCAAGTCCAGGAGATGTAGAACCACAAAGGGACAATGTAGCACACAACTCTTGGATTGAAAACAAGGCGTTATAGGGAAGGTTGGAGTTCGTCGCAAAATTAAGGGGAATAAGACTTCCTTTGAGTTACAAGCTCGAAAATCCTTATTGTAACGGCTGACGACACGGAAATGGCTAGCCAAGGCATTGCAGATTAAAGGGTGGAGTATTATTACCGGCAAAATGACTTCGGATCTTAGGGGTTGCTTTTTTGTTTTTTTTAAATTTTAAGAGCTCATCTTGCGACTGCCTCCTTGGGCATAAGTCGCCGTACTTACCACTGTCTAGTACTAGGCTACTTTAAAATAATAACACGAAAAAACAAAACCACAATAATAAAATAAAAAAAGGAAGAAGGCAAGAGGCAGGAAGCAAGCTCCAGCGTCGAGGGGAGATCCCCCTTCTCCCGGCGCAGGAACGTGCGACCTACAAAAATAACAAAAAAAACCCCCAGAAAAAAACAACAACTAGTTGAATAAAGGGGAAGAAGGCCGGGCTCCCCCCGAAAGTCGGTAAGTACACCATGCTATGTGCACGAACTTGTCCTGAGTACAAGGGACAGGCGGTAGCGACCCCGCCCATCCCGGTATCGGGAAAGGAATCGTGCGCGAAGATCACCCAGACTGGGACATTCGACAAGAATGTGGCGAACAGTCTGGGGGACGACGCAGTCATCGCAATAGGGCACTGGCGAGCGCTCCATCAGATAGCGATGCGTCACACGAGTGTGCTCGATTCAGAGACGACAGAAAGTTAACCTGAAGCCGTTGCGGCATTGGGGGATAGGTCTATGGGAACAGTCGCGGCGCAATGGCACGCAACTTTAAGTTCCCTTCGACCTTCTACAATCTTCTTTGCCAAAAAGGTCCGAAGAGTTGCCCGTATTCCTGCCATGTAGTCGGTGTGAGGAAGAGCGAAACGCTGGTCCAGTCGCAGAGTCCTTGCGGACTCTTTGGCGCCCTCATCGGCTTGCTGCAAGAGGTGCTTACAGGCCCGGCGGAACCAGGCGCTGCCATTTGGGACCACCCCTCTCGCCTGGTGGCCTGGAAGTCCATTGGCATGGCGGCTCCACCTCAGACACAGCATAAAACTGATAGAGAGTGTGAAGAGGAAAAGAAAAGGGATGTGAGGAAGGTATGGGTGGGGATGAAGCAGGTTGTTAAAAAACCCCATCCCGAACCGGAGCTCAGGGGTTAGGAAACGTTGTCCCCTCTCCCCTCACCTCCAATCCAGGACGGTTGGCTTGAGAAGAAGGTCAGTATCTACCCTGTGAAATTAGAGGCTGACCAGAGAAAGTTGTGGGAGAGGTTGTATGAAAAGCGACGAAGTAGGGCAGAAATACAGGCTATCTGAAGGAAGGAAGAGCGGCTAAGCTGGGGCCGGACGGAGCTTAATATCTTAGAAGCCATATTAATCAATGAAGATAAGCCGGCCATCAACAGTCAAGCGACAAGTTGGAATCGCACATTAAAACTATTTTAAAAATTCTTCTCACATGAGTGGCTCATTTCCTCTAACGTTAGGCTTAACCAAGGCGGAATAAATACCCCTTAAAAATCGTTTCCTTTTACTTCTGCCAGATCCTCACTTCACTCATTACATCGGTAAAGGAGGCAAGAACATTTTAAAACGCTCCGAAGATGATCTAATAAGATCGAAAGCTTAGCAATTTAGTTTGGTTTTAACCAAACACACTCATAGAAAAAAAAAGATGAATACTGGACAAGTAATCCACCATCTACAAGATGGAATAAAAAAGATAGAGGAAGAGAAAGTTGCCAAAGGAAATTAATTAAGGCAAAATACACAATGGTCTTCAACAAAATTTGCATTCAAGAAAGACTGCTACCCAATTACACTAATATATATATATATATATATATATATATATATATATATATATATATATATATATATTATACCTATATAATTTTTTATTAAGAAAACAATAAACCGAGGACTAAAACTTTTAGGTTTTATGCAAACACACACACACATATATGTATATATATATATATATATATATATATATATATATATATATATATATATATATATATATATATATATATATATGCATAAAACCTAAAAATTAATCATACCTATATAATTTTTATGAAAAAAAATAAAGCGAAGTCAAGCCGAGAAGGCGACGCCAGAAAGGGTAGGGAAGCAAGAATTTCGAAGAGACGCAAGGCCGGGACAAACTACTAAAATGTGAGCCACAGACAGCTAACTACCGCAAAAGGGACAACCCGGGGCAACTTGGCCTCCACCCGAAACTAATTAGTCATGGGTGAGTCGCATGTGCCCAATTCGCAACCGACATAGAGCAACCTCCCAAGACCAGAGTCGCTGAGAGCTAGAGGACCCGGAACGGACAAAGCATTTAATAAGGGACAGCTTAGAAGATGGGAACGAACCCCACTCTCTCTGCCACAATCAAAACACAGATGCCCTGATTACGGGGTAGGAATCCTTAAAGGGCAGAGGGGCTGCATCTGTCACCTCGAGGGCGGCCGAGCGGGCCAGCCGACCGGCCGCCTCGTTGCTCGGGACCCCAACATGAGCTGGAGCCCAACAGAAGGCCACGCTGTAACGGGAGGCATTTCTAACCAGCCAGGAGCGAATCCGTAAAACTAAAGGGTGGGTGGACGTAAAAGAGCGAACCGCCTCCAAAGCAGGCCTGGAATCGCTTAAAACAATAAAATCTGAAGAATTGATGCATAAAATCAAATTAAAAGCCAAAAGAATGGCCGTTAACTCTGTGGTAAAAACGGATGATACAGGAGGGAGGGCGGACAGAAAAGACTCCGTAGAGGACACCACGACCACCACAGTACCGAGGGCCGAGGTCTGACATCAAGCCGTCAGTATATATGGGACGCTTGTGAGCATGGCAACACGCATGTTCAAGAAACAGGCACTTTAATAGACGAGGGTCAGTAGAACCTTTCTCGAAATGCCAAAAAGCAGTACATACCTCAGGAGGGCGAACGCTCCAATACGGAGCCGACGGGAATGGGAGTGTAAACACTCCAGAAACACCCAGGGAGGCGAGATGGTCCCTAACCCTGAGCCCCAGAGGCCGGGGTAGAGATGGCCGACACGGCATCAATTGCCAGCTGTAATCGACGGGAAGCAGAAGGCAAGCGGGGAGATGAACAAAACAACACCAAGTCTTCCACGAAGAGGGAAGCCAAAAACCCCTCTGGAAGAGTGGATACCAGACTATTAATGGCAACGGCGAAACATCTCACACTTAAAATTTACCCTTAGGGAACACCCTCCTCTTGAATCTGCAAGCCTGAGAAAGCATCCCCAATACGGACCTTAAAATTACGGGACGATAAAAATTCTGGAATAAAGACCGGTATAAAGCACCGCATACCCCAATCATATAACTGACGTAAAACACCATATCTCCAGGTGGTATCGTAGGCCTTCTGAATGTCAAAGAACACCGCTAACACCTGATGCCTGGAAGAAAAAACCCGTAAAACGGAGTTTTCCAAACGAATGAGGTGGTCAAAAGTACTAGGGCCGCTACGAAAACCCCACTGAAATAGAGAGAGGAGCGAGTTGGACTCCAAAAACCAATTCAGGCGAACTTCTCGAATAACTTATTGAGGCAGCTCGTAAGAGCAATCGGGCGATAGTGACTGGGGTCTGAACCGCCTCTGCCGTGGTTTAGAAAGGGTAAAACAACCGCTATACACCAGGAGGACGGATAGATTCCTTTGACCAAAAGAAGGTTGTAGAGGTCAACCAAAAATAACTGACTGAGGATGGAGACGACGGAGAAAGTAGAGGTGGATGCAATCATCACCGAGAGAGGTGGAGCCACAGTGAGACAAAACATCCCGCAGCTCATAGACGGAGAAGAGAGCATCATAAGAGTAGGTGGCGCATGTGGTAAAATCTAAAAAGCGAGACTCTATGGCGACCTTATGATCGAGAAACCGTAGAGGATAGCTACTAGCGCTACTGACCGAAACAAAATGGTCAGCCAGAGCTTCGCTGACCAACCGGCCATCGGACACAAGCGATCCTCTGATGTCCAGAGTGGGGATGGCATGACCAGCGTAGCGACCATGGATCTTATTGAGCCGCTTCCAAACCCGAGTCAGCGGCGTGGACGAAGAGATGGAAGATACGTACCGGCGCCAAGACTCACGGCGGGCAAGACGGAGGGTCCTTTGGCGGATGGCACGAACCGGGTTCCGATCGACCCTATTCGAGACGGTTGGGTTCCGGCTATAACGGGAATGGGACAACTGATAGGCAGAAATAGCTGACGAGCAATCTTTCGACCACCAGGGGACGGTGCAGCGCCCCGCAACAGGGCCCATTCGCGGAGCAAAGCGCTCAGCAGCCTTTAAAATATGAGTAGTAAAATATGAGACCGCTGAATCTACGGTATCGAAGGAAACCTGGGAGGCATCAATAAAGAAAGCCTCTCGAAACCCAACCCAATTTGCTCGCCGCAGATCTTAACAAGGAGGGAGGAAAAGGCACGGGCCAGGAAGGGCGGCCGATAGGACGATCGGGAAGTGATCACTCCCAGAAAAGTCGTCCCGAATCGACCACCGGAAATCAGGAAACAGTTGGGCGAACATAAAAACAAGTCTACAGCACTAAACAAATCCGTTTGAACATGGGAAGAAGTAAAATCACTGGAATTTAAAAGACAAAGGGAATCGGATAATAAGAGAGATTCAACCACTCCGCTCCGGGGATTACGGGCAGTATCACCCCAAGATATAAGGCGAGCATTAAAATCACCAAGACATAAAAACAGGGTAGGTAACTGCTTGTTAGTTCTAAAAGGTCAGACCTACTCAAATTAAAATCAGGGGGGGGGGATGTACACAAAACAAACAGTTAAAGGCTTGAAATAAAAACCCTCGCAGCAACAGCCTACAGGATAGAACGAAGGGGAAGTGACGCAGATTTTTTTTTAAGTGGCAATCTGGCAACTGCCCACTTAGGCATAAGTCACCGCAAACAAACAGCCTAGTTCTAGGCTACTTTAAAATAAAAATTTGAGAAAAAAAGGGTAAAAAGAAAAGATGACAATTAGGAAGCAAGCTTCAGCGTCGGGGGAAGGTCCCTCTCCCCCGGGCGCAGGAGCGTGCGACCAACAAAGAAAACCAATAACTAAAACCTAATTAAATAAAAGGGAGAAGGCCGGCCTTCCCCCAAAAGTCAACAAGTTCACCAGTCAATGTGCATGCACTCGCCCCGAGTACAAGGGGCAGGCGGTAGCAACCCCGCCCATCCCGGTACCGGGACAGGTAACGTGCGCTAAGATCACCCAGACTGGGACATTCGACAAGAATGTGCCTAACATTCTGGGGTACGACGCCGTCGTCACGATAGGGTGCAGGCGAGCGCTCCATCAAATAGCGATGCGTCACACAAGTATGTCCGATTCGGAGACGACAGAAAGCGACCTAAAGCCGTCGCGGCATTGGGGGATAGGTCCATGGGGACAATCGCGGCACAATGGCACGCAACTTTAAGTTCCCTTCGACCGTCTCCCATCTTCTTTGCCAAGCAGGCCGAAGAGCTTCCCGTATTCCTGCCATGTAGTCGGTGTGAAGAAGAGCAAAACGCTGGTCTGGTCGCAGAGTCCTCGCGGACTCTTGGGTGCCTTCATCGGCACGCTCATTCCCCGCAATTCCTACATGTCCAGGAACCCAGCAAAGATAATCTCAACATCCGCCCGGCTTGCCAAAACCGTGGCGTCACGGATATCGCGAACCATGGGATACGGAGATTCCAATGCCCCGAGAGCACTCAGGGCCCTTTGTGAGACGCTATAGATCACAATCCGGTCTCCGAACCAGGCACCTCGCGTAATCTCCCGTACCGAGTGGTGTATTGCCACCAGCTCGGCAGTGAAGACAGACGCAGTGCCTGGCAGAGCCAGGCGTGGTAGCCGACTTCCTCTTCGGACTTGGAGCCATCCGTATACACTGTCACGCTTCCAGCGTGACACGAGGTGTGCTCTCAAAAGTTCGAACGCAATACTCCCGGCGCTGTACAAGCTTTGGGACCAGAGGCGTAGCAAAAAATAGCCATAGGTGGTACTTTCCAGGGTGGCTCCCTGGGCAGAACCAGAGGCGCCACCGGCCCGAGAGCTATACCTAGCTCTCAAAGGAGTTTTCTGGCCCTAAACCTAAAGGGCTTAGGGTATGACTGGCGTCTCTCGGCGGCATAGGCACCATCGAGATCAGCTGTGGATGCAGTGAAACCTGTTGGAGACTGAGGGAGGCGTCATTCTCGCGCGTACAGGCGAGTGTTGCACTGCACGCGGCGTAGAGCGAGTGGCATCTCCCCAGAATCGACCAACAGGCTCTCAATGGGGAAAGTGCGGAAGGCAACGGTCGCAAGGCGAAGGCCAGTGTGGTGGATCGAGTCCACCTTCGGCAATAAGTCTCGGCTGCGGATGCATAAAACTAGCATCCGTAGTCGAGCTTCGAACGAAAAAAGGATCGATAAAAAAGTAAGGCAGTAGCCCTATCAGCACCCCAAGCGCTGAACGTCACGGATCGGAGAATATCCATGGCGCGGGTACAAGAGACCTTAAGGCTGCGAATATGAGCCTTCCAGGTGAGACATCGGTCAAATACAAGACCAAGGAAATGGTGCAATTAAACCACTTCCAGGCGCACCCCATTATGGAGCAAATCTGGGTCGTGGTGGAGCCGTGGGTGGCGGCAGAAGTGCACCACCTTAGTCTTGGCCAAAGAAAACCGAAACCTGTGCACTTCGGCATAACGAGAAACGCGGTTTAATGCATCTGGGCCGCCCTAAAAGAGATCGAAAGTTCGTCTACGTAGAGCGTAGCGAGAACATCTTCCGGCAGCACCGAGGTGATGCCGTTGATGCTTAGGGCAAAGAGTGTTACACTAAATACACTTCCCTGCGGGACCCCCTCTTCCTGCTCCTTTGGGCCGGAGAGACCCTCCCACCATCTACCCGTACGCGGAATCCACGATCTCACAAATATTCAGATATAAAGGTTGGGAGGCGTCCCCTCGCCCCCATCGTGTGAAGAGTCAGCATGATAGCGTATCGCCTTCCGGTATCATTGGCTTTCTCTGCTTTAAAAAACACCGTGGCGTAGTGCTGTCTACAAAAGAAGGCCTCGCAGACGGCATTTTCCAGTCGGAGCAGCGTATCCGACGTGGAGTGGAACTTGCGTAAGCCGCACTGTGCAGAAAACAGATGGCCTCCGCTGTCTAGGAAAAAGGATAATCTAACATTTACCAATTTCTCCATCAACTTGCACACGCGAGAGTTTAGAGAGATTGGGCGGAAACTGGCCGGAGTAGAGTGATCTCTCCCCGGTTTGCGAAAGGCGAGCACAGTAGCGATTCGTCAGGAGTCTGGGAGGAGACCCTCTACCCAGATTCTTTTGAACAAATCTAAGAGAGAGGCCATGCCTCGCTCACCCAGGTGTCGAAGCATGGGGTACGGGACATCGTCCGGACCATGGGTGGTGTCCACGCACGAAGCAAGAGCAGAGTGCAACTCACTCACAGTGAATCTGTCGTTGAAGGGTTCTCCGCCACTGGTGGTAAAGTCCAGCCGGCGGCCTTCCGCGACATCGCGACATGCATTGAATGCTGGCGGAGCAGCATCCCGGCTAGATAATGCGGAAAAAGCGGTCGTGAAGGATTCCGCCACGGACGCAGGGTCCGAGATTGCGGTCCCATTCTCCTGGAGAACGGGAGGGGGGTCCTGCGAGAACTTGCCCCGAATCCTTTTGACTCGCTTCCACACTTCTGCTAGAGGGGTCTTCCCGTTGAGTGAAGTCACGTATGCCCGCCAAGAAGAGCGGCGGGCGTGCTTCGAAATATACCGGAACCTAGCCCTAGCCCGACGAAATTCAGCGACAGTGTAATCGTTCGGGCGGCGCTTATATCGCATGCAGGCGTACCGCTTCTGTTTGAGGGCCGTTTCACACTCGGCCGACCACCATGGGAGTCGTCGGCGTGCAAAACGGCCAGACGTTCTAGGAATAGTAGTCAGGCCCACGGCGATGAGGTTGTCGGAGAAGAACTCAACGGCCTCATATACCGACCTAAACTCCTCGATTGAGATAGAAAATTCAGTCATTACCTGAAATGAAGGCGACCGCGCCCGCGCCAAGCACCACCTAGGTGGGCTCTCAGGCGGCAGTTGCCCTAAAAAGATATTTAAATGGGAAAGTGATCACTACCATGGAGGTCATCGACCACCCCTTAATCAAAATCAGGCTGTGCATCTGAAGAGCACAAAGATAGGTCAAGGCATGAAAATGAAGCGGTTCTCGGGCAGTGATGCGTAAACTCATCCACGTTTAGGACACCTATCTCCAGCTCTTCGATCAGATCGGCAAGGACTTGTCCCCCAGTTTTTATTGAGTAATCTTCCTAGAGAGGATGCCTGCCGTTCAGATTTCCAAGCAAGAGAAAGGGCCTCGGTAACCGTGCCACGACTCGGCGGAAGTCCCCCGCGTCGAAGTCAGCTGACGGTGGAATGTACCCAAAAATGATAGTATACCTCCTATCCAGGTGTAGCTGCACAGCCACTGCCTGAAGGGAGGTATATAAAGAGAAAGAAAGAACGGAGACATCATGCCGGGTGTAAACCGCGCATCCCCCAGCCCGGCCATCCGGCGGTGGTGGGATCTCAAGGCCCTTATACCCTTAGAGGGCGGGAAGGGGGCACACGCCTAGCATGGTCTCCTGCAGAAAAATAGCTAACGGGGAACGGGACTAGATGAGCCTAGGCTCCTCCTAGTTGTCCCGGAGTCCACGGCAATTCCATTAAAGGAATATGCCCTCCAGGCCTAGCTTGGAGGAGACGCGGGGGCCATCTTCAAACAGAAGACCCTTACGGGAATGGCTGTACGCTTCCCGGAGGCAGAGCCCCGGGAGCTTTTGGCCGGACAAAACGCTGAAGGTGCTGTCGGCTTCGAGGACTTATTGTGGGAGGTTGGGCTCGCCATGCGAGTCTTTTGTCCCCCTCCGCCTCGAAACCTTAGGCGGGCGTTGCGGCTTTAGGGGCGGGGGGGCCCTCTTTTCGAGGAACCACCGTCTCTGAGCTACTCAGCCCACCACTAGGGGTGGCCGAAGGAGCCGAGCTCCTTTGTTGCTGTCCTTGTTTCGGGGGACAGCTTTAGAAACCCCGGAAGATGGCCTGGTGACCAACTTCAGGGCTGTTGCCTCCTGTGTGTCTAACGACTCGGTGGAGGCGCGTGGCCGTTTCGCCTTACGGGAAACGGTCACGCTGGGGGAAGAGGGGGGAGCCCTGGTTTTAGCTGGGGCTGGGTATGAACCCTTTTTGCCGCCAGCTTTACCAGGGGAGCGCCCGAGTTGAGTAGAGCCCACAGAAGGGCTCCGAATGGGCGCGGAAACAACCGTGCTCGTTGGCCTCGATGGGCCAGGTGCAGAGGGTGCCTTTCTATCTATTAAGGCATAAGATGTCCCAGGCTGAGCCGGGCGTGCCAGGACCAAGTCCTTAGCCTCGTGGAATGAGAGTCGAACCTGGGCCTGAATAGCTAAGATTTCTTTCTCAAGGATATATGCACCACATTGCTCGAAGAAGCAGGGTGCGGCTCTTCGCAATTGACACACTTGGCCGCACAATTTACACAGACTTCGGGTGACTTCGACTTTGCACGTCTACCCGAGCGATTCGTATGGCCGAAGCGGTGACAGTAATAGCACCGCCGCGGCAGTGGCACGAATACCTTCACGCGGTAGCCGTACCAACCGGCACGCACCGACTCAGGGAGCTTGTCACAATCAAACGTGACGAAGAGTGTAGGGGTGGGTCTCGAGGCCCTTCTCTGTTTTCTCATCACACGTTCGACCTTGACCGCCGCATGGTCGGCCAGCTCTAAGGTGATGTCCTCTATTGAGTAGTCAACGAGTTCCCTCGCATAAACTACTCATTTCACAAAGTTCATGGTAGAGTGCGGCGTCACATTCACCGGGGTGGCATGAAGTGTCCGAAGAGCACTTATCTTGGCCGCCTCGGCGGGATTCGCCGCATTCGCCAGAAGGCTCCCGCCCGAGAAACAGGTCACTTTCGGCTCTCTACCAATTGTACTAGCTAATGCTCTCCTCTGATGGATCATGTTGCCCTTGGCCAACAAGCTGCCATCAGTCGAGCGAAGAAGCGTTTCAAGCCAGCGGGCTCGAAAACGCCAGGTAACCTATTAATGAGGGGCCCTGATGTTATCGAGGCTCCGCCCTGTGCACTTTTGGTATTCGTCATAGTCAGGGGCTCCGCACCTGGGGGGTGGCAAAGGGGCCGGATGTGCTGATCTTGGCTTGGTCGCTTACCGTAGCAGCAGACCCATCCGTCCCCGCAGCCCCCGCGGATGGAGAGCAGCCCCAACCTTCTTTGTCTTTTTCTTGTTCTTTTTCTTTTTCGGAGAGGAGGGCGGGGAATGAACCCGCTTCTCACCTCCGCCGGAAGGGCCCCCAGGCCAGATGGAACGGCCTCAGCCAGGTCCTCCTCCGAAATAGAGAAGGTCTTGGCAGTCGTAGGGGCATCGGTCGGAGGAGATCCCTCCCCTCCTTGTACTGCCTCAGAAACCCTAGCTGTTTGAGGAAGACCTTGCATAGGGTTGGGTGCTTGGCACCGAGCTTGGATTCCCTCCTATGGAAAGTCCTACCGTCTGAGGCTGGGTTGCCTCAATAACCATGTCCATCTCAGGAGGGGCCTCCAGTTGGCCATCCCCTCCCAGGACATCGCAAGTCCCGTTGGCAGCGTCACCAGTCATGTATGGGGAGGCTCATGCCTTAACCCCGGCAAGGTTGAGTATTTTTGCCACCAGGTCTTTTGAGGGAAGCCACCGAAGGGGCCTGGCTTCCCTCTCCCCCCTAAGGAAGTTTGCCCTACCCAGCCGCTTCAATGAGGGGCGGTCGGAAATGGGCTGCCCTCCGGTTTTCTTGGCAGTCTCCTTAGAAAGAAATGAAGGGACTTCCGCTTGAAATAGGAAGGTGCTCGAAAGCACCTCCAGAGAAGGGGGTGAGGGGGAGCCCCCTACACCCGTAGTCGTAGGAGAGGAGTAAGACTCCTCTCCGGTTAGAGGAATATGGAGGGTCCCCTGCGAAAGCACAGGATGGGGGGAGACCTCCATTTTCGGTGGAGCTGCCCAAGGGCGGCTCCGTCGATAATACAGGGGGAATTGAAGGGTTTTTTTTGACACATCATTGGGCATAGTGACCATCTTTTTATTACGGGATGCAATAGCACATCACTCCTCCAGTAGTCCGCTCTGCAAGGGGTACTTACGGGCCTGGCAGAGGCAGGTGCCGCCATTTAAGGCCACCCCTCCCGCCTGCTGACCTGGCAGCCCTTCAGCATGGTGGCTCCACCTTGGGCACGGCGTAAAATCAAGGATAGATGGTGAAGTGAGAAGGAAAAGGGATGTGAGGAAGGTTTGGGTGGGGATAAAGCAGGTTGCTAAAAAAAACCCATCCCGAACCGGAGCTCAGGGGTTAGGGAATGTTGTCCCCTCCCCCCTCAGCCCCGATCCGGGATGATTGGCTGAGAAGAAGGTCAGCATCTACCCTTTGAAATTAGAGGCTGAACATAGAAAGTTGTGGGAGAGGTTGTATGAAAAGCGAGGAAACAAGTGTTTTGAAGGAAGGAGAAGAGGCTAAGCTGGGGTCGGACTGGGTGCTGAGTCCCGTCAGCGCGGCAGACTGGATAGAAAAACGCCGCGCCTCTTACGGGGGAAGTGACGCAGAGAATAGCGAAGAGGAAATTAAAAGATAAGCACCACCATGGGACACAACCCCGGCCAGGGGAATAGAATTAAACAACCGAAAGTGCGGAAGTACCGGGAAGGGGCGAGCCCCAATCTTATTTTCTTGCAAAGAGACCACCAAGTGCCGAACGCTAGAAAGCAAGAGCTGGAGTTCTTCCCACTTGGGGAGAACCCATTGACAATTCCACTGTAGGATGACACATTAGTGTCGTATCGACACCAACGTCGGGATTCTAGTGACGGAAACCGTCGAAGGTTCCCGACTTCTAGAAGGCCCAGAAGAGGCAAGCGACAAATTGCGATGAACGGGGGACGCATCCGGCACAGAGTTGGCAGCGTGAACGGCGAGACGCGATAGCTGAGAGCCAGACCGAGCCTCCAACGTGGAGGGCTCATGGCCTGTGTTTAAAAGCAGATCTAGCAGAAACAGACAAGAACTCTTATGCGTAGAAGATGGAACAGAAGGCGGAACATGGACAAAGAGTGAGAAGGGAACAGGGTCAGAGGCTAAGTAGGGAATTTGATCAGATGGGGAGAAAGGAACAGAGGTAGAAGTTAAGGGAGACGAAATTGGGGTAGGATACATAGAAGATTGCACAGAGGTAAGGGTCAAGGAAGAAGGGAGCTGGGTAGGAGACAAGGAAGGCGGAACCGGGTGAACTTCCGCCCGGACAATGACATCGGTGATGCCAACGGGATAGGCCATAGAAGACCGGGAGGAGAAGCCATCAAAACAGAGGATGCCCCAACAACCGACTCGGTGGCCAGACCAGCCTCATCAGAGGCAGCGCGCTTGGACTCTGAACGAGGTGAGGACGAACCCTTCTGTTTGCGCTGAGGCAAAGGAACGGAAGAAACAGCTGGGTCAGACACCTGGAGGAACTGCCGGATATTCCCCAGCGTCTCAGCTCGGTCGGTATCACGATCTGCGACGGAGGGAGGAACATGAGAATAGTCCAATGGCAAAGGAGAGGGCGCAACGGAGGAACCGCAAGGAAGGACCAAAGGCAGAGGATAAGGAGCAACAGAGGAACCGCGAGAAGACAAAGAAGGAGTGGGACGACCGGAAGGAGGATGGCGGGACCCCTCCTCCCGGAGAACGTCAGAGAAGAGAGGGCCGGAGGGCCGGCATCACGGAAGTCCAGCCTGAGGGAGTCTCGAAAAGCCAGGACCTCCTTGTCAAAAAGGAATACCGGACAAGAGCACGAAGCTGCGCTATAAGAACCTCCACAATTGGCGCAACATTCATGATTCCCACAAGAGGAGCCATGCTACGCCAACGCACAGGCCACACAGCGACGAGCCTGCCTACAATTGCTGCTCATATTGCCAAACTTGTGGCAATTAAAACAACGTCTGGGAGCTCAACATAACGGGACACAGGGACACGAAGATAACCAGCACAAACAAACTGGGGGAGATCCTGGCGTTCAAAGGTAACGATGAGTGTACTCGTTAGCGGGACCAACATACTAAGAAACACTATAAACGCCCGTAACCCTCTGGGACGAAAGTTTATTCTTTAGTCTCGTAACATCATATTGCAATAATTCGTTGGAGCGAATCACTCCCTCAACAAAATTAAGGCGAGGGTGGGGCACAACCGAAACATAGACCCCTGAAAGGGAGGACAAATCCCTCACGGCAGCACACTGCTCTCGTGAAGATACCTCAACCACTAAATCGCCACTACCACGGGCCCACATACGGCGGGGCGCACCACAGCGAGACTCAAACTCCTGATTCAAATCAAACTCTCCAATTTAGGAAGCGGAGACCCGGAACTGGAATTCAGCACTAGAAAACGAGGATAATCCAAATCAGGATCTATCTCTTCTGCGAAGGGATCTAACAAGCGCGGAAAAGGGGACTTATTGACAGGCGTAGTACGAGAACCAGAAGTCGGGAAAGAAATTTTTTATTATCACCTATATAAAGTAGAGTATAAAAGGGGGTGCGAACTCGCGCAGCGCAGTTACTGTCTACCGTCAAGACATCTACTCGGAGCGCCGGCCGAACCAGGAGGGTAAGCTCGACCACCCCTGACCTAACCATCGTTTTAAAAATGGCCGGCCAGCTTCGGAAATTTACCGGTTGGGAAAGCAAAGGCCCTCAAGAGCGCCACTCCGGCTCAGGCACCCACCAACCAACACAGGCAGGACCCAGCCATGGGGTTGCATCCCCTGACGGACAGCTCTGATACACTGAGATCGACAGACAAACGTAGATGGAAGGATGATGCAGGGTGAAAGAGAATTGGTACAGAAGACGAAGTAGAGTTTAGCAGAAGGAGAAATATAATGCCAAGCTGGGGCCGGACGGGGCGCTGAGTCCCGTAAGCACCGCGGCCAGGAGAGCAAATCGCCGTGCCCCTTACGGGGTCATGACAATATATAGACGAAATTTATTGGTGTCAATTGGTGAAATAAGAAAAAAAATGTTAACTATATCTAATTTATCGATCTCTGGTACATTGCTGCTGAATGAAAAAAAACCCCAACAAACCCCCAATATATTATTAGGTTTTAATTTCTCATTGGTTTCCATAGATTCTCAGATCATGAATGAACACTAAATATCAGTACATTGAAGAATACAAATCATTCTGACTTCCAACACTAACCGGTGTTATTTTGTCGAAGTTCTGGTCACGAAGAAACAGTATAAATTGATTTTTAAGAATTTGATCTACATCAGATTTTCCTTCAAATCTTCTGTAATAAGCATGTTATGCAGTTGTAGTCAATGGGGAAAAAGTCAGCCATACATATTGAAAATTGAAACTAATTACGAAACAACAAAAAATAAAATATTACTCATAAAACTCGTATGTAGATGGGAATACTAAGAAACAGTACATTGCTAAACATAATATGGATACACCAAAGGGATGTTCAACGTAGGTTCAAAATACCATAAATTTACTCACTCTGGATAGGAGGTGAAGAACCGAAGAACAACATTGAGTTTGAGATATTTACGCTGACTCTCTTTCTTCCGGAATGTTTCGTGGTGAAAGTCATCTGGTAAAAAGTGCAACTCACACACGCCAACATAGTCTAGGATCCAGCCAGTATCAATGCGTATTAGCGCAAAGATCCACTTCTTACGGATCTCTTTCCTGTCAGACTTGGGGAAGGTCAGACTTCCTGTCAGACTTGGTTATATTATTGATATTAATACTACTATGAATATGTATTAGCTACTAGTAAAACTCTTAGGAACAATAGTAGTTCACCGCCTCCCCTCCTGCACATTGTTTTGGTGGGGAGTCAAAAACAAAAGTCTCGTCCTTAAAAGTTTCAAAACAATTTTGTCAAAAAACCCCCACAAGGAACAAGGCACAGACCTCTTAATACTTCTTTAACATTAGAGCAAAAAGGATGCAGTTTGGGTACAAAAATAATGTAAACTTACCATAGCTTACGGAGACAGGCACGCGTGACTTGTGGCTGCACTCACGGATGAACTCAAACTGGCGCTCCCTGCGGCCGTCGGCGCGTTTAAATTCAGTGGGGCCGTTATGCACAGGTGGCATTCAAAACATAGAGCAGTGGTCAGTCCAGTGTTAAAAATATCTCTGACCTTTTATATTTCTTTTAGCTAAAGAATGGAAGTGTAAGTTTCCTGCGCTGGAAACTTGATATATATATATATATATATATATATATATATATATATATATATATATATATATATATATATATATATATATATATATATATATATATGATCCAGGTAGTTTCCTCTGTGCAGCCTTAATTTAATGGTAACACTTCAGTTTCGGGGCGCACGGTAGGTGGCGCTGTTTATAGGATACAATTTTGGGCTACAATATGTCTTATGACCTCAGGCCGTAGCATCAGATGTGAACAATTACGGCGTTATATTTGTTTGTATATGAGTATATACTGGGTGGCTTCACCCCGCAGACCCTCACCCCCAATTGATTGAAACTCAGGATCATCGAAGGGTGGTCTCCCCGCAGTGATCTCTCCCCCACGAGCAGTCCCCTTGAATTCACTGTTTTTTTCCCCCAACAGCTTTTTACTGGCAGAAAAACTGAACCTAATGACAAACAATACTTACTTTTATAGGTTTCTTGATTAGTTTATGCGCCTCTAAATAATCTAAAAGTTTTTCGCGGTCATGCAAAATAAACCCGAATTCGAATAACGAAGAAGCACAACTAGAGCACGAAAAAGCCATAACGAAAGAGAAACAAATGCTAAGCGGGTTCTATTTATAGCTACGACGTTGCCAGTAAGAAGCTGTTATCGTTCACTGCGAAACAAAAAATACGAAACGCCCCTAAAAAAACAATTAAAGACATCAAGAAACCTTACCTAACTTAAAAAAAAACTATAAACGAGCAGAGGCGCAGATATTTAGTAAATACTACAGACTAAAAGTTACAAATCCCCACAACAACAAAAAATATAACGCCGTAATTGGTCACATCTGAAGCAACCGTCTGACGTCATAAGAGATATATTGTAGCCAATTTAATATGAAAACTATATATATATATATATATATATATATATATATATATATATATATATATATATATATATATATATATATATATATACTGCTAGTTGCCCGCAAAGTAACTTAGTGACGTGCCGCTTGCCATGTTAATAGGCCAATATTAGAATAAAGTATATCTTTGCAACGTCCTTCTTTACCTCTATTTACCCTGAATCCCTCGGTAAGCCCAACCAAAATAAGAACACAGTGGATAAATCATCTTTTGAGTCAGATACTTAATTCACCTTCATATAAGTAGGATATCCCCATAAATTGATAACTAACAACAAAACACCAACCTCCATAGACTTACTCTTTAGGCTTTGCATGGTTGCTAAATTTCACCATTTCTTTTATTTCAGCGCCCTAAAAGAAATATCCTTTTTTGTAAACTAAACTCGATTTATATTAAACATATGGAAGAAATAAGATTCTAATTGTTAGCAATAGACTTTTAAACTAATTTTATATTTATTACCCCCAAATTAATATGTTCCAGTATTTCGTTTCTTTTTTGAGTTCGTTTAAAATTTCTTCAAATAACGGAAAAAAAAAATTTAGTTTCTCGTAAAAATAAGTGATTGAGAGAATAACAATAATAAAGAGAAATTTGACTAAGCTGTTCAATCTAGAGTACAATGCAAAAGATAGGCATCTACGACTTGTGAACAGTGCTTTTTCTAGAGCACTTATTCAGATTACCCTTCTTCGAATGTTATTTTTTGTTTAACGTGTACCCATTATAAAATTTTATCAAACTTCAGAGTGCCCATTTTTTTAGATATCTTTGAGTTATATTCCATTCTACAATGCGATTCTAAAACTGTCACTACAGTATCTCCACTAGTTTTGAATTTCGTCTCTATTTATGCCGAAAATTAAAACTTTCATTTTCTCCTGCCTAGAGACAAAAGCGGGAATTTAAATTTTCGACGCTGGCATAACCTCAATGCGACCTTTTTCCTTAATGCGGTTTGCTTAGAGCTACTGAACTCTCACTATTCCTTGCCTTTATTTTTAAGCTACTGAACTCTCACTATTCCTTGCCTTTATTTTTAAGCAGTGACTTTTCTGGGAGACATGAATTCGCAACCTTTTATTACAGATTCTTGTACCTGCATCATGGAAATGTTCGTCCATAGCTTTTAGCACAGGGTGTGTCGATAAGGCTACTCTATAATTTTATCACTCTTTTGTTCACCCAAAATTACACTAAAGTTCCGAGGTGTATTTCCTTATTATTGAACGTTTCCTTATGGTTCTTAAATCCATGACATTGATCTCTGTTTGGGGAATAGTTCTTTCCGCATATCCCCGATTAAGACTTCCGGGGAACTGATGGAAAATGTGGCTCGATTTTTCCGCAGCTATTGATTTGGTCCTTCTTGTAACATACCACGACAAACTAGAGCCATGCCTCGTTACACTACTGGATCTTAGTCCATTGGGAGAGTCAACTTTCCGTGCGGGGCAGAATCAGTTTTGACGTTCAGCTGGTTGTTATATATCGTTAGGTATGGGAGATTACATGATAATGGTTGAGGTAAATATTTTTTGTCATTTAGCGCGATTTGTTAGTTGCGTTAAGAGCTCTCGGGGCTATGAAATCTCGGCATCCTTTCATCAGATACCACTCGCAATTAAAAGTCTTGAGTGCTTCGGTGTGATGTGACACTTGACTTGTGTCAGGTTATCTGCGCATTCTTGTGTCACCAGACTGGCATTATGATCCTAATCACCCTGACTATATGCTTAACACAGAAGATGGGAGGTGGTTTCGCTAAAATCAAAATGGCTCCTATTGCGCCACAATAATTTAACTGAACTTAACCAGAATTATTTCAAGGAATTTAGGTGGCATTTTATCGGCTCAAGATAGGTCATAAATATGCAACGTAGCCACATTGGATGGAACACTCCTGCAAATAATTTCTGTTAGAAATGTGCGCTACCTCAGTGCGTGCCTCATTTTATGATTGAATGTCTGAGCCCAAGAGAGCTTCGCGGGCGTGTCCTTGTTTCTTTACCCAGTATTCTGCCGGATTGCGTGTTTTTATAGTTCCTAGAATAAGTAGACTCCATTCAGGATGTTTATTATTTAATTATCATGTGAATAGACTAAACAGAAGAGACGTTATTGTAGACGACTGCATGAGATCGTGTAGTAGATGAGAAATGTTTCGGAACAAACTTTAAAAGGGATAAACACAGATGCGTGGTGTTATTGTGCGTGAATGTAGCGGGATTTGGTAAGACTGAGGCTGCGGGAGGTGGGGTAGGGTGGGTGAAAGGAGAGACACGTGATTATGGAAACGCGCTATTCATGTTAATGTTATCTTATCGGTGGTCGAGGGTCGCGGGGTAACTTAATGCCATCCCAGCGTATTGTCTTTCGTCTATATGTATGTATGTGGGGTCTCTTGCGAGTTTCTCCAACTGTGGTGTTAAATAAGTGTGGGTGTGTGTCGAGTGGTATTAATTTGTTGTTTTCATGTAGTGAGGCGATGCGTGTGTACATAGGAGAGCGACATGCGCGTTTCAGAGCAGAGTTTTGAATGCACTGTGCGTTGCTTTGCTTTTTCTGACTCACAGCTACAAGTGTGTTTGGTGCGGATAAGTGTAGTTGTGATTTTCGGCTAGCAGGATGGATCGTGCGCACCTTCTTCTTATTGATTTTTGCCGTTTTTTGTGCGATTTTTTTGTGTTAGGGAATTTTTAGAGCTTGTCTAATATTGTACCTAGAATTTGGGTGTGAAGTGTATATGTGTCTTGTTGAGGCTGGGTGCCTTGGGTCTGGTGGGTGTGTATATTTGTATGTTGTGGTTGTAGTGATCACGTGCGCCGTAGAGTGTCACATGTGTCTTCTAAGGATTCGTAGCTATTTGCCACTTTACTCATAATCTGTCTTCTCATCCATAATTATTTGTGCATGGCGTGGATACTGGTTGTGTCCTGGTCTCAGATAAAAATGGTCTTGTAGTCGGTGTAGGGCAATGTGTACGTATGTCTGTAGTTTTCAAGTTAGCGTGGGGTGCATGCGTTTGGTGTGAATAGGCGTCATGTTGTGTTGTAGTTTATATGACACCACGTGTCGGCAAAGTAGTGAGAGAGAAGCCCTCCGAAGCAGAGAGGGAGTTGTGTTGTTGGCTAGTTTTCAACCAAGTCCCGGCCACATCTGAAGCCATATTGGAAGGGGGAGAACCAGTCTCTCTCATCCCTAAAACTCGGGAGATGAGGGTTGAACATACGCTCAAGTATCTTGTCTATGTACTCTAACAGAACAATAGGCATGTGATTGCTGGGGTGTTTACAGCTTTCATTTTTATTGTGTAGTAATAAGTTTGTGAGATTTTGAATGATTGTGGGAAGTGGTCTGAGGCGAGTGATACGTTGAATAATGTGTGAGTGTAAGGGAGCCGACACCATCTCTGGCTTTCCTAAAAGTGTTGTTGTTTGCGTGGTTTGTGTGGGTTGTTTGTGTTCATCGTGGGGGGACAGGAGAGGAGGGTATGGGTTTAGTGTTAAATGGTGCGTGTGGGCTGGTAGTGGGTTTGAGAAGAAAAAAGTAAGAGGGAGGGATGGGGACAGTGGAAGGAAGGGGATAACAGGAGCAGGAGGGGTGAGGGCAGTAGGGGAAGGTGTGGTGACAGTGGAAGTGCTTTGTGCGAGCCAATTAGTGGCATAGAGCGCGTTTAGGACGTTGGTGTATAAGTGATCGTCTCATCCCCCCCCCGACGTGTGTTTTGCTACCGTGGAGAGCACGGTGGCCAGTTGTTGTTTGGAATTGGTTGTGGCGTTGGTTGGTTGGTGTCAGTTTAGGCGGTGGAGTCGGTGTCGATGCGAGGCTGTGAGGAGTTTGGTGTTGATTTGAGTGACCCCCACAGCAGTGGCGGCGAATGTTTTTTTAAAGGGAGGGGAGGGCAGGACGGGAGTGGAGAGGATGGGTGAGGTTGTGGTAGTGGGTATCGGGGTCTTATAACTCCAAGATGGCGTCCGCGCGGGCCTTGGAGAGGTACGGGCATCTTATGCTGACAGCCACACGGTCGCCTCCGCAGTTAATGCACAGGAGAGTGGTACTCTTATAGCCAGTGTAGTGGTGTCCGACTACTCTACATCTGGAGAAGGCCCGGTCTGCTTGACACTTGTTTGTTTCTGGTCCCGTTTTATAACAACAAATAAGGTTGTGTGGTTATATGTTATGTTGATGTTCAATGTTTTTAGCATATGTTAATGTGCCTTAGACTTTGATGCCTTCGTCCACCTGCGTATTTTTGTGGTGTTTTATTTGGTTTCATTTCGGCACTGTCCAAGTTGGATGTCAACATAACGAGATTCTTAAATGAATTTTTAAGGGTGATTAGCAGCAAATTCAACGAGGAAAGTTATTGGTTTTCCTGTTATCCCGCTTATTACCCAGTATAGGGGCATGTGCGGGCGTGCAACATCGTTACCGACGCACTTGCCAGCCCGAAAATTTCCTTTTCTTTCCTTTTTCTGTTTTTATTTCTCTTTTTTGACTTTCCCTATTTTTCCTTTTCCTTTTTAAACTCTTTATAATAGGTCATCCTGAAAGTTGGGTGCCTCTTTGGGGAAAAATATATATATTTTTAAATATATTTAAACAATCTTATAGTTACCATTTTGTTCTCGAGTCATTTCGCAACTTGAAACCTAATTAATATATTCCTTTGCGGTAGAAATTTCTGGTCTTGTTAAAGAAAGTAATTAAATGATATTCAAAGTCCTTAATATTATTGAAGCCGTTCTAGGAGACTGAACTTTTCAGGATTCTTAAAAGGTGGAAATGCTAAGGTGCTAATATACTGGGTGACAGCCAAAAATGTCCCCTTTATTAGAATGCTGTAATTTGTTAGCCATTAAAACTTTAATGTAGAAATAAGTATCATTGCAAAGAAGAATATTTGAAATTTTATTAGCTAGCTTGGTTAGCCTAGGCTTGCAGTGGCTAGTTTATCCCAGCCTAGGATAGCCTATCTATGCAGAAAACTGTGGAGAGACAATTATATTCACCACATATATTAAACTTGTAATTTGCGCACTTGGATTGCTTGCAAACCAATTTTCTCTTTACACATTTCTCATTGTTTTGTGATTTTTTTTGTGATATTTTGTGACTGTGCATCACGTGTATTCCTCGTGGAATTTTTGTCTTTTCAGGCCCCATATTCGTCTGCCATAATTGAAAGATACAATAGGAATTGTATTGTTTTTGTATTTTCTTTGTGTTATTTGGGTACTTAAACTGTA
The DNA here is from genome assembly GCA_963969495.1 of Ceratothoa steindachneri. NCBI lineage: Eukaryota > Metazoa > Arthropoda > Malacostraca > Isopoda > Cymothoidae > Ceratothoa > Ceratothoa steindachneri. The sequence goes on along the minus strand of OZ018318.1, from coordinate 203,282,110 downwards.
GACGCCAGGCTCTCGCTTCACTCTCAGTGAAGTGATTTATTCCAAGTGAGCTCACGGAATAAAATTCGCTTCGTGCGAAACAATTGCGTTTGTTTTTACGTCTGTTTTTTTTTGTGTTGCGATTTTATCTTGGGTCAATCAAAACCTACCGGAACTCCCGATGTTTATTTAAATGATTCGTGTGAATTACAGTTAAAACGGGCTCGACAACCCCGTTACGTTTTTCTTTTAATGGTGCTTTGTTTTCTCGCGTAAAAGTCTGTAAAACTCGACAACATGTCTCCCTTTGACATCTTTAAGCCACAAGGTGAGTCTCTTGGACTTAGTGGAAAAAAGTTATTAGCGTACATCCAAAGAAGGAGAAAACAGAAAAAGAAGAAAGGAGAAAAAAGAAAAAGAAGAGAAAGAACGAGAAGAAAGAAAGAGAAAGAGAGAGAGAGAGAGAGAGAGAGAAGAAAGAAGATAAAGATAAGAAAGAAAAGAAAGGAAAAAATTAGTCTTCATGAATTAGAAATGAGCAGGACCCGGAATGAGACGCTTTCCATCAATTCAAGGACCGCCATTAAGCAAACAGCGTCTATAAAATTACCTCTATTTAAAGAAGTTGAGGATTTGGGGTTTCATCTGACTCACTTTGAAAATATTTTCGAGCTCAACCATTGCGATATTAAGGTCGACGGCGCAGCCAATTTGTTGCCATTACTGAGCACTCAGCTCAGAGATATATTCATCTCATTTTCCTGAAGGATCAACTTTTGGCTTCACTCCCTTCAGCTATTAAATCCTTCGTGAAAGACCGGAAATGTTTTACATTCAAGGAATGTATCGAGAAAGCTGATGTATATCCCGCAGGCCTAAACAACTACCCTAAAGAAGGACAGAAGACGGAGCCTCCATCTCCCAAATCCACCGCTAGCAAGACTAAATTTACTCCTCAAAACGGAAACAAGTTCGTCAATGTGACTGGCCGGCCCTTCAAAGCCCAAACATTTTTTCTCGTCCGACCAACGTGACGTCAAACCGTCCTCATCTAATCCCCCTGCTTCATCATTTCCTAGGAGGCCTATCACCTGCTACTCATGTGGCGTTGAGGCCCATGTGAGAACCAATTGCCTTTCGAACTCGCAACTTCGAAACAACCCTCTTCATCAGGTACACCAACCCAGTGCCACGTCCACGCCACCATCGTTGCAACCAGGATCTCCTCTCTTTTTGAGCACATCAAGTCCCGCTGGCCACCAGGTGAACCTTTTGTTCGATAAAAGCACCCCTTGGAGAGCCTCAAATTCGAAACTGGAGCAGTAAACGGCTGCCTTATCTCCACCCTCGTACGCGATACAGGGTACACCTGCATCGTGGTTTGGGACAAGCTACTCCCACCTGTAGCCCCGGATCACGACAAATTTGCAGTAGTGCTCGACTACTTGGGGCGCGCAAATAGATTCCCCATTGTCAAGTGCTTTATCGAATGCACTTATTTTACTAGCTGGGCAAATGTGGTAGCAGTCCCTATCAAATTCTGCGCTGTCCTAATTGGCCAGTGCCTGCGGGTATCCTCGACCCCTGTGGCTCAACAAGTGATCACCCGTTCCCAAGCGGAAAAGGAATTAGAGACGCCCGCACCGCTAGAAACCCCCTGCGTTTCAGAATTCAAGAATGTAATGAACGAGGAATTCGCGAAAAAACCAGAAGGAATGCGATTCTCTTCGTCCCCTTTGGATAAGGGCCCTTAATAAGGTACAAGAAGCCGCTAGAGGTGATAAAGTATTCTCTTACTTCGTTAAGGATGACCTACTTTATCACGCTTCCTCTAGAGGCAATAACCCCGAGTCCAGAGTGTTATGTGTCCTCCTCTCCCACGTTCATATCATTCTGCACTCCACCCACGATAGTGTTTTTTTTGGGACATTTTAACCATAAGATGACGGCACAGGCAATCTTCAAGTATTTTTATTGGCCAGGTGCAATGGACGAAATTTTACGTTACTGTCGTTCGTGCGACATCTGTCAAAAAACGGCCATAAAGGGGCGAGTTAGACTGGCACCTTTACAGCAGGGACCCGGTATCTCCGAGCCCTTCTCCCGAGTGGAAATCGATTTAATCGGTCAGATTCACCCCTATCAAGTGAAGGCCATAGCTACCTGCTAACCCTGGTCGACTTTGCCACCAGCTTCCCCGAAGCCGTGCCTCTTAAGAAAATCGACAGTATCTCCTGCGCTGAAGCACTCATTACGATCTTCTCCCGTGTTGGTTTGCCCAAGGAAATATTATCAGATCGTGGCCGACAATTTACTTCGCAGCTAATGGAGTATATAGGCAAGTTGCTTATGGTAAAGCCACCGTTCACCATCCCGTTCCACCCCGCAGGAAATGGAATGTGCGAAAGATTGAACGGTACTCTCAAGGCAATTTTAAAGAAATTGTGTGCCGAACAGTCCAAAGAATGGCACCGATATCTACCAGTAGCTCTCCTTGCATACCAAAAGATCCCACACTGCACTTTGGGGTTTGCACCATTTGAACTGTTGTACTGGCGGAACGTTCAACGTCCTTTAAGCATTTTAAAGGAGCTCTTCACTGATAAAAAATTGGATCAAGCAATACAATCCTCCTGCGCCTATCTGCTAGAATTAAGACAGAGACTAAGATAAATGCGCCGAGATCGCTTACCAGAACGCCGATACTAACTTAGACAAATGCAAGAGCTACTTTGATTGTAAGTCCAAGGAGCAAAAATTCAAGCCCGGTGAAGAGGTCTTATCGTTACTCCCGACCAACCATAATAAACTACTAAGTCAATGGATGGTCCACTATCAAGTGGACGAAAAACGCGGCCCTGTCGACTATCTAATGCAAACACTTTCTGGAAAAAGGCTATTCCATGTGAATATGCTAAAAAAGATACCTCCGTCGCGCATGTGCTAGCCATATCGTGGCAATGGACGAAGAATCGGCCATTGAGTCTAGCTATCCCTTAATCGTAGTACAAGTTTCCTGTGTGGCGCAAGATAATGAATATCCATTGCACGTCTTGCCAGACGCCTTTGATTCTCCTCTCACTGAATTAAGGGTAAACGACCAGCCTTCGTCCACTCAGAAGAACCAGCTGCAGGCGCAACTGGGACAATTTAGTGACGTCATTTCTGGAACTCCTGGTTGTGTTGCTCATTTCGAGCACAACACCTAACTAACCACACAGGAACCCATCCGATCCAAGCCATATTCCCTACCCATCCACCTAAGAGAAGCCTTCAATAATGAGGTGATAAATTATTAAAGTTAAAAATCATAGGGCCGTCAGAGTCGAAATATTGTTCACCTGTTGTCATGGTAAACAAGCCAGACGGATCCTACCGTATGTGCATCGACTTCAGAAAATTAAACTCACTCACTGTGTTCGATGCGAAGCCCATCCCCATCATTGACCAAATTCTGCATTTGTTCGAAAAGGCCAAATACATTATGGAACTTGATTTGTGCAAGGCCCAATACAAAATCCCATTAAGAGAAGAAGTCATAAAGTATACGGCTTTTCCAACAGACAAAGGGTTGATGCAATTTCGTCGGCACCCATTTGGTCTTGTTACGGCTTGCAGCACTACAATCGAATGATGAGACGAATATTGGACGGGTTATCTAATGTAACATTCTATTTCGATAACATCTATGCGTCATTGCGTAGACTCCGGGAGCACAATCTCCCAATCGTCCCCAGTAAGTGCCACTTCGCCTTTGGCACTATAAATTATTTAGGCTTCCGTATCGGGAATGATCGATTAGCCTCCCAGGAAGACAAAATTCGAGCAATTGTGGAAACGCCATTACCAACGACGAAGAAACAACTGAGATCTTTCATGGGCTCTGCGTCTTTTTATCGACGGTTTATTCGAAATTTCGCCTCCCTCTCATCGCCCTTGTGCGAATTATTGCAGAAGGCCCACGAATGCATCCTTTGGACTCCGCTGTTAATCGCCAGTTTTAACCAACTAAAGGGAAAATTAGCATCTGCACCCATCTTTCATTTGCCCAATCCCAATAAACCGTTTGACATTCGGACAGACGCTAGCAATGACAGAATAGGCTGCGTCCTAATTCAGTACGGGGATCGTGACGAGAGTTTTCCAATCGCGTATGCTAGTCAAAAATTACTCTCCGGTGAACAGAATTATGCAGTGACTGAGCAAGAGGCCCTTGCGATAATTTGTGGTACCCAAAAATTCAAAATGTTTTTGGTAGGTAGGGAATTTTTAACATATTATAGAGAGGGATCATAAACCCCTATCTTACCTAAGTAATGTAAAGAATAATAATGAACGTCTCATGCGTTGGAGTCTGTTCCTCCAAAAATTTCAATTTAAAATTTTGTATATAAAAGGCTTTGACAATTATATAGCAGACAGTTTGAGCAGGAATCCTCTGGATTCTCTTCCAAATTAACCTTGAGTCAATTGCCTTAATTTTAGGATTTTTTTGTGTGTTTGCTTCTTGCATATATACTATGATAATCTTTTTTAAGTTATAAGAACATGTACCTTTTTTTGGTTTTGTGCATTTTAATTTATTTGCATTGTATCACTTTTTGTATATGTATAACTATAGGTCACCATTGACCTGAGGCAAATGAGCCTCCATTTAAAAGTCACAGTAATAACTGTGGCTATAGTCAATTAATGTTTTCTTTTTCTTGTTACTTTTGTATGACAATCGCTATATAATTGTACCCCTATTCCCCCCCCTCCCAAGTTCATCTAGTTGAATTTACTTCTAGATTTGTTTTAAGTATTTGTGTTTTCTTCGAATTTAGTACCATGTATTCTCCATTGTCGTATCCGCGTTGATGTTGCAAAAATTGAGACGTGTAATCCATTTTTTTATTAGTCGGATGTCACTTCTTCCGGAAGCTCCATCTTGGGAGAGAAGGAAATGTCATAGATAGAGAAAAGCGCCACGCTGACGGAAATCGTTGAGCAGCGCCCTGAGAAAGCCAACCCACTTCCGGCGATAACAAGAACGATGGACGGACCTAGCAAACCGAGGGTAGCGGCTGAAGCTCCGCGAGAATGTGTGAACCAATCTAAGGTTCACTTCTTTCGGTGCCGCGTCTCATAAAGTGAAACACACTTCCGGGCCCTCGGGCAAGTCTCTTCCGGCAAGCCCGTATAAAATTTCAGATGCAGGCCTCAAGAAAGTAGTGTCAGCCAGCCTCTTGAACGCGACACGTAAACTCTCGATTCGGTTCCCGCACCCCTCGAGTCCGAAGGCAAGAATTCTCTCCAGATTGACGATAGTCTAGCGACAACTGACTATTATTCTGTTATCGGCTCCGGTCCCGTCCGGCGTAATACTTCCTCGTTCCATACCCTTGAGGTTAAACGTGGCGATTGCGATTCCCATTTTGCGATCTCTCTCCCCGACAGCTTCCCAAAGCATACCGCTAAAAATAGGCTCCGCTAGTGACTCAATCGTGAATCCAGTTTCCCGTGTTTTTTGAATTGTTTGTTAGTTTGTTGGCTCATCCAGCCGCTTCACAAACGTCCCTTTAACATCCCCGAATTCATCTGACCTTGGAATTGTAATTCTGCGTATACATTCTATTATTTGTAAATTGTCTGTATAATAGTATAGCTTATTTTGCTTTACCAGTTTCTATGCCCAGAACTTCTAAGAAGTTATATTAATTTGACCACTTGCACTCTTACTTAATTTATTAATATCCACGCACTCCGGGGTTTTAAATTACCCCCAAATTTATCACGCTCCCTCTGCCTCAATCAAGGCGAGCGAAGGTCAAGGATCTGACCTTGATCTACGACAGAAGATATGTATAGGTGTCTTTAGCTTGATATGGTATAATAAGTTTGAAGGGTTGGGATTATGGTGGTAAGAGGGGATGGGAATATATCTGACTTCGATGCCTGGATATGGTCCTTTAGTGTCGATCTTTTTGATGATTAAATTAGAGATTATTAGGAAATCTTTATCCAGGAGACCGGTTTGGGAAGCAACTCAGACTGTTGATGGAGGCCAGTCTCTTCTGAGACGAGTCTCATGAATTCTGAAGGAATTGTGTCTCAGTCACTCATGCGTGACGATTCATCCTTGTTGCAAAACGCTGGAATTTGAAAAGCCATTCAAACATTCGACCATCTTTCGTTTCGGACGAGGGTGCTGAAGTTGTGGCTGTTTGATCGTTATGTTTCCCCTACCTCAGGGCTCGACCTAGGGGTTTATTGGCAATTACTATTATCAGTACTCTGGGTGGAGTACTATATTACCTTTACACGGCAACACCTTGTCTGGAAACTCATATTTATGGTTAAACCATTTCGGGGTGTAAGAGACTTGTATGCCACTCTGTCTCTCGCATCTCGAGTTAACTCGGGCACTTTCAACACATTTCCCACTCCTTTTAACATTCTAAAAAACTTTTAGCCCCCAAATCTTAGTGAGAGGGGATGCCCTCGTAATATTTTTCATTTTAATTAAGTATTAAACAGAGGGGTCATACAAATGCATTTCTGAACGAATTAAAATTTAATTATATTTTTGTAAAAAAGAAAACATTATAAGTTTAATGGGGATCAATCACACTCAGGCAAGAATTAAATGAATGAGCGCGAGAAAGAAAGGAAGAAAAATAGATCCGCGAAAGCATTTTGAAGTAAGGGAAGATCGATAACTTAGAGATGATTATCTAACTGCAAATTAAACATTGATGATGTTAGATCCTTTAAATGAAGGATATCTGGTGAAAACTAGCATTAAATGAAATACATTAGGATTTATTTCTACTAATACTTTACTAGAACGGTTGATGAATTTTGAAATGTGAGAGAGAGAACATTTGTACAATAAAATTGAAACAATTATAAAGAGTTCTTTGAATCACATAGTCTGACATCGGTATATATATATATATATATATATATATATATATATATATATATATATAATGAAAATACTAGATTGGACGTCTTAAACTTTCTAAAATCTAAGTTCAAAATATTAGTGAGATTGATTGAATAATTCCATGCAAGTTTTATAGGAGAGTCCCATAATGCATCTAAATTGGGAGTGGAAATAGAGGGAGAAAAAAGGGAGGGTGGGGTGAGGTAAGTCGACCAATGCTATTCCAAAATGAAATTTCTATTTTCTAAGCGATTTGGTCATTATGCTGCCCTATTAAGACACCATTAGAGGAATCTCCTTTAGATATTCTCGTCCATAACCAAATTTATTCTTAATTTCCCTAACATTTTTCATAATAGAAGTAGTGAATTCAAAATTACCATCGTGTATACATAGTATATGAAGTTATGTTTGCCACTACACAATAATCTTTAAAGGTTCATTGTACAAAAAGGTTCTTTAACGCCACACATATTATTTGATTTCCACTAAGAATCCACTTAATGGTGCAAGGTTGCTTGGCAACTTTGTATGGCAATTTAGCTTTGCAAAGGCGGTACGTACCACTCAAAGATATGTTGTTGTGCGGGAATTAAACCGACAAGTTTCGATTGTAGTTTCCTTGTGTGTGGAAATGCGAAAAACTATTTTTCATCAACACGGAAATGATACCCGGATATTTAATCAGCCATTTTTAAAAATTGTTAAGCTAGAATTCCATTCGAATTGAATTAAATTTACTTTTAATAGTTATCCCTGTGATTTAGATATTAGCTTGATTTCGATTTTTAAGATAAACTATGAAGGTAAAGTTTCGTTTTAACACATTTACGATTTTATACTTTTCAAAGACATAAACGTTTTTAATTTTTTAAATGATACTCACGATGCCATTTTTAACTTCCGGAACTTACTAATAACGTAGTTAATTTTATTGAAAATATATTGTTATTTTGCTAACTTTGAAGATCTGCATCTTTTTCTACTTAGCATCTTCAACTTTTGCATTGATTCAATCACCTAGACCTGGGCTTTTGAGATATAGAGGCGATTTGCGCATGTATCTTTTAGCGAAATTCAACCAATACCATGTTTTTTTTTTAAAACCTGCAGGCGCTTTGCGCATGCGTCCTTTGCCAATGAACCAATAGCATTTCATGTTTCAGTCCCGTGCATTTCGAACAATTTACGGCTGTATTATTTCTTAGTTTATATGGTATAAACTAATAGCGCTTGTGTTAGGTCGGGATTAAAGGATTCGAAAGTGCGAAAAACCCAGTGCAAATTTCCCGTTAGTGCGTTTAAGGGCACGTGGTTTTCTAATGCTCGCATTCGAACAAGTGCTAGCCGTTTATTTAGAAACTATTTTCTGCGCAAAGCTTTGATTCAAACTAGAAGCCTAACGACATTTAGCAATCGACTTTTACATTTAAATCTGAAGGTAGGCTTTCGAATTAAGAATATTACGAGTTTTTTTAAAGTTGCGGTTGGTGTGGGGGGTTGAGATACCCACAGAATTAAGTGTGGGGTATGTGCGGCTTCGCCCTCTATTTCGAAAGTACCTAAAATCTTTTAATTTTTAGCGGAAATAGCCTAAAGTAGGCGGCGCTATCGTCTTAAATTACCAGGTTAGGTCCGGTCTGGTTCAAGGTCTATTAAATGATTTCGATAATGTGGTTTCTTATGTAGTTTTATGTGTAGTTTTTAGATCTGCAACTCATTTTCGCTGGAAATGCATACTTTTTCTAGTATGAACTTCGGTCGATTATGGGAAAATTATGCATTTCCGGAAAGAAACGAGTGTTAGATCTGAAAAGTACACATAAAACTACATAAGAAAAACACATTTTAAATTCATTTGCGAAAATGTGTTAAAACAAATCTTTATCACTATGAATTATCTGGTGTAATTTTGAATTTTTAAAGCATTATTAATTGTATGTCATTTCGTTTGATGCTATTAAATAGCTTTCTAAATGAACGTTGACCTTGGGGAAATTATTGATATTATCGAGCCAAATAGTTTTTTTCAATGTATCATTGTTTGACCGCTTTATATACGTTTTCTATATAATTTTGAGCTCCGAGTATTATTAGTTTTTTAGACAACTAGCAAATACTTTGCTTATTTCATTACATAATATGGATTTAAGTTAAAAAAAGTTATTTTCCTAATTATTAATATTGTGTATTAAGTTTGGGTCTTGTTATGAAGCTAAGTCTCCTATAGATAGCCAAGTGGATAATCTCATGGAAGATGGATGATTAAAGCAATAAAGAATGCACATTTATCTATCAAGACGTAGATTATGTTCGATAAGTAATGGAAATAAAATGGAAGTAATAATTCTGTCTACTCTTTCATTTCTATATCTGGCCTACTAATCAATGCTTCCTTCAATATGTAGTTAATGATCAACGAATTATCTCTAGTTAAAATTCGGTTTATTATTTCTTCTAGTGATTTTCATGCTATTATTTCTTGAAATTATTAATTTGACACAATTATAAGAATAACCATAGAAGACGGATAAATTAGAATATACCCTAGAGCTAAAATAGATAATTTGTGGCCAAATTGACTTTTACTTAGGTATATAAGAGATAAATAGTTTCGAATAATACCACTTAGAAAATTGAGACAATGGGATAAAATACCATCTAGAAATTTATCCCTCGAAGGGAGAAAATATAATTTTGAGATTCGAAAACAATAAATTCCCCAGAATTTATAATAAAATAGTAATAAAAATTATGAAAAAACTTTTAGAAGTTTGAGAAAAATGGTAAATAATACCATTTATAAATTCCATTAAATGATAATCCTAATATCTAAATTATATTTTAAAATATTGAACAAAATTCTAGACATTGTTTGTATATCGTTTATTAGACCTAGATTGTCTTGTAGAAAAATAACTGAAGTTCTAAGTAAGACAAAGTAAATTAAAATGGATTAGAGTTTAATTGAATTCTTTTCTTTTTTTTTCATTAAAATGGAGTAAGGTAAAAATTAAGTTTGTAATTAATGATTTAACAGACGGTAACAAAGTTTCTAGGGAAAAGAGAGAATAAAACAGATTCCATCTTGTGTTAGGAAAAAACTTCCCTCAAATTCAACGACAAATAACTTATCATTATTACCCTCGTATCTCTACTTGGTCACAATATATTTATATACAATAATTTCTTTAAAAAATTTAAATAACAAATAAAATTTCTTATATTCACTTTTAACGAAATAGCTCAACATTTGCTAAGAAAAACAAACCCAATCTAAAATATGTTACAATTTTCTTACTGGTAATCCTTAACTAATTATATATATATATATATATATATATATATATATATATATATATATATAAACTAAATTCTATTATTTATATATCCATAAATACTTTAATATATGTTTTGAAACTCAAAAACTACAGCTTTCTATATTTCTTTCTAAGATATTCTTTACAATGAGTAAAAATTAACAATATATAATAGTTAAGTAAATATTATAGAATAATAAAGATAGAGAACAATGTCATTATATATATATATATATATATATATATATATATATATATATATATATATATATATATATTAATATTTCATTTTAAGTAGTTGACAACACCATCTGAATAATTACAAATATAACACTTCCCCTCTTGCGACAAGCATAACTACCTGCATTTAATCGTTAGACTATTAGTAGAGTCTCGCAAAGTTTTAATAAATATTATATTTAAATATATTCTCGTGAAGAGGAAGGATAATTTTACTATATATTAAGTGAGGATAACACAGGTGCGGTATAAGTGGGAAATATTAAGGCCAGGACCGAATAAGAAATACATATTTGTAACTTGACTTGTGCTCATTTAATATTCTTTGAAATGTGGTTGTTTCACAAGTACGTAGAAATGTTTTTCGCTTACATATGACACAGCCTATAAAATTTACATATTTCAAGTATATATGTATATATATATATACATAACATGTGCTACTCTAAATGTTTTTTCTTTCATCGGTATAATAGTGATATATAACGATGTTATTGGTAAATCTATCTTTGTTTATTTATGTTTTACTTTTGAGGAGATTTAACAAGCTTTAAATAAATAAGTCCGAGTAAGAATTGTCGAAAGAGAAGTTTACCACCTCCATGTTGAAATTTAACGAACTAAGACAAGATGGAACTAAAGATGAGCTTGAAACAGAAAGGCCAAAGATACAAGATGAGTTCCTTTAATATATCTCTTCCTTTAGATGTTACACAGAAATCGTGTCTATACAGAAATTATTGCATTTGTTATAACATTAATCTTTTAAAGTGGAAAATTGAGGAGCAGGTTTTGTATGAGTTAGTTTTCCCTTCATATAATTTTCATTCGAATTTCAGAAATTGCCACAAAATATTTTGCCAAATACTGATAAAAACACAAAGAGAAAAAAATAGTTATATAAGAGTATAAGTGCTTTCGTGCTATTAAAAGGTGTTTAGATTTAATGAAAGTGCTAGAAAGTCTAATAAGAGTTAGTTTCTTAAAAAAAAAACAATTTCTATGCAATGACGTTTCATTTTATTAGACCGAAATGTAGTGTGAAGAACTTTGAAAATATGAAGAGAATTATAAGTTTTTAAATGAAATATAGTGTACTATCATGGATAGCCTTTACAACTACGTCATATTTAAGAAAATGTTCAGGTTGTTTAGGACACCCTGTTTGCTAAATAGTGTTAATGACGTCAGAACTGTCTTTTAATACACCAAAAATCCGAAGGGTGTAATAATATGTTCACAAACCTTGGTGTAGTTGATAATTGGATCATGTCGAAAAGAACCATTAAATGCGTTTTATTTGAACCATTTTTCTACCAAAAGGTTTTGGTTTCATGACAAAATAAAAATAAATCTTCTTTTAGCTATCGATTAAACAGAATTAAATATATTTTTAGAAATTCCGAAATATGTATTAATATCTCTCAAAAGCTCATAAAAAATTAGAGATATCCATCTGAAACTTTAACGAGTATTAGGCCTACTATTTTAATGATATGCCAAAAGCAGACAATTTCTTCTTAACATACATCTCCATTTAGACATTACTGACGTCTTGTTCTATTTGTATCTCAGAAATAAAGTGTCGTTTTGTTGTGTTACTATGTATGTTTGGGTGCACATATGCAGATAGATGAATTCGTATTCTTTATCCTGTTTTCACGCAAATTCTATATTGATAAAAGCAATAGGCGTTACACTTTCTTTGGTCAAATGTCTCACTTACACATCAGAATATTAGCAATAATAATATCAACCAACCTATTATTTATATCTTGAATGATTAATCTTATTTTTAACCTAGTACAAAATATGTGATGAAAATTTCAAATAAGAAGCAATATTTTGTTAGAACAGTAAACAATTATAATGGATATTAGTAAAAAAAACATTAAATCTAAGTTCAAACCCACTTATAACTAATATTCAAAGAGATTTAAATGTGAAAGATAAAAATACAGGCAAAAATAAGTATGCGAGATGTTTCGGTTTAAGTCGACTGTCATCCTTACGTAATTTTCTGTGACGCTTCAGTGTTAGTCCCTCTTCATTATTTGCGAAGAAAATGACCCAATATGTCGAGAGGAAGAGGAAATATTATAGTTGAGTTTTTTTCTGCCGAAATTGTATTTAGAGTTTGAAGATATCGAAGCTGTTGGAAAAGAAGGAAAATTAGTTTGCAGACCAAACGCGAAGCAAAATTGATCAAAGTCCCGATAAACAAACTCGGGGCCTAATTTTACAAAATTAGATTTTATTTGTAATAAATTCAATAAAAAAATAATTTCTAACCACTAATTACATAGATTTAGTGCAGATTGACATGCAGTATTCAATGACATAAGCAAGCATTCTGCTCTATGAGTTTAAATAATTAAAATAAATCTATAAAAGCTGTAAAGTTTCCGAGGAAGGCATTAACTAAACTCACGGGTGGTATTTCAACCATTTAAATATGCACCTTTAGGCTTAACAAATGCCGCTGTATGGTAGCTTTTCGACTTAATTTAGATTCGCGTGGCACGGAGAGAGGTGGTGCGAACTCCCAAACGAAATATGTGGGGATGGGATTCACTCCATATGTGAAGATGAGTAGACATATGAAGAGGAAATTATTTCATTTTTGGAGCTTATTTAATAAAGTTATTTAAAAAAAGAATAATTAACAACCATCTTCGCCACGACAAACTTGCAAAAGACATGAAATTAGGGGATGTTTAAAAGTGTAGAAATGCATTTATTGAGTAGCAAAAATACCTTACATAGGGTAATAATGGCTTGCCCCGTAAGGAGCACGGCGAGGTGTTTTCCTGGATGTCCTGCTGATGGGATCGAGCGTCCTGACCGGCCTTAGCTCACCCTATTCTCTCTCCCCCCTTACCACCAGGAGGGCTATATCCCCTCAACCCTTTGTCTAGGCTTGAGTACCTGACCAGCTACCTCTTCCGCGTCGCAAGAGAGGCTTTGGAACCTCTATAAACAACTTCATTTAACGCCAGCAGTTCGCAAGGGAAGATCGGATTTGCCCCAATAATTCCTTCCATGCTGACCAAGTTCTCGGGTGCATGAGGCTATGGTTTGAACTCTAGCCATCATGTAGAGTAACGGAAAAATAGTTGTAGAATGATCACGCATTTCCAAATGGATGTAATCCTGGATGCAATCCTGGAGTGAGACCACCCCTCTCGCGTGTATCTCGCGTGAGGTTAAATTGTAATTTAATCTACTCTCGAGAGCCGTTGTATGGGCCGCTAGAACAGGGGGTGCTATAAAATTCCCACAGAATGCAACAGCGTCCCTTCATTCTAATCTGGTCCCTTAGTACATTCTCACAGAAGGCACGACCCCACTGAATTGTGGTAATGTTGATGGGGCCTACAACATAGGCTGCAGGATCAAAGAGCCTTCTCTCAGGTGCTCGTCAACAATAGCTGCCTACAAAAGTCGAGTGACAATGCCATAAAACAGAAGATGGACTCACACCACAACCCAGGAAAGAGAAATACCTCCCCCCCCCAGTACAATAAACCTTTATTAACAATCGTTCAAGAAAACGGGATATAAAAGCAGGATGGGAAAGTTCTCAAAGACATTATTCGCCGTAACGTCACTTCCACTGACCCAATAAACAAAATTAATTTAGTAATTTATTACAGGTCAAAGAAAACTTGCGCACTCGTCTCCAAGAAGAGCCACCTTCCCCGGACGAGCCACTTGAAAGAATGAAACATTTTATAAGAGTATATTTGCAAAGTCGGTGATTGTGAGCACCGCACTTCCTCGTACATTGGGATAACTTCTAAAACTCTGTCCCTGCGGGTAACAGCACATTTTCATAATTGAGGCATGAAATGACACACTGAAAAGCACCTGACAACCCTCAGCCGAGAAATGCAGAATAACATCACTACCATTATTCTCCAAAATAAATAAAAAAAAAGGATAAAGTAATACACACCGTGACATTAGCACAACATTTAGATATAGGGCCATGACCAACTAGGTAAACTTTTTAATCTCCTAGTTTCCAAGTATTGTACCTATCTCTTTCCCCTCCTCCTCCTCCACTTCTTATTCTAGCCCTCACTAAACCTTCTCCCCCCCTGTACAGATGGGGAAGCGGAGGAGTCAGGGATCCCTCCCCTGTGCTTTCCCTTCCTCTCTTGTTCCAAGGAACAAGGGAAGTAGGGGGAGGGGGGGAGAATTAATAGAAAAAATAAGGAAAAATAGAGAAGAAATCACAGCACTGATTAGCCACGAAAGAGGGGAGCAGGTAACACCACCTCTTCCTAACCTATACATCAAGGACCAATGGGGAAGAGGAAGAAATCTATATATGAAAGACTTCCATGAACAAATAAAGACCCCAAAGAGGACACCTAAATAACTTAATCCAAACCTCGAATTAAACAACGAAATTCGAAACTTGAATGTGACAACCGATTACGCGTAGATTTATTTAGCAGTTACCTAAATATGTTCAATGAACGGTATTGGTACAAAAACGAGGCAAAAAAAGGTGAAACTTTCACTGTCTCTCACCTCCCACCAACTACTTCCCCTTTCATTTCGTTCATATCATTTAATTTAATTTCTACTCAGTTTGCTCCACAGATAAGTCGCGAAAGGTTTGGAAGAAGTTTTGTCTAATAAAGCCTCATGCTTTCTGAGAAGAGAGTCGCTGGAAAAGTTAAAAAGCTGCAACATAAACTCAACCAAGCAGCCGTCGCTGATGACTTCAAACAATCTTGTATCCAACATGGCCTCTTTCCACGATATATATATATATATATATATCTTTCTTGAGCTCGAAAGAATGATGAAAATGAATCCAACAAACGGCAAGAAACAGAAAACGGGATAATATTTTTCTTCGGAAATAATATTTCTTAATTCGCAAAAATTCTGTACAGGGGTGGGATTCGAACCGTGCACACTGAGGCCTAAGAGATGATTTAATTGAGATCAAAGCGGATGCTGCTCACGCCTCAGTGTGCACGGTTCGAATCCCACCCCTGTACGGAATTTTTGCGAATTAGGAAATATTATGTTGGATTCATATATATATATATATATATATATATATATATATATATATATATATATATATGAAAGATAATGGTAAACCACAATATTTGAATCAAGATTTTATTTATAACTATCGGACTAGTTTCGGCCAGATGCCATTTTCAACTAATAATTAAGAAACTAGGCAAGGAGCACAATATATATGAGGTAAGACACAACCTAGACAAAATGAAACAACAGGAAACAATCTGGAAAAAGAACTCAGTGAATCTGACGTGAATGACAGGCTAAACAAAATGAAATGTAACCGGAAGCAATCTGGAGAGTTTCTGATCCTCGAGACGCATTGCGCCTGGGGACTTACAAATACGATTGGCGACTCTATTTGATATATATTTGTTAAATATGTATTGCCCTTTAGATAAATTGAAATTATCAACTTTGTTGATGATAATGGATTCCGTAATTCTCCTCTCAATATAATTGTTTGATTTCTAAATGATTTTTGCATGGTTAAAATCAATTGTATGGTCATGCTTTTGCATGTGCGTAAAGAGACTTGAAGAGTTAGTACACCTTCTGATATTAGCTAAATGTTCTTTCATCCTCATATTAAAGTGGCCTGACTCTCGGATGTATGTTAATTTGCAATTATAGCATGTTATACTGTAAACTCCAGCATCGAGATTGATTGGGCGCAGTCTACTCAAGGATTTTCGAATGGTATTAGATTATTTAAATGTAATTACGTTATTTCCGTTGGCATATGATATTAGAGGAGCCAAGGCTGGAGCATATGGGAGAAGAATACATTTTTTTAAAATCGTCCCTTCGTGGTGTAGGGGTGACATAGAAGTTTTTTTGTGCTTTCGAATGGCATCTATTTATGAGGTAAATTGAATATTTTAATTCAATGAAATTGCAGATAAGGTAGCTAATTTCATCCTGAAGGAAGATTGGGTCGCATGTTCTATAGACTCGGAGAAAGAGGGAAGAAATAACAGATATTTTAACGGATTTGTTATGTAGTGAAAAAAAATGTATGTAAGCATTTGAATTTGTAGGCTTTCGATAGACTGAGTATTAAATATAATTATTTAAACGGTGGATATTTACTTCTAGAAACGGTAGAGAATTATTCTATTCCCATTCTACTTTGAATTTTATCGATGGGTGTAACGAATTCAGGTTGTTGAAATATTCATTGAAATTTTTGTTGTCTATAGGCCATGATGACAGGATGTCGTCTACATATCAGAACTAGATAAGAGGTTGGGAATGGATCCTAGGAAGGTTGGTCATTTCACAGTTTTCCATAAATAGATTGCATAGACTCAAAAGTCGCGCACCATAGTAGAATTAGATAAGTTTCTCCTATGGTGCGTCACTTTTCGGATACACTGTATTTTCGGCTAGATATTAAGCCACAACCAAAGTATAGACCAGTGCCACAAAATATTGAGGTAATTTAGAAATTTCTCCCCGAAATATTAAGTTTGTTGACTCTGATGTCACCGCGGTAGCCTTGGCAACGCGCCACACCGTCCCTAGATATTACGTTTCTTGACTAATCATCAACACGAGTGTAACTAGTGAAATAAAGAAAAAAATGGCAACTTTGTGGATGATAAGACTTTGGTTGTGGTTTAATATCTAGTCGAAAATATAGTATGTCCGAAAAGTGACAAACCATAGGAGAAACTTACCAATTTCTCCATGGTGCGTGACTTATATATATATATATATATATATATATATATATATATATATATATATATATATATATATATATATATATAAGAATTGCTTCTAGAAAATCTAAATTTAATGTTTAGCGTCAGAAATCCAAAAGTTAGGAAAATAGCTGGCTTCATCCTTTTTATTTACCGGCAACCTTTCGACCAAAATACGGTCATCTTCTTAGACCTACAATACAAATAAACGAACAATAATTCAAAGTTCTAGCACAACTAGAACTTTGATAGGGAGTGTTGGCTTTGAATAGGAGAGTTTGAGTGAAATAAAATTTAGAAATAAAACTTGAATTTACAGTAAAACGACTGAGGCGATTTTCAAATATTTAAATTAGCTAGTGAGGATATAATTGTTTAAATCTAGTAAGTTAGTGCTGCTTTAATTTATGAATCTAAAAATGATATAAAACTATTTTAAATGACTTTCAAACGGTTAATTAAAACAAATTACCAAAACTTATTCTAAAAATGGCAAACCTTGCCAACGCACAACGGGCTACGCAAAAAACAACCCAACAAACAACAAACTGTACTCCACAACCCACATCGCAAAGAATTCATATAACTACGAGGGGACCAGTGACAAATCACTATTTAAATTTGGGGAGAGTTTTTTGATGCTTAGCGTTTGTCGGATTCAAAGGATAATGGAATATTTGGGTAAATTTAAAATTTTAAAGTCTTCTATGGTGATATCGCTTTTACATTTTATTATGTGATCTCTTATCGATGAATTTTGTTGAGTTTGAAGTATCTTACCTATTGTCTTACTTATACCCATATGGGAACAGACTCTTGACTTCAGAGATCTCACGGAGTTTCCGATGTATTTGCCTTGGGAACCCTGGACATTTAAATAAGTATACAATGGAAGCCCTAAGACTCTATGGAACCGGATCCTTAATTGTGCAAATTTTTAAAATTTTTTTAACGAAGAAAATTTTAGATTTTATTTGACAAAAGTATTTCTTTAACAATATGTGCACTTTTCGGCTGACTTTATTGTGAATAACCAGCTCTGGTGTTATTAAGAATTTTTTAACTTTTGCTATTGTTTTATCAGGGTGTCCTGGTTAATACGGTTCAAAAGACTCTGTTATCTCACAGTCATAATCTAGTTGACATTTTTTTAAAACGCATACTTATTTTTCGCTCAGATATTGCGCGGTTATTTGTTTATTTTATGCAAACCGTCAAATTTAGCCAAGACACCTCCCCACCCTCTCTCTCTCAACATCTATTTCTCTATACATCTATCTATCTATATATATATATATATATTTATTCACAAGGATTTCTTCTACAAAGCTTGAGTTTTATATTAATTGAAAAGGACAAAACGAAGGCGGGTCCCATCTTTAATTTCTACATTGCGGGCTATTTCGAAACCAATCTTTAGGAGCTATAAAAAAAAAGTTGAAATCTAAAATTAAATCTATACTATTATAAAAGTTCAATATAATTAAAAAATAACACAAAAACGCGGTAAAATACTAAAATAAACGTTGTTATTGAAAAAAACTAGTGAGGTAAGTACAGTAGAAAATATGTGAAACGAAATTATATAAATCAAACGCAAGAAAATAAACATAACAGTAGAAAACTTAAAAGAGGAAATGGAGGAAACTTTTTTCCTCTCATTTCATTTCTTATGTTAGCTGATACAAAAGGCTTTTTGAAATTTGTCTTTTTAGAGAAATGGATAGTTGCCTTGTCGTATAGATAACGCTCTTGAAGAGGATTGAGGAACTCTAGGAGACTTCTCTAGCGGATTAAGGAATTCTTATTATTACCCTTGCCTAATCGCATTGACCACCACGTTATTGTTCATTTATCAAATATATATATATATATATATATATATATATATATATATATATATATATATATATATCATACTGCTTGAGAAAGTGAAAATTTCAGATGCAGGCTTTCCCCACCCACTACTTCTACTCATCTTTTGAAGCACGTAAAAGGATGAAAGGATACCTTGTTTGGTAAGGAAAAGAGCACAACCAAGTATTTTGAAAGTAAATCTAAACTTAAAAAATAAATCAACCTGTCTCTGCATGTGCAATTTATGGCGCACTCAAATATTTTGGTCAATTCTACCTTTAAATTGCTAGTCGCTGGAACTATTTACTGTGTGTACGTGCGTGTGAGAGTGAGAAAAAGAGAGAGAAAGAGAGATGAGCCTGCTGTAAATTTCTTTTGGTTAATGTAGTCTGCACTGAGAGTGTCCTTGTTGGTCACGAATTTCCTCTCATTAACTTTTACACTCTTTGCTAAGAGAGATGGTTTGTTAGGTCTTTCATAGGTAGTATAATCAACCACTTGACTGTTACAATGACCTCACTTTTTAAGTAGACCTAAACGAAACCATCCATCCATTTCCTTTCTACTTTCCTAACGCTTCTCTTTTATACTGTAAACGCATATACGGGGCCACACACAAAACAATATCTACACACAGACACACATTAAACGTTACACTGCCGGAAATTTTGTCGATTTACGACCGAATTTGAGGTAGCTGATGCAGCTAAAATAATGCCCATCAAAGAAAGTCCAACCGCTGAAGTACGGAATTCCTCAATCATAATAGATCGGTTGAATTTCTTTTTGGATCCTATTTTTTTTGCGTTTTTGTATAATGCCTTCAGAAAATAATTGTTGGATCCAGGTCGAAAAATTGAGGCTTAGAGAAATGGAACAGTCATTTGAATTCCACCTTTTCAAAGGATATAACTGTCGTATTTAATAACACACCATAGTCTTGAGTGTTAGATTGAATCGTATATCAAAATAAGGGGATATCATCAACAAAGGCTCGCCTTGGAAGGGACCGAAACAATGAATCCAGTACGATGTAAAACCGAGGAGCAAATCTCAATCTTGCTAGTTTTGTTCTCAAGGGCGAAAATGATACTTTCTTCAGTAGTAATCTAGTGGTAAAAGGGGAGTGGTAGCTTAAACTAACACTCTCCTTTACAGCTGATCTGCTACTATCCCTTTGGCCTCATTCTAGTAATCGTTAATAAGAAATCCAAATGAAATCGTGTTATGAATACCTAGAAAAATCAGTGAGGGAAATTTCGTTTCAATCATCCCCCTGGAAATTGATTAAATTATCGCGCAATTATCAAGTATCCCTCCCCCTCTACATATAACCCGAAAACGTGAGGCTGGGTAAAATTTTGGTAAGCCCCGTAGCTCAAAATTGCAACAATGACTGATATCATAAGGAAAACTGACTTAAATGTTGATGTACCTATAAACTTAAGATATGGAATGATATTATTAGCCACCTTCGACCTATCTAAAAACCCTACACATACCTTTATGTGTGTATTTATGAATGTCTATAACCTTAAATATTATCCCTTTTCGATCTCAGCCACCAGATTATATCTAACTCAAAATTACATTCGAACCCTGACCTTTCAATTTGGTGGGGATCTTATATTTCCGTAACCGCTATATCCATTCAATGAAAAAGTATATTACTAACTACTAACGGTGTTCATCATACTCCAAAATTATTACTATTCTCTGGACGAAAGGGGAATATTCTTAAGCCTTAACCTTTATCTTGAAGATATACATATAAGGAAGATAATCTTGGTTATTCACAAAGTTCAAAGGTAAGACGAAATTTTTTTTCTCCATAATGCGATAACAAAAATATTAAAGAAATATGTTATCAGCCATAAACCTTGAAATCTGTAGATAACTTTTATATTACCGCACTAAGATAAAATTTCTTGTTAGCCTGAATAATCGATAAATATTACCGTGACTTATCAAGTGATGTGACGCTTTTGAGCAATCTGGTCTGTACTTGACGAGGGACTGTTCTGTAAAACCTTGTACCAAAACGAGATTAGAAGAACCAATGGGTTAATGGCAATCATGTCGAACTGGAACTTGAGGATTTTTCCACTCAAGTATCATGATGTAAAATTAAAGACACAGACTTCAGTAAGCATATGCCTCAAACCTATGCCCTACCCCTATAGAAAAATCCTACTCCTGAAAGACATTTTGAAATGAAAATGTGTACATATAAGTAAAACAGTGAAAGTGCAATTCTCATCAACGATGCAAAGAAGTGAACTGTAAAAAGAAATCTACTTGAGAGATATAAATCCTGTAAAAATACTATGTATGTGTGCAAACGCGAGTCCTATACACAAATTTACGCAATATTAAAATTGTATGGATAGAAGGTGAAACTAATTAGACATAAGAGAAAGGAAAACTCGTCTATTCTGGGTTGTTAGGGAAATGTAAGTGGAGAAATCGGGGAAATAAATCGAATTAGAATGACGTCACTTTTTGAGCCGCCAAAATAAAACAAGAAGTTTGCAAGATATCAAGAGCCAATTACGCATTTTTTGGTGAGTTAAAAAAATGTTTTAGATAAAAGAAATCCAGCTGGAAAATTGTATTTAGCAAAATTTAAATAATTTAATCAATTCCGACGAAAAATAGGTTACAGTACGTTAGGTTAAATTTTGGTAGCCTTGATTAAGTTAAATTTAATTTTAGATGTTATTAAATTAATTTAGTATAAATGCTAATCAATTAATTATAGAGTTGTCGCAGGAGCAGTAGTAAATGAACTGTCTAGTAAATTTAAGAACTAAATGTCCCTTAATTCTCACGGTACAATCGCAAATAGAGTTAATCCTTTAACTGCATTATCAATAATGTTTATAAATATTAAAATCATTTACGCACTCATTTTCTTTTTAACTAAATCCATCTTCATCAACTTCATTTTAATTAATCAACACTCCCAATTTAGCTCGTATTTGAGGCTATAGAAAACTTAAGCTTAGGATATGGCATTCGAGGCTCGTAATGAGTACAGTCTGCAAGTTAGGTTAGATTTGTAGCAGAAAACTGACGCAAACTTCTCGCAGAATGTTTTTACACTCAGTTATTTCTTCTTTTAATGTTTTAAGCTCTTTAACACACAAAAAACAGCAGCTGTCAACCATTTTCATGAATGAAATAAACGATTGACTCAAAAGCTAATTTTGAATTTTCTAACCACCGTCTTTTCGCAATCCATCACTGAAATTGAATTCACTCTTATTTTACAGCGCCAACGGCAACACGAAGATGCTAATGAAAGTTTCATAATATGCCCATTTTTGCAAAGTCGATGTCCTAACTTAACCTAACCTAACCTAGCCTCGAACTCCTAATTCATTGTCAGGCCTGTTCCGAAAAAGATCTTGTTTTTGTTCTTACGATGTAGCGGGCATTCCAGTTGCAGTAACTGTATGTTTGTTAACAAAGAAACGTTTTCACTTGCAACTGTAGTTTGACAAATAGTGCAGTAAAGGTCAGTTTTGGAGATAGTCAAAATTTAGTACAGTACTTTGCTCTTAGCAAATAAACCACAATATACTACATTGTGCTGCTTTTGACAATGCTTGATCGTGAACCACAACATATGTAACACGGTGTAGAATAGAAAATGCACTTATTAGCTACTGTAATAATATTGTAAGCAAAAGCTTTGGTTGTCCAATAAAGTTGAACAAAAGGTTTGGCAGGAAATTAATTTCCTAAAGTTGCTGTCTAAAAAAAAATCACTTTTAGTTGAGCTGTAAACTTATTTACTCACAAGCGTGTTAAATAAATTTTGGGGTCTTTCATACCCCTTCCCCCCATATTTTGGAAACAGAGTTGAGCTTATTGACTTGTCACACTATGACTGTTTGAAAGAGCTTTTATTTGTCTTTTATGAAAATATCGCTTCAAAGTAGTTGTCGCAACTAATTAGCTACTAACTATATCGATACAAATCGACCTTCGGTCAAACCGCGTTAAGGCATATTTCATCCTTTATATAAACAGGGCGTGGAAGTACAATGCACATGAAACAAAATGAACTAAAAATAAATAATATTTGCAAGCGAACTTAAGAGGACATAGGCAAACGACAAATATCTACCAACACTATCCACCATTCCAACTGTACTTTATAAAATAGAAGATAATTAAGAATAAATATTTCTAAACTATAAAAAGGCTAATGTAGTTAGAACATGAACAAGCAAAAACATCCCAGGGAAAACGATGCGAAACTTAGGTATAAGCCATTTAAACATCTATATGTGAAGAAGGGAGTGAGGGTAGAATTGTATCCGTGCGCTTATATATTTCGGCAAAGTTAGGACCCACCTGACCTCTACTTTGAAACAAGATTGCTGATCATGTCAATAGGAAGAGGGAATATTATCGTTGAATTCTTCTCGGCAGAAATTTGGCTCAAAGTTTGCAAGTAGCGGAGCTGCAAAGGTTATTTAGCGTAAATTGTAGGGAAGAGGGTCTCATTTCTGTTGTATTCAAATTCATTTAAGAGTTGATTTTAGTCATGAGGGACAGGGAAAAATTCAGGTGATGAGAACATGAAGGAAGAAACGATGGAGAAACCCCTTTAATTAATATATATGGTATGGGGTATACATCTATAATGAGCTTCAGAAAAATGGTTTGTATTATAATTTTCATTATTCACAATGTACCTGGAACATATATTCTGGTAAAGGTGGACGGTAATTGAGGTTATTATTAAGCTATGAAAAAAAGGACTGTAAAAAAAAGAGAATTGTTTTACTTTAGCGATTGGAAAAAAGTTAATATCTGAGACCCGTTTTTATTATATGTTGTTACTAGTGTGCTTTCTCGCTAATTCTGAACAGATTTCAATTTAATCTCATTTAGTATGACAAAGAAATGCATTTTTACTATTTTTTTCTAAAGAATGCGCCAAAGAGAGTGAATGTGAGTCGAAAGAACAAGTTATCTATATATCTTATTAATTACTAGGTTATCAAATCTTTGAAGTGAGCCTTTTAAAAAACTTAAAAAGTTACGTAATTAGAAAGCTCTAATCATTGCTTAACATTCATATTTAGTTTCGTTAGTTTTTACTAAGCAAAATCTCAGATCAGGATAATCGTGTAGTGAAACTGTATAGAAATTTGAGGTGGCTAATGGCGAAAAAAGTTACCTGAAGCGCAGCGGGAGACTCATTGATGACTTCAGCAGCTTCCTTCAAGGCCCTGGAAGCTCTCTGCTCTCCTTCTGCTGCAATGACTTTTGCTCTAGCTTCTCTCGCAGCTTCGGCCTCTGCAGCCATCGCGCGTTGTAGCTGTACCGGCAGACGCACGTCTTTACTGCGAGAAAGAGGAGGCATTACACCGGAAGATCAGTTATCGATGCTGAAGGCCTCTGTAAAGGAAGATGCTAGACAGAAGATTAGAGAGAGATGAGTCAGAAAGACATGTAGTTGAAAGGCTATGAAAACCAGGATACGAAAGAGGAGTATCCAATTTTTGTGATAAAATCTTATGAATTAGAAATATCGATTTTCTAAATGAGCTTCAGAATGTTCTTTCATTTTTACCACTCATACCATCTGATGCTTATTGTACCTGAATATGTATCCATTTATTGACTCCTTTCAACAAGTAGTTGTTATATGCTCTAAAATCTAAGGGCGAGCCGATCTTTTTGTATAGTTTTTTCATAATTTGTTATTTCAACGATTATAATGGTACCATAAAGAAAACTATTTTTCTTAAAGTTCACCTTGCTATCGAATTTTAGCCCTGGAAATTGAGATATAACTAATGGATTAGGATGACTGACTATTATTAAGGCAGACGTTAATAATAATGCCCTGATAACATCTTACAGCCGATCTGATTTAATCGTTAGGAATGATTCGGAATCGTTTGTTTCAGGTTATTTCTCAATGCTAATTATAATTCCATATAGTATTATTGGTTATATCCTATCATCTTTGTTCAGTGAGCTTCTTGTTTTTGAAATTTGGGTGAATTTTGTCTGTTAACTCGTTAAATTAACAGACGGCTGATTGATAATCACTAAATATGTGATGTTAAACGTTTTTCCTTCTCGTTGTTATATGCTTCTTTGCGATCTCCAATTTTACACATGTGTGGAGTTTGACCGCTAGATTATGAAGTTATGGAATTTCTTCAATCTTACCTCCCTTTGTTGCCATTGGTGATCTATTAAGTCCGAAGTGATCCACTTACTGCCCTACACTACCTTTAATCTATTAGCAGAACACTCTTAAAAAGGATAGTCCAGTTACATGAGATAGTTTACACACACACACCCACATACATATATATATATATATATATATATATATATATATATATATATATATATATATATATATATAATATATATATATATATAATATATATATATATATATATATATATATATATATATATATATATATATATATATATATATATATATATATATATATATATATATAGACAGTCATATTAACTTTGAATTTAATTGATTTATTCTTTTATGACGATTATCTAACCTTATTCTTATATTTGTTATTAATTCACAGGATCGCATAGCCTGTTGTATGGAAGAAATTTCGTGATTTCCAAAGCTTTCTTTCATTCTTACAGAGTTCAGATATTTCCTATGTAATTAAATTCATTTTTACCCATGTTTTCCTACCTTTCATTCACATCCTACAGCTACAAAGAAGAATTTGTATTGATCTTTAAAAACACAATGAAGGAACTAACACGTTCATCTCCAAAAGGAAATTTTGAATAACTTGAAATAAAAATGTGTGGAAAGTATAAAACTAACTAGACTAGTTAAAGCATTAGAGATGGGGTTGATTTCTTTTGTAATAATCTTGATTCATCTTTCTTTTCAGATAGAATTGTATGCAAAGTTTTTTTCCCAAGAATAATATAAAGTAAAATAGATCAAGCAAATTTCCGTTGCCATAGAAATCACATAACCTATGCTACCCTACGCAAAGCGTTAAAAAGATCAATCGAAATTCCATAACCGTAGCCTACGCAAAGCCAAGCTTACGCAGATCGTTATATTTTCAATAAATTAACCGAATTTCCGTTTACACAGGGAACTCTTAATTACAAGAATATTTACGTTTATTTACTGCACAAAAATTGGTATACAATATTGTAATTATACGGCACAGCTATGCTCCCACCTTTCAGCCGTATGTCCTCTAAGCCAAGCAAACCACGGAAAATTCATCTTTTTATACATCCAATATATTTTTTCTAGACAATATCATGCACAGTTATGCATCAATTTTACCAATAAACTTTTAAATTATCTTCTTTCACGACGATAGCCTTTTCCTGATTTTAAATATCTGGATATCTTAGATATCCTGGGTATTAATGTAATCTATTCATTTAAGACAAAAATAATACAGCAAATTCCTCATTATAAGGATTTTATGGATACACAGGGGACTTTATTGCTACACACGTGAATACGTTGTGTTCTTTACGGTTTTACTTAATGGAATTTGAACTTACATTTCAACTCGTTCTACTTTAACTCCCCATGGATCAGTTGCCTCATCAAGGGAACTCTGCATGTTGTGAGAGATAGATTCTCGCTCGCTTAGAATTTCGGCCAAGTTTTTCGTTCCTAGAACATTTCGGAGTGTGGTTGCAGCTAGCAGGCGAGTTGAATGGCTGGCAAGAAAGAAAAATGTTATGTAGTAATGAAAAAATGACCTCAAAACTATTATTCGTTCCATAATATATATATATATATATATATATATATATATATATATATATATATATAAAATATATATATATATATATATAAAATATATATATATATATTTAACTAAAATGTATATGAAAGGTCAAATTATCTTGGGCTATTGGAATCATGCTATTGGAACAATTATATAAAAATAACGTTATTAAGGCTTAATTGAAAACCTCAATTGTTAATTATGAGAACAATTATATTTCTTTTTAATGATAAATTACGGATTATATGTACTATATATATGCATACATAAAAAATAAAATTTCAATTTAGTTTTATTAAATGATTGAATAAGAAAAAACCGTCATAACCACATAGGACCTGTTCCTTTTCGATATTCGATTTTCTTTAGCATTTAGCATAAAGTGAATATTGAGGCGAGTCATTAGAGTCAAGGGCCGACTCTGAGTGAGCAGTGCCACTTAAGATCCACGCAATGAAATAAGCCACTTCACTTCGCCATTGGCCGCTCATTCTCTCTTTCACTCTCCTGCCTATCTCTCTCTCTCTCTCTCTGTCTGTCTCACCACCTTTAGTCAGGACTCGCTCTATCACGCGCGCCTCCAATCATCGACTCTCTGATTGCTCGGGAGTAGTAGTAGTAGCAGTATGTAGTGGTCATTAGAGTTAAGGGCCGAATAGTAGTAGTAGTAGTGGTGGTGGTTCGCTAACCTGCCTTTTATCCAGGTGTATCCCGATTGGATATTGAAATAGACATAAAGGTCAGAATGACAATCGCTGGTGAAACCGAGGACACCATGGGCCGGTCCTCTTTGGGAAGAGGTGTCAGGAAGTATTATGTTTTGAACATCAAACAGCGTTCAGGTGGAACCTTCGTGGCCCCGTGGCAGAGGGACCTGTTCCGCGTCGGAGGTATGTGGATATAGATACCCATCGGCAGGATTCTTTGGAACAGTGTGTGTTGTGCTGCGAAGACGGGGAGGAAAGAAAGCATTGTTGTAATTGACCATGTATGTGATGAGAATTTAAGATCTACCCACCCGAATACAGGGTTGAGCACAGCGCGTCCACCCATCAGTAGCCAGATCTCTTCGTGCGCTGACGTTTGTGTCCGCTCATGCCGGGATCGAACCCGGTATCGCGACGTTGGCAGACCAACGCCGTATCCACTCGGCTAGCAAAAGCGATGTTTGTTCGAGAGTAGGAATAAACTATTTGTTGTAACCGTTGTAAACAAAGTCTAAATGGTCGCGAGGTGTCTAACTCAATCTTAACCACTCGATATATCCGGAGGGAAAATGAAAATGGACACTAAGCGAAAATAAGTAAACGGAAAACAGTAGAAAATAGTAAAAAAGAAACTAAACAAGGATAAAGATTCCTAATCCAACGAAGGAAAGGACGGAGTTTGCTTTTACAATTTTTATTATGGAATTGCTTAATCCAAAGGAGGAAAGGTCCTAGTTTGCCTTTATTTAAAAATGAACATACATAATCCAACGGAGAAGATGACAAATTTTTAAATTATTTAAAAAGGAAGTTGCATAATCCAGCGAAGGAAAGTATGTTGTTATTTTAATTATTTTAATAAGAACACTTAATAATCCAAAATAGGATAGGAAGTGGTGTTTTTATAATTATTTAGAAGGTTGCATAATTCCATGGAGGCCTGGTTGCTCAACGAGTGAAAAAATTGTGAGAGGACCATATAATGGGGGGGGGGGGAGGATTTATAATATAAAGCGAAAACTAGCGAGGATATCTCCCGGCGAAAGTTTGTAAGGAGAGATCTGTAAAGAAAGTGGATATGAAGGAAGTGAAAATGAGGAAGAAATATAACCGAGAGGGAACTCATCTGCTGAAGTTGGGTCTGAGAGGCACGCAGTATTTCAAATGTTAGTTGTAGCATGGTTGCTCCTGCTACACCTGGAAGGTGAACAAAGACGTGGTATCAGGCATACAATACTCTCCGTCATGGATGGCACTCATGAGTGGCATATATAATTGGCACTCATAGTTAGCAGCCAAGATTGAGCTTATGGGTGTGCTACAAAATGAACAGTCATAGCTGGGAGCCGATATTAGCCTTATAAGTATGATGCAGAGTGATATATGATTGGCAGTCATAGCTGTTATCCAGGATTGGCACTTATCACATAGTTTGAGTGTAATCTCAAACTACCATAGATATGAGCAGCATATATAACTATATATCATTCATGATTTTCTGGAGTGGTAAACTTGATTGGGCCAAAAGTATGGTACCAAGATAATGCCACACGAGATAACAAAGGGAAGGATAGCATAAATAGTAATGAACACAGGTTGGCACACATACATAGTATCGACACCCAGGTGTGGCACACATAAATAGTATCAACATCCAGATGTGGCACACATAAATAGTATCGACACCCAGGTGTAAGACACATAAATAGTATCAACATCCAGATGTGGCACACATAAATAGTATCGACACCCAGGTGTGGCATACATAAATAGTATCGACATCCAGATGTGGCACGCATAAATAGTATCGACACCCAAGTGTAGCACACATAGATAGCATCGACACCCAGGAGTGGCACACATAAATAGTATCAACACACAGGTGTGGCACACATAAATAGTATCAACAACCAGAAGAGAAGCATATAAATAGTATTGGCACCCAGGGGTGGTATACATAGATAGTATCGACACCCAGGGGTGGCACACATAATTGGTATTCAAACCTGACAATCAGAAGTGGGACACATAATTGAATATCTCGGGTGGCAATTATGAGTAACACGGAGGATTGGTACCTATCAAAGAATGGCATATAAGATAGCAACACTCAAAGTTAGCACTAATAGTGACCACTCCTGATTTGCCTTTTGAAGTGGAGTCCAGGCTTTGCCGATCAAACGTGGCACTCGGGATTTGTATCCATGGTTGGAAATCATTAGTGAGCCGATATTGGCAATCATATGTGCCTTCAAAGACAGCCACTCAAGACTGGCACCAATGATTAGTCCACTTAGCTAGTAGTCGTGGTATTTGAGAATGGTACTTAAAATGGCACTCATGATTGTAACACAGGATTTGTCCTTGAGCTTTGCACTTAGAAGTAGTACACAGGATTAACACTAAGGGATGACATATAATATTAAGTTTCAGGATTGGCATACAAGAACGACACTTAGGATTGGTAAATACGAGTAACCCTCGAGAGTGCTATATAAGAGTGACATTCAATGGTGGTACTTAGGATTGGCACCAAATATTTATACTTATACTGACATCCAAGATTAGAAAAGGCAAGATTTGGAAAGTCAAATGCGTGGGGGTTGTAAGATTGACGCCCAACAGTGGCTGTCAGGTGTTGCAAACATAGTTGGTCCTGAGAGGTGTTTTATGGGATTGTAAGCCAAGAGTGGCAAAGAAGATTGACACTACTTAGTACCACCCATGATTGTCACTAATTTGTTTCTACAAAGATTATTATCAAAGTAATAATAAGATTTGTACTTATTATTGACACTCAAGCGTGGTACGGGGATACCTACAGATTACACTCTGTGGTAGTAAAAAGGATTGACAGTAAATAGCTGTTTACAAGATTGTTTCACACCTAGAAATGGCACTAAAGAGTGTCACTCATAAGGCTTTGAACTAATGACAAGCATTTAAATGACTCCCTTTTGCCCGTTTCTATTACTGAACATGGATTCAGTTGCACGTCGTAGAAGCTGAGTTAAATTATAACACATTCATTGGTTAATAGGGCCAAAAGCTTTACTGATAACAGGTATACTTTATAATAATCCTATAAACTCGGAAAATTACCTAGAATCATTTGATAGATTGCCACAATGATCAATAATGGGTAATTTACATCAATCATATGATTAACGAACGTCTATACCGCCCTGTTCTTTCGCTCTTACTCACCCTTCCCGTATGGAGGTCGGACCCCTTTCTTCTTTCACTCTTACTCATCCTTCCAAAATGGGGGTAGCCCCCTCCCCCTCCACTTTCTTTTTAATAGACATCTTATAAAGGATGTCTTTAAATGATCTGCGTTCATCAAAGAGGAAAGGTTATCTAGGGCGGTGAAGAAGAAGAAGGAGAAGGAGAAAAGAGGAAGATTACTAATATTATTATTATAATTATATTACTATTAGTCCCTGAAAACCAGATATTCAATATAAATACCCATCCCATTTATTTAAATCTACCTACGCTAATGAATTTACTTGAATAATGGAGTTCTCACATTTGTGAATCTGATTTGATGTGGGTAATTCCAACTCGGTTTCTGTGAATGGTTTTATTCAATTCAAATTCAATTGAAGACCTAAATGTGAAAGGGGTTATTTTTGGCCCAGAACTGTAGGACGCTCTCCGCGTGTAATCAGCTTGGATTACAGGTTTCAGAAAGGCGTCTTTTCGAGTTATTTGTTCTAGGGAGGTATTTCTAGTTCTCAAAAGTCGTTGATGTTTATGTTTAAATAAGAAATTAAAGTAGAGAAAATTTCCGTGTTTACATTATAGAAAGTGGAGGAATGTTGGTAGTGAGTGAAGGAGACTATATATTTTTAAGAAATATATACAAGAATATCTTGTATAGCAAGGTTTTGAAAATAGGGTTGTATGTAATTTTGAAAAAAAAGGACGGACTTATAACAGTCTACGTATATTTGCTAATGACAGGTACGGGCCTATTTTTATTCCATTTTCAGTTTTTCCACACAACCACGCCATAAACTTTATTTTTTCTCTCTAAACTGTGAATAATTATCACATATATTACTTCGAAAAATATTTAACTGCATTGTTCAAATGATTTCCAATTTGGAAGCGCAGGAAGAAAGAAATTTCAGAAAGAATTGCGAAGATAGGGAAAGATCTTGGTTTTATAAATTTAAATTCCATAAATGTAACCGAAACATAAATCATATTCAAAGGATCTGGAAGATGAAAATCTTATTAGGTTACAGTAACAAAATGGCTTGAAGAAAAAATAAAGAAAGTCGAAGATGCAGACGTGACTAGAAAAGAAGGATCACTGGAAGAACATTTAAATTCCATTTG
This sequence comes from Ceratothoa steindachneri, assembly GCA_963969495.1. NCBI lineage: Eukaryota > Metazoa > Arthropoda > Malacostraca > Isopoda > Cymothoidae > Ceratothoa > Ceratothoa steindachneri. Next base: position 203,250,176 of record OZ018318.1, on the reverse strand, counting down.
GAAAATATACAATTCTTCTGATTCTTCCATAAAAGGTGAACCTGATGTGGAAAGTCCCGCGAACCCTAGAAAGTGCCATTCGATGCTACCGAAGGCTGTTCTTTTCGATAGAAAAGAATAGAACACACGACCCAACACCGTAATTTAATAAAAAAATAAACTATTTCAACTTATTAAAATGAAATTTTCTCTTCTAAAATAATTTTTTAAGGTTTGTTACACATTCCATTTGTTTTAATAAAGCTTAATAGTTAGAAAGAGAGAATTTTTCAAATTATTTTTATTATATATATATATATATATATTTCAGGAACGCGAAAAACAAGATAAATTTTCGTCGGAAATGTTATTTTGGCATAACATTTCCAAAGAAAAATGTTCCTGTTTTTTTTTGTTTCCTGCGGTTTGCTGGATATATATATATATATATATATATATATATATATATATATATATATATATATATATATATATATATATATATATATATATGGTGCGGTTAATGTAGTGGCATTATTAGACAAAGGTCCAGCGTGACGCCCTTCGTCCTCGAACTGGAAGACAGCACTCAGCGAATAATTCTACAGTGCCCCCAAAGCACATTTCAAAGTATCCCCTTTATGCTTCTCTCGTTTACCGTCGTAGAAGACCGTTTTTATTAATATAATCACAGGGTTATCTTAGCCAAATACATTCAAAGATGGAAAAAAAATCCAAGACAAAGCATAAAGAGGATACTTTGAAATGTGTTTTTTTGAGGCACTATAGAAGTATTCGCTGAATGCTATCTTCCAGTTTCAAGACAAATTGGTGCGGTTAATATGATGGCATTATTAGACAACTGCTCTACTTTAGGTGGCAGAGGGGGGGGGGGAGGGGCCTATAGGTGAGTTGCCACCCTGGAAAGCACGAGGGCCAGTTGTGTTTTTGGTTTGGTTGGTGCTAAGTTGTGTTGTGGTGTCGGTGTCGACATGGTGGCTGTGCGGAGTTGGGTGGAGAGGGTTGGATGGTTCCCATGGTCCAGCAGCGGCGGCAAAAATTCTTGTAAGAGGAGGAGAAGAGGGCGGGCGGGGGCGCAGAGGAATGGTGGCAACCCACCTATAGGTCAACTCCCCCTCTGCCACCTGAAGTAGAGCAGTTGTCTAATAATGCCACTATATTAACCGCACCAATTTGTGGTGGAGTATTAGGGCCTATTTAGCTCCATACCAGCGTCCTCGTGGGTCTTAACAACATAAGGGTACCTTTTACTTACCGGCAAATGGTCGCCATCACAGTTAATGCAGAGGAGGGTAGGGCCCTTGCACTCGGTGTACAAGTGCCCTACTACAGACGCGGTTTCTTGGTTTTGTTTGAAGTCCTGTTTTGTAGCAACATAGATACAGGTGTAGTATTATGTTATGTTGTTTTTTCTATGTTTTGTGAATATGTGAGTGTGCTGAAGACCTTGCTGCCTTAATCAAGCAGCGTGTTTTGGTGGTGCTCTTAGGAGAGATCTTGGACGACCTCCTCGCCGTACTCATGCCTGAGATGAGTGAAGCGGTCCTTGTTGGCGAATTCCTACCATAAAAAGTTGGTTCTTTGGACGTATTTGGTGTTTGTTGGTGATGGCCTCTGGCTCTTTGGTATGATGTTGCTCAGCCAGTGTCTTTTGCTAATCAGTGGAATCTGTGTGCGTCTTATGTAGACCTGAAAATGAGTGTTCGGCCTACGTGTGCGTTTACTATGTTTGTAATGGTATTACTGTACATGTTTGGTTGTCTCTGTGCAACGAACGTAGAGTAGTCTCAGTACCAATAGCGTTTCTTGTGTGTGTAAAAGTTAAATTTTACTTTTTTTAAAGATCTGCGTTGTAAACCGTCGTTAACCGCCCGTAAGAACCAGACTTCGAATATGATGGGTGAACGTGAGTATGGACCTGGATGGGCTCCTCAGATAGTGCAAAACCATGGTGGACTTAATGATGGATGATAGACTAATCAACGACCATCACACAGGGGTGCCGCTCCCTTAACGGGTTTTGGTTATTTATAATTACTCCCTAGCCAAACCCGTAGGGTAGGGCAAAATACCCTCCTCACAAATGGTAACTCCATCCCATTTCAAGATGCCTTTGATTTTGGGTTCTGCAGTGGGCTAAACCTCAAACTTAATTTCCTCGAAGCCTGCAATTATGCCCTTTAAAGCGAAACACAGTTATAACAAGGGTTATGTGTAAAGTGCACGTGCACGGAGCAGATCACGATGGGCAAGAGATGGGGGGGTTAGACAGTCATGTTAAAATGACCAATTTGGTAAAACCTTTTTTCTAAATACCTCCCTCAGTGGGAAAGAGTTCGTGTAGACGGGACGCTCTGGACAGGGCTGGTGGGTCCTGCTTGCATTGCTTGGGGTGACCGTATTCATAATAGCTGGTAGATTCCTCGATGCCGTTCTTCTCAAACATTCGTGAGCCGCCTCTTCCTCTACCAGGTGGTGAGCAGGAAGGATGTTCACGCTTTAAATTCGTCGAATGGATGCTTCAACCCTTTATGTGTATATTTATATGAGAAATAGAGATAGACAAAGAGATATAGAAGTATAGGGGCGATATAATTTTTCATATAAGAAAATTAATAGAACTAATCAAACGTTGCATTTTGTTTTGCTATTTTTGTATCATAATTTGAAATTGAAATATAGAAAGGTTTCGAACCCAAACACATTTTAGTAATAAATACAGTCGATTGATACGCGCAGTCAATATTTTCAATAGTGTTTCTTGTTCTTCAGAACTGCTTTAATTTGTTTTGGCATTCTGGAGACCAAAGTTGTGATGATATCTTAGCTGATATTGATCCATTTTGTTCAGTAAGCACCGCAACAGCTCACACTTGGGTGAATTCCGTTTATCAACCGCCAGTTTGATTATCACCAACAACTTCTCTATCGGGTTAAACTCTAGTGAATTCTAAGGGCAAGATCCCAAAGATTTCATGTTATTTTCGGCCATGAAATTTGTTATTTATTTTGCTTTGTGACAAGGTGTGTCAACATGCCGAAAAATACAGTTATCATCTCCTAATTAGTCCTGAATTGATAGGAAAAGGTTCTGAGGAAGCAAATTTTGATACCATTTTGAGTTGATGGAAGTGTTTTTGAAAATTGTTATACACTCCAGTTCCCTTAGATAAGAAGCAGGCCAAGACATAGGAAGTGAGTGTCCAGATGATCCACCGTGTGCACGTGACAGGACTCGTAAAAGCGCTCTTCTTTTCCCTTCCTATCGAAGGATCTTCCAAAGTCTCCAGCTTTGCCCGTTTCCAACAGACCATTCTTTATATTTCCTACAAAAGTAGAGCCTATCTTTAATGGTGAGATGAGGCTTCTTCGCAGCCCTTTTAGACTTGAGAACTTTGTCAAAAAAGTCTCCGCTTCACTGTGCGCACTCAAGGGTTGTAGATGGTAGCCTAACGGCTAGTGTGGTAGCCTAAAAAGCGAAGAGCGCTCGATGGCATAGGTTCGAATCGCGCCTATTATTTAACTTTCTTTAACGGGTAAATGAGTTTATATTATTTTATTCCGTTTGATATCAATCTCTTTCTTATTTCTTAATATATGTGTGATCCATGTTTGGTCTTTTAAAAAGACAAAGTCGCTTGTGTATCATCTTTCCTTATTTTTCCGAAGGGTCATTGAGCAACTACCGTGTCACATGTTATCGTGACTTCCCTTTCAGACGCACATATATATATATATATATATATATATATATATATATATATATATATATATATATATATATATATATATATATATATATATATATATATATATATATATATATATATATATATAAAGAAAGAGCAAATGCAAGTTCTGCGGGTGATAACAGCCACCACAGAGCTTTCACCACATTTATTTTCTGCTTTTCAAAACAATTTTGAAGACAGAAAGAAAGGTGCAAAACTTTGCATTGCAGACTATATAACAATACAGTGCAAGAAGAGAAATTGGACGCGAATGAGCAATGAGACAAGAAACAGGAGTTTTATATATATATATATATATATATATATATATTATATATATATATATATATATATATATATATATATATATATATATATTCATATATATATATATATATATATATATATATATATATATATATATATATATATATATATCTCAAAGTAGCACGAGAGAATGATGAAAATGAATCCATTAAACCATATTGAAAGAGAAAACGGAATAATTTTTCCTTTCAGTAATATTTTAATTACCTTTTTCGAAAAAATCCGTGCAGGGAAGCGATTCGAACCAGCCACACTCACGCAGCGAGCACCGCTTCGAGAACCACTGCGTAGCGCAGTGTACTAACGGCATACTTTTAACTGTGATCAAAGCGGTGCTCGCTGCCTCAGTGTGCATGGTTCGAATCGCTTCCACTCACGGATTTTTTCGAGTTTACAAAATTATGTTCTTTGTTTTATATATATATATATATATATATATATATATATATATATATATATATATATATATATAACAAAGAACATAATTTTGTAAACTTGAGGAGAAAGAAATTAATTCTGGTAACACAACACTCGAGAAAGCAAAACCGTGCAACAAAGGCGCTGCTTTAAAATAAAGAAAATGTCTCGTAATTTCGATGCATCTCAGAGCAATTCTGCTCCTTTACCCAACGATAAATAAAGAAGAATTGAAGTGAATAAAAAAATGTTTGAGTTTCACGGTTTTTTTTTATTCACTGAAAATAAAGAAGCTTAGCGAAGTGGAAGAAAGAAAATTTAAAGTCCAATATTGATCTTCACGTTAAATTTCCATATTTATTTCGACTTATGTTTGAGTGCGACCATATGAATGCAAAATCGCAAGACAACGCGGTAGCCAAGATGTTGAAATGAATGGAAGAAAATGGGGGGAATGAAAATTCTACTTATCAAAGTGTAAAGTCAAAGCTAGTATAAAAAGAGGTGGTAGAAGGACATTTAAGAGAAGGAGGGTTTGCGAATGAAAATGCTAAAGAAACGAGATGTTATTTTTCCGAATAACATGTCTATATTCAGGAATATAGACATAAAGCTCGAACCTCTCCAATATCGATCATTTGCTTTCTTTAAAAACAACTTGTTCGAGTAAAGATGATCACAAAGGAATGTTTATGTGTAGAGCATCTTTACATATGGACTCTCCAGATTTATCCGTCATTATCTTTCTCACCCAAAACACCAAGTCGGGAATAACAACCAAGATTCACTCGGATGGAAAATTGAGAATCAAATCTTTTATTCAAGAACATTTATTTGTGATTGAGGATGTAAACTTACGAAGAATGTTTTATTTATTTTGAGTATGACCAATATCTTTCACTGCTCAAGTGGTGATGTAGAGAAAATGCTGTAATTTATGTCGAAATATAGTAAGAATTGAGTTTTAATTTCATATTATTTTATAGTGTAACCCTTAGAAAATTGCCAATCAATGGTTATATGTATTGGCTTAATTTTGCAGGCTTAATTAGTCGGGAACAGGTCCTATTATATGACATTAATTCAACTTAGTTAACTCTTCCAATATTTCCTTACTTTAATGCCATTAACATTGCCATAAAGTTAAATCTTCTTATTATACATATATTGTAAATAATATAGAAATATTAACATTACACTTAACTTATATGTAGGAGTAAAAGGTATAGAGGAGGGGGTAGGCATGCAATTTTTATAGAATATTTGCAATGGTAGTGTTCTGCAATGTATAGATTAACACCTGCGAACAATGAAGAACTAAAGGCACTTATCTTGCATTTAATTAATCTGAATAACTATTTTACTTCTCATACCAGAGCGTAATTGTTTTGAACAGAATAATAAAAATGTTAATCAAGTGTCAAATGATGTCAACAACATCAAAGATTTTATCATTCTTGAATATAAAATGGCAAGATGTTCACAAATGTGCCCAATTACGCAGTTGGTCTGGAAGATCGGCATGTGCGACTACGTTTCTTGAGCGCAAGCTTACTAGTGAGAAGTTCACTTACAATACAGTCTGTTGTAAAATCTGCTAAGGATCCTGAAATATGTGAATAGCAATTTGCAAAAGACTGTACAGTGATGTCAACTTGACATTTAGCGAGACTATGGGCATGCAGGGGAAGTAACATAAGCTTCCCAGAAACGAAAGCAGTATAGGTGCGAAGGCAACCCAAGCCATTGATGTCACATTCGACAAGAGACCAGGTGCAAATGCGCTAATACAACAAATATGTTCTACTTAAAAAATTAATAAAAGTTTTAATTTTATAAAACGAATCGAGAATCTATTTTCAACTAATTATAGGCGAAATGCCATAAAATTCTTCTTGTTCAACGTGGCCCTCCCTATATACTGGCTTAGAGACCGAAGGAGCCAGTTGACGACAAACAGTATTATAAAATGGTGAATATTTTAATCAGGGCGATAACTTATAGCAAGCCGTTCGCTCCTTCGCTATTTTAATTGAGTTAACGTCGGATATAATGTTAAAATTCATACTTAAATATGAACATTTTTACTAAGTGAAACTATGAAAATAATACACTACTCAACTTTAATTACGTCTCTTTTTAAAAATTCGTACTGCTTTTAAATTAAAATTGCAATTAGGCTTCTTTTAGCGATTATCGATAAATCACTGACTATAATAGCAAAAATTAAGATTCAATAGCCTAAGCCGGAAGAAGAATTGCGCTCTGGGTTAAATCACGCAATGAAAAATTATTAATGTAAAAGTTGCACAGTTGGGATTACAATTTACGCAATTACTATGCTCAGTCCGATGCTTCTTGTGGCAGTCACCTCTGTTAATATATTTCAAAAGAAAGAAATGCATTGCTCTCTGACCCTGACGGACAGGCCAGTAAATTTTCAAGGAAATACACTAGGACCTAAATGTATTGCTGTTCACGACAAAAGAGCTAAATGCATATTTTTTATCAATTTACTGAACGTTATTTAGTTGGGAATAAAACCCCATATTGAAAAGCAAAGTTATATATCAAATATAAATGTACACAGATCTGCCTTACATTTTTCTAAGACTAAAAATAATGATGTAGCTTTATATAAAGAGAAATTGCAAATTGTGATTTATTAAGCGACGCGAAATGTGCTTAGTATATATATATATATATATATATATATATATATATATATATATATATATATATATATATATATATCAGTGCAAATAGTATAAAGATGGGATAATAATTTTGGAATTCGAGATTCCTTTTTCTCAGGCTTGGTCACACACACAGCCATTATTATACATAAAAACAGTTGCATCTATACAAATGTTGTGTTTTCACCTCTACTGCAAGAACAGAACTACTAAACAAAAATAAACTAAGCATAAATGAAACAAAAAAAAGAAGCATGAAATAATTAAAATATAACTAAATAACTAGTATTTAGAGATACAGCAAACTATGATGATAATGTGTGTTTCTGATCAAGCTGTACATTATCAGCAAAAGTGTTAAGTAGTAGAATTATTACGAAAATGAATTGTTAAGTAATTTTATATTGCTGAGTTTGCAAGGTGAAGTTGAGAAATAAATGCTAATTAGTCTGTCAGGTGGTTTATTCACCGTCAGATGGTACAAAAGATACCTTACGAGATGGAAGTGAGGAGTTTTCAATAAAGAGTATATAATAAACTTGTATCCTTTGGTGAATATTATAAGAGATGAGCTTAAACTCACTCAGCGCTGCCGGTTTCTTTTGTAACATAATTTAAAACGAGCGGGTAAGGGGTGACTAAATGTAGATTAAAAAGGGAGAGGTAGGGTTTGGGTGAATGGGTTGCAAATAGATGAAAATTTAGTTTCACGAACGCCTGAGAAGTTTTTCATTTTGCGTTTGACTCATTGACTTATTATATACCTGAAGTCGGAGATATTACATACGGCGGCCATGGGATTTGACACTCGGTAGTACACGACAGCGTCCACAGATACAGTTACCGAATCCTTGGACAATACCTAGAAAATAAACACGACTTCGTCAGTTACAGACGTGTTCGCTTTGGATTTTCTCTCTCCTTGTGCCAGGCGTCAATCGCCATCGAAGTCTTCTGTTATTCAACGCTGCCCCGCTTAACCATCGGCTGTTAAGAAGGTTACAGTGTCCATTTTTCAGTACCTTTTGTTTTGTTATGTTCGTATACCATGTCTTTTGATAGGTCATGATAGGATGGGAGCTTAGTGTTGGATGGTGAGTTATAATATTAAGTTTTTCTCTCGATTTTCCTCTCCAAACCCGATTCCTATTTTTTTTTCTCAATATCACTTTAAACCTAAGTGAGAAAAAGGTGTATTGACGGTGTAGAGGCATTTCTAGAATATTAGCCTTTGTTTTTCCCTGCTTTATTTGATGTTAGTGAGCTGTGTGAAGTGAGTATTAAATTAAATAATATAAGCAATTAGTTTCAACTAAGTAAAACATATGCAACGAAAAAATTAAAAATAAAAGCTAAAATAGTTCGAAAGAAATGGTATCGATGTTCGCTTTATCGTATATAAATTCTGTTACTTTGATAAAATGGCATCAAACTTTGCATCAATGGAAAAAAAGGCGATATAATGAGGAAGCGCAAAATCGACGTCGAGTATATTTCCGTATACGTTTCTTCCCTAGGTTTTATCTTCACGTGAGGTTACTATGTGACTTTTTATCCATACGGGCGAACTATACCTCATTAGTAGTGATAGAGGGCAGGTTTTCTAGTTTCATACGGTAGCCAAAACATTAATGACAAGAGATATAATAAAGAGAGCGAAATATGGCCGGCACGATTCCGAATGGTTGATGATTGCTTTCCGAATCATCTCGACTTAGTGGACTGTTAAACTTGCTTTGTTCTCTTATGATGCTGCCGTACACCGGCGGTGGGCAAAACAAAACAGATCTAAGTGCCCATCCACGGCTCGGCTTTATTCAGTGAGATCGTAAGTGTGCGAGATACCTGTAATCTTCAACATTGATTTCCGCCATAAGTGGATCTGATACTCTGTAGTAAACGACACCGTCCACAGATACAGTCACTGAATCACGAGAAAGAATCTGAAAGGAGATCGATTGGTTCGGTTTTCATTACACAATGGGTTAAAAATGGGCTTTCCAATGGATTAAAAATGGGCTCTTCTGCAAGGAACTTTTAAACAAGTTTAGAACCGCGGGTCAGAGGGCTTATTCTTTTTTTAGGCTAAAGGAACTTTCCCGGATTATTTAGTAGAAACTTTCTTAGACAAGGGAATAGTATTAGTTTTATCTGTTTTCTACTATAAGGGTCATTGCTATGAGCATAATTAGATAGTTTTTGCTTCAGAAAAATGGGGAAGGTGAGTAGCATTTTTGGTCATACTTAGTGCACATTACTTCAGAAACTAGAGTGAGAGTTGCAAATTTGTCTCAATTGTCGTCCTTAAGAGATCGTTATGAGTAATTGATCAGTTATCTCTACATGATTCTAAACGTATTCCTATGTTATATAAATACGCATTCAAAAATTCATCTAGTGTAGGGGGCTTTTTGATGGTGGGGAGTAGTAATAAGGTGACACAACAGCCATTAGGCAAAAACATGATGTGCAGAAAGAAATAATGTTTATAGAATTGGTGTTTTATTTATTTCTATTTGAATTAATTTTTATTGGTTTTGCATATTTAATTTGTTCAGGCACAATCGGCTTTAATGATGCATCCAATAATCAAATACACTAAGTCTATTTGAAATTTTCATTATAAATTACTGAATAAGTGTGTTAATTTGAAAGAGAGAGAAAGAGAAGAGAAGAGAAAATAAGAGAGATAGATAGACAGAGAGAGAGAAAGAGAGAGAGAGAGAAAAAAGAGACAGAGAGAGAGAGAGTGTGTGTCAACGAGTTACAAGGAGTTACAAGGAAAAGAAAAACCCTAGTAAACCTTACGATCTATTCAAAGAGGGTACCTTTAGCGTAATAGTTGAGGAGACGCAGTCCTTTAAAGTGTCAATTGACGCCCTCGAAGAACACTCGCGCACAACGGTTTAAGTGCACAACGGTGACTTTTCAAGAGTTTGTCTAGTCTCGACTTGAACTGCTCAACAGAATTGCTGTTGACAACTTCCACTGGAAATGTGTTCCAAGTACCACAGATGCTCTATGTGAAAGATTTCCCACACATATCACGATGGTAACGCTTCAGTCCAAGTTTGTAGCTGTGATTTCAAGTTCTGCCCTCGCTACGATGAAAAATATCCCTGTAGTCTACATTGTCGAAGCCTCGAAGTATTTTAAACACTTTGATAAGCCGACCACACAGTCTCCGGGTCTCCAGCGAGAAAAAAATCTAATCTCCGTAACCTATCTTCGTAACTCTTGTTTAGGATAGAGGGAATCAGTTTGGTTGTCCTGGCTTGCACACGTTCCAATCGCGCGATATTCTTTCGAAAAGAAGGACTCCAAAATTGTACGGCATACTCCAGGTGCAGTCGGAGAAGAGAGTTGTACAAACAGAGTACTATCTCTTTGTTCTGATATCCAAACTGTCGCTTTATGTAGCCTAACATCCTTTGGGCTTTCTTCTCTGCCTCAATACACTGCTTCCAGAACTTGAGGTCACTAGTGATAGTTACACCCAAGTCCTTCTCAATATCAGTGCATTCAAGAGCAGTGCCCTAAAGGATATGCAGTGATTGGGGGTTTCGGTGGCCGATATGAGCTATATGTATATATATATATATATATATATATATATATATATATATATATATATATATAGAGAGAGAGAGAGAGAGAGAGAGAGAGAGAGAGAGAGAGAGAGAGAGGAACAGCAGTGTACCAAGAAACTAGATCTTAAAAACAGTACAATTTATATTTAAGGGATATAAGCCCCTTTTGATAGATTTGTTGAAATTGCACTATTTTTATTTCTTAATTTTTAAATACGTGAGCTAAAAGTAAAAAAAATAAAGGTATTATTTAAGAGGGTAACAGCGGTATCTTCTGGGAAGCTATGCGGGATGGCAGCTATAAATGGCTATAATGAACGATGACTTGCCGCCAAGCCTCTTGAACACTCAGTCAAATTTTTGCTCTACCCTTAATCTTCTACATTATTTTTAGCCATTACGGGGTCGTGAACGCGATAATATAAAACAGCATCTACTGACACAGTGACATGATCTATTGACAGAATCTGTAACGAGGGCAAATCTAATTGGCATTGAGTTGTTAACCTTGCAATATTTTGAAATCCAATCGAGAACATTTGGATCCATATTGATCATTTACCTCATGGAAACACTTACTGTTAGAATACTGTATCAGTGTGGTCAGAGCAAAACAGGTGATTAATCGAAAACATTATATTTATGAATTAAAGAAAAAAAATTAGGATTGTATTTAAACCGAGGGAAGAATTAATATAGGCTTTAAATATTTTTTATATTTTATATATTTTTTACAAACATCTTAAAGAAGAGGCACTAGTTAATAGGCTAGTTTCTAAGCTAACCTAAGTTTCTTGACACTATTAGCGAATGACACTCGGTTGTAGCATTTATCTTTATACAACATTAACTGAAATTGGTTACCTCCTTCTAGGCAAATTGGATAGTTAGGTTAATTAATTGAAATATTAAAATTAATTGTTAGTGTCATTTGGGGCAAATATTTTCTTTTTGGTAAAAATTGTACTAATATAGTTATATAGAAAATAAATAATTAGTTTAATGGCAAATATTTTTATAAACTTTTATTTTTTATCATCTGAAAAACCAGTGAAGAATTTTTATATATAAGAGGGCTTATGTATGCATGTAGTAAATATGAATGCATATTAGTGAATTAGTAAATCCTTTAACCCTGTGGTGAAAGTTGTATATATAACGGAATTAACCTATATAAGAATTCAGTCTGAAGGTATGAAGATCAATGTACTAGTAAATACGAAACCATTTCGAAGCAGAGTGGTAATAAGCTAAGGCGTATTTTATAATTATTATCATCTGGGAAGTTGGTAAATAACCTTAAAGCAGTGAATTTCAACCTGGCTGCCACGTAGCTCCCGAGATCATTTTTTAAATGTACAAATTTAGAGAGAAAATATGTATTTCAAACATTTATAAAAAATCTACCAACACTTGAAAGTAGTTTAAAACAAGCTTCTCTGCATTGTGCAAAATAAAAACGACAAAAAGAGAAAGATTGCAGAAAGTGAATGAAAAAATGACAGTTGCCTTGTCAACTAAACATCTCAATTTTAAAGAATTATGTTATAATCATCAAACTTAAATTTCCAACTGAACTTTTAAACGTAAGATTAATTTATTTTCAAATTTTTATGGCTTCTTCCGATTAAATTAGGTTCAATGTGAATCGTGGTTAATTTTGAAATGCTTTTCACCCAATTATGTATTTATACGATAATAATACGTTGAGATTCTACGGCTGATTTTAGATAGCAAGAGGGCCACTATCCTAAAAAGGTTGAAAACTACTGCCTTAAGGATTATATGCAGAATTTAGGCACATACCAAATTTGAGGTCCGACTTCCACATTACCTCTAAAACATAACCTACATATTGTTGTGGTGGTTATTTATAGCTTACCCTGAGCAGAGAGCACCTACGCTCCCTCCAACCATTTGGGAGATTAAGGGAAAAAGGTATGATCCTACACCCTGTGCTGTAGGACTTCACCAACATTACCACAATTAAATGGGGTACGAGCTTTTTGTGAGGCTGTCCTAGGGGCCGGGTTATAGTGAGATAATATAAAATTAAGAGAGTAATTACGTTAGTGATTCTAATTGTATACATGTTACAACATAAATCTTCACTGTTTCAGCCGGATAGGATACCTAGTTAAAAACGCGGTAGTTGGAATGGTTCAATGGCGTTAAATAAATCCTACCTAAAAACCAGGAAACGTAGAACAATATGTATTAACGTATTTTTCGACATTTTTTTCACAAAGTTTCAATGAAAACAAGCTGGTTACTCTCAATGTTTCATTTCGATATTACAAAGAAAACATTAAAATGTTGAGGGTTAATATTTTGTTTGGTTTGGTAATAAGAAGAAATGTTTGGTTGGTTGGAAGACTCAAAATAGCCAGAAGTAGGAAAAAAGAGAGCAAATTTGTATTAGCGTTGTAATAAATGTCGAGTCTTTTCTTATAACATCTCTTAAGGTCTCTGTTATTAAAAAAGAGAGGATTCGTAAGGGAAGGGCAAGTGAAGTTTGTTTCTAACTGGGTTACATAATTTAATAGTGCTTTTTCATTACGGCCTAGCCAAGTAGGGGCTATGCTCCGGGGCTGAACGAAGGAAAGCCACATCGGTTGAGGTTAGCCGCCAGATGGAGTTCAAATTTAGCTCAAGTTTTGGTGGCAGCCTATAGCAAACGATGGTTTACATCCCACGATAGACTGAAATTCAACACTGAGAAAGACCTAAAATGGTAAACAAGGATCGGTCTGATAATATATTTATGTTATGTTGAGGGAAGTCAAATTATAAGAGCCACTTGTAAAAAAAAATACATGAATTTGAAATTTGACTTCCTCATTTGAGACAACAAAAACTTTGGTTGAGCATAAACGGATTTAATGATAGTTTCAGTCATGGTAGATAATTTGAAAGATAAAATATGCAGTGAGGTAGTCAAATGGAGCTGGGGAAGAGTAAAAGTGATTGATATGCTAAGTTATATGCCTGGTGCACTAGGCTCAGTGGAAGGTTGTCTGCTTATTTGTAGGAGTTTCGCATTTTGTGAAAGTTGATATTAAGAAAACTTAATTACATATTTAAGAGCGTCTATAGATGTTTGACAAGTGAATGTGACAATATTAATCTGATCTTTTAACAAATCCTTTACAGATGAATGTTTTTTTTTATAAATGTGTAAAGCTAAAGAGATCTCACCCAAAATAAGGGAAAAATTCATGCATTATTAATAGAAACTCTCACAGAAAGTTAATTTGATAGGCTGAAGTACTTTAGATAGGCTTACATTATTTGTTAACAATATAGAAACGAATACTAGCTTTCTCTCAAAATCTGTCTGTAAGTAATTACAGTAGGAAAAACCACAACTCCAAATAAGTGATAAATTAATTGAGAAGCTTCTGACCGAGAGAAGATTGGCAATTGAACAACTTAAACAGCAGTTTGATAAGGCGGATATCTTCAAAAACTTTGAGAAGACGTTTAAATGAAATTGGAATAAAAGATTGCAGACCAGAAAATAAACCCAACCTGACCCTGAAAGTAGGAAAAAGGTCTAAAATGGGCAAATAAATACTATACTTTCACAACAGTTGACTGGAAATTGGTTGGTATCAATTTTTTTTGTGATATGATACGTGAGTTTAATGATTTTAAATTCCATAGTTAAAAAAATTCTTTTTTTACAGTTTTGTTACATCAATGAATCCGGCGTTGAAGTAATGTGTGACAAATGGCAGTTTGTGAGAAAACGTGTCAATATATATATATATATATATATATATATATATATATATATATATATATATATATATATGTATATATGTGTGTGTGTGTAAAGAGTAAACACATTTTAAATCACATTTCTTTATTAAGTTAGAATATTGAATTAGGGACTGGAACACACATTGAAATGAAAAAAATATTAGAGGACTCAAGGGACCCCAAAAGAGTCATAAATTTAGGTAAATAAGGTAACTAGAGAGGTAGATAGGGCTAAGTAATCGAATTAAATAGGTTTTGCCGTTTATGGGTAAAGGAGTAACATAAATGTATGGTAATTTATCAAATTTGTATCGTCGTTCTGAAATCCGATAATCGTCAACAACTGCAATTAGAATAGAGTGAGGGTGGCATCTTTCAATATAATTGTTAGAATTATAATTTTTACATTGTTAAAATCCATCCTATGATCTGAATTTTGTATTGGTAATTAATTATTGCTTGGAGCCCAATTGATTCCCATGAGAAAGTGTTTTTTGGGAGAACGATTGAGGTTAGAATCGTCACTAATACGATCTTCTATGGTATATTTCTTGGTAGACTCACTTCTCTTATCTAAAGTTGTTCCATGTATTGCAGAAAAGAGGAGCCTACTCGTTCCAGGAGGTAATTTGCTTGTGGTGGAAAGTTTAATCGCTCCCTAAGAAGTTGATAGCGTTAAGAGATGTTCTGATTATTACAATTATATTTCTACACTTAGATATGAGAGTAACATTTATTATTTATGTGATTAATTAATGTCTCGTGTAGAGTAAGTTTACTGAAGGTAAACATACGCGAACTAAAAAAAAAACAGATTCAGTTTGCGCCTGTGCAACCTACGGACTAACCCAGTGGTTTTCAATAAGGGTGCAGCGCGGAACGACTCAAAACTCATTTTTTCAAATGGCTAAATTGCACACAAATATGTATTTCAAACATTTCTAAAAAATCTAATGACACTTAATTTTTTTGAAAAAATAGCTCCTCTGCATTGTGCAACATAAAAAAAAACAAAGAGAGAAAGATTGTAGACAGTGAATGAAGAAATGAGAGTTGCCTACGTCCCAATATTAAAGAACTATGTGATACTTATCAAGCCCAAGTTTCCAATTAAACTTTTAAACGTAATATTTATTTCTTTCCAAATGTTTATGCCTTATTTCGATTAAATTAGGTTAAATGTCAATCGTGGTTAAAATCCACGTATTTATGTGCTTATGCGTAAATTATATTATATTGGGGCGCTGCGGCTGTTTCTAGATAGCCATTAAGGTGCCTCTAACATAAAAAGGTTGAAAACAACTTTACCATCGTTGTATACTAATGGTTAGGTGGAAATAAAGAAGAGAGTTGAATGGAATTGATCGGGGTTATTTGGGATGTATTTTTATATGTGACAACAATTTATATTTATTTTTTAGACCTTTCTCACTGAGGGCTACAGTTTAACGTAGGATCAAACCCCATGTATCTACATCATATGAGAGCCGACACAAAGTTAACTCAAATCAGGAATCTATCTATTGACTTAGTCCATCGATGTGGCTTAACTTTGTTTGACTAGGAAGCTGTGTTTCAACGTTTGGCTAAGCTGTAAGCCATTCGTCTCGGCTAACTCTGGTCAATGCCTCCAGTTATCTTTAGCGTCACACTCATTTGGAAAGAAACTCTTTTATTTATAAACTTTAAAATGTTAATTCTAATTAGCAATAATAATCAGTGTCTAAATCGAGACGAACAAACGTTACCCATAAAAGAAAAAAAACCCGATTTCTACCCCCCCCTCCCATTAAATCAGTGTTTTATTTCTTGACAATTTGTCTCAAAATATTAGGTTTGCGTGGAGCTATCAAAGTTTCATGATGGTTATTGGAGATTTAAAAGGAACTTAAAGAAGTTCACTAATTTGAAGTTGCAGTTAACATTTTGGAGGACTCTATTGACACTATAACCTTCCCTTGTTGAAGGAAAATAAGGCTGATAAGAGTGAAAACGAAATCAAAAGGGCAACATCTCAACTAGTGTTCCATTTCTATAGGTCATTGTTGATCTAGAGGAACTTATATAGACAAATATGTCCAGTTAAGATTAATAACATAATTTTCTGATTAATGGGTTGTTAACTAACATAATTATTTTCACTGAATGAAGAAAGATTAGAGGAGTAAAATGAAAGGAAAACAATTGATATATATATATATATATATATATATATATATATATATATATATATATATATATATATAAGATGAGAGAAAAGTGAATTAAACAAACATTTAAGAGCCAATTCTCAATGTTTGTACTATAAAATTTTCCTCACCTTTAGAAAGAAGAAGGCAATGAAGAAAACTAAGGAGAATGAATTTGATGGTAAATTAGTCACGTTGAACAAGGAAGAAATCAAAGTTATGGATTTACACCACCTTGGGGCATAACAGAGGAGACATAGTGTTAACCAGGAGGAGCCTGGTTCTTAATACACAGAGAACGCTTCTAGTAACGTTCTTTAAAAAGGCTAAATATAGGGTCTTGTTGAAAATGACCTAGAACGCTGAAAAAGCCCTTCATCGAAACACAACCAAGACTCATTTAGGAATCATCCAGAACAAATCTACACTGAACAAAGAAGACTATTAAACATGGATTAGTGGAGTGCCGTTGTACTGCGTAGATGTAAAGTTTTAATTGTAATACCAAGAATTCCTAAAGGATTTCAACTCTAGATGTTAAGGTTGAGAGTAAAGATGCAGTACACATCTTAGGGTAACTCCTGTGATACCGAATTAATGACAAGATGTTTTATCTAGTTTTCTTTGCAGATGTAATAAGACTTGAGGTTTAACTTCTGCTGAATGCCTCAAATGGTAGTAATTTTTACTTGAAATCTTGGCTATGTAGACATGGATGGGATTCTTGTTTAACATTTTTAAAAAACTTTTGACTTAATTCTGTGACCATTTTATGCAAATAATAAAATTATTCTGTTTTAGTGTTTTAAATATTAAGATCCCAGTAGATCCTTTTCAATAAACCTTTTAGAGAACCGCTTTTAATTGATGCAATTAATATAAACTAAAGGAATTATAACTTGCAGTCAAAATTACACCAAATTAAACACTTTATGAAACTTATTACGTTCCCTTCCTGACTTGTGACTTGTGGGTTGACTAGTTGACGCAAACTCAATTATACGCAACCAGGAATTATTAATTTTAATCCTAGAACAAAAATCAGTTTTATATGTCATTCCAGTAGTCTTCCGAAGTGACTTGAACTTGGAGGAGAGGTAATAAACGAAGGAACAAAGAAGGAATCTGACCTCCTGAGGTGGCACGTCGAAGGAGACAGTTCGAAGGTCCACTTTCCTATACGAATCAATGCAGGGGACGACGAAGAAGATGCCGGGGCCCTTGGCCCCTCCCTTTAAGAGCCGACCGAGGCGGAATATCACGGCTCTCTCGTACTCCTGAACTACCTGGAAAGAGAAAGATGGAGTGTTTATAAAAGTGGTATTTCCCTGAGTGTCCCCCTGCTAGGGGCGTCACTTGGCCCCGTACCATGGCAGGATCGGTTTAAATCTAGCTACACGTGGCTTCTTTTCCAACGAGCTTTTTTTTTCTTACGCCTCTCCCCTTAATGGCCTCTTCACACGACGCTACCATGGTGGCACCACCAATCCCGCCCCTAAAAGAGCTCATTCTTGCCATGGCCGCACGTAGTGAAAATGCAGATGTGTGGTGGGGAAGCAAGGCGTTTATGTCCGCGGTCAAACTGGTGGCTCCACCATACGTTTTCATGGAAAGTAACGGAGCTGTTCACACGAGACGCAATTTCAGTGTGGCTACGAGGAGATTAAGCTCTTTTAGTGGCTTGACTGGTGGCGCCACCATGGTGGGGTCCTGTTACAGGCCTTTATACCAGCGACCTTGATGAACTCCGCGAACGTACAGGGTTCTCTTAGAGATCCAGCACTTTTTATTTAAAGCGAAAGCCAACGAGGGTAACTCCACTAGAAAGTGGAAGGGAGAGGTCTGAAAATAAAGTGGGGAGGGTAAAAGAAGTGAAATATGTGGAAGACAGAGAGACGCAAGTCCACCTAGTGGCAGTGGGGGGGAAACGCGACTTTCTAGAATCTGCCCAACGATGACAGATACACCTTTCGGATTTTCCTTAGAAAAGTAAAGCTTGTTTAACCAACGAGGGCATTTCAGATTACGAACCTGAGCCATCCTACGGGGCATAAGCATAACTCCTATAGGTGGAGAATGAGACTGTAAAACTGTCTGACATCTATCTCGTTGAAAACTATGTGCAGTTTTGGCTTGAAAAACAAACCATGGTTGTCGCACTCCCATCTGACGACTTATCAAACATGACGTTGCTTAGCTTCGATCGAAGTGCGGAATGATTTTTATTTAGGTAAAAAGAGAAAAAATAAAAGAAGAAGAAATGATGCTGAGAGGCACAGATTACTCACCAAGACCACATATAGAAGATAGTTAAAATACACACATAGATGGCTGAGAAAGTATATATATATATATATATATATATATATATATATATATATATATATTTATATAATTAGGTAAGGGGCCATGTTGTATACATGCACTGTTGAAGTCCACAGCAGTGGCAGCGTTAGTGATTTTAACTTGTATTCTCTTTGGTTTTTCTTACAAGTTTTTTGTCTGGGTTTTGTAGGCGAGAAAAAACATTCGCAAAGGACATATTTGATTCCAAGACGTCTTTCAAACGTAGTCGTCGTCTTCAGGAAATGAACAGAAATGACAAAGAAAATATATGAAGTAAGAAAGTACATAAAGTAGAAAGGATTGGTAAGAATGTACATATAGATAAATTTGAAGTTATGTAAAAAGGGCGAAGAAAGTACTTAAAATTTTCCTTATTAAGTATTCTTGGACCTAATACCACAATCTTTCGCTATACTTCATGAATCATTTGTTATAGGGTAACGCAAGTTAGAAGCCTTGAAACGAATATATTCATAAACACACCCACAAAATGTAAAAAAAAATGTTGATACACAAATAAAAGAATAATAACACTTTTACGAAAATTGGCAACCAAAAAGTATTTATGCGATATTTTCACATCCTTATGTTTACTTTATATGGTTTATATTATAATGAAGTTTCGGAGTCACACGAATAGTTTCTGTGAACTATTTATAATTTAGATTATTAGAAAGAGTCTACAACGTTCTAACAAAACTATTCGAATTCGCAAACTCCACAGTCTTATTATACAACCAATTATTATGGCAAGATGTAGTGAACTATCTTGCAACATCAAATCAAGAATAATTACTAAATTAAAGTTTGAGATGAGCTACAAGAAGATTTCTGAAGCATTAAATGTTCTCAAACATAGATTTCGGTCAGCAATAAGACTTTAAGGAATCAGCGACAATTGCAAATCTCACTCGTTAAGGTCGTGCTCTGAAAATTTTAATCCGTACGGTTCAAAGGAACTTTATAACTGTTAAAAATAACTCAAGGATGAATAGAAAGGAGATGAATAATCAATTAGCAGACGAACGGGTTGATGTTAGTTTAAACACAGAGTCCAATATGTTGCCTAAAGCGAAAATTCATGGATGCCGTTTAAGGAAAACATATTGAACAATATTTGAAAGTTCGTCTGAAGTACGCCAACGATTATTTGAAGAAAGATTTCAAATTTTGAAGCATTATATATGGTCAAATGAAACGAGGCTTGAGTTATTCTGCACAAATAATGTCAAGTATGTTTAGTGTAAAAATAGTGAGGCTGGTCTTCCATGAATATACTATTCCCAAACTAAAACATTGAGTTGTATCTACATATTATGTTATGGGGCATTTTCTGTGAAACAGGCGTTGGTACAGTTCATCAAATAAACGGAACGATAAATACAGAACAATACAGTAAGATTCTTAAAGATTAACTGAAGAGTGATGCTCGCAAGCTTGGCCTTTGAAGGAGATGGGTTCTTCAACACGACAAAGACCCCAAATAAATCGAAATTGATTTCTTCCTGGTTGAAGGAAGCTAAAATAAGCGTTTTGGAATGGCCATCAAAGTCGCTAGACCTGAACTCAATAGAAAATTGTGGCATAAACTGAAGGTCCGCGTCCATGCAGGACATCTCCAAGACGTCGATGAATTGGAAAAGTTTTGCAAAGACGAGTGTGACAAAATTCCATCCGGTTTGTTTGAACCTACCCCTAAACTAAAATGATCGTTTGAAGAAGGCGTTAAGCAGGAAGGTTATACTATTGACTATTATTTATCAAATTGATTTGGGTATGAATACATTTTCATTGCAATTTTTGTAAAATAGTGTCATTTCTCCATTAATTTTCCCTAAAATGTCCACAAATTTGTGACGAAAAGTTAACGTATTATAAAAGGGTATGAATACTTTCTGAAGCAAGCTTACATACAGTGAGGTGACTAAGTATTTACACACTTAAATTTCACTATTTCGGAAATATTTCGTGCTTTCGTCTTGTTAAAAAATTAATAGGAAATTCAGTAAAAATATATTTAATAGAAGAAATACACATAAGAAAGATTTTATTTCTTTATAACAAGAATTGATAATTAACCAAATTTCCTAAGTGACAAAATAATTCAGCCAGTCATTTAACATTTCGTGTTATAACGTTGGATCCATTAAAGACAAAGAGGCAATGTGCTGTGGGTTTCTCTCTCGGATTGCAGCCTTCAGTATTCGCCACAAATGCTCAATAGGATTGAGGTCTGGCGATTGACGTTGCCATGTAATGAAGCTTTTTTTTCTTCTTAAACCCTTTTCGAGTTAATTTGGCCAAGTGTTTAAAATCGTTATCCTGCCGAAGTATCCATTGGTGCCGGCTGTAGAATTTTTTCTCACCTGTGAACAGCTTTTCCTCCAGTATCTTTCTTTACGTGGTATCCATTTTCCCATCGATGATGTGGAATACTCGTATGCCATGTTCAGTAAAGGCGCCCCAAAGCATGAGACTACCTCCGTGTTTCACAGTTGGGATGGTGTGATTATGATCATAAGCAGTCCCTTCCACCATCCCAACGTGACGAACATTAGTTTGGCCGAAAAGTTCTATTTTAGTTTCATTACCCCATATAACACTGTTCCAAAATCCCCTTACCTTTTCAAGATGTTCCCATTAAGAAGTGGCGTTTTGAGAGGAGTAAAAGAATAAAGATTATTCCGATGGAGCTCACTACTAATAATTCTTTTTTTTCAATTTAGTCTCTGACAATTCCAGATCGCCTTGTAGATCTTTATTGTAATCATTGGATTATTCTTTCGAAAAAAATATCGTCGAGACCAATCGTTAATCTTGCGAGGAGCACCGGATCTTGGCTTAGTTTGAGATGATTCCATACTTACCGATGCCCTCGAATTTTAGAACCTACATTTGCATAAGGTACTTCAACTCGCTTAGAAATAGTGCTATACGATATCCATCTGAATTAAATTTAGTTATTTGCTGTGGAAAGTCTTAAGGAACTTCTTTTTCTCTCGGCATTGCTCAAAGCAAACGTCCTTCTTCTATGGATTCTTATTAATGAATGTCGGTGCTAATATTCGGCACTTTAAATCTTTCATTTATTGAAATTTCTCGAATCTTTAATTATACAATTTTCATCTAATTTATAAGATTTAATTTGTTTGATAACAATATTCTCGCATGTTATTAGAGCGGTTGCATACTTTTGTCACCTGCTTAATTTACTTTAATAGCAATTGCTCTTATATAGAAATAAAAGGTTTTATGCTTTTCTTCTGTTTACTGAGGTTCCTTTTAGTTTTCTAAAAATACTAAAACGCAAAATATTACAGAAAGGTTGAAAATTTAAGTGTACAGATACTTGTGTCACCTCACTCTGTATATATGGCTAAGAAAGTGCATAAAGTACGTTCAGTTGAATCAAAGTGTACATATAGATGGCTAAGAAACTACATGTATGTAGTTAAGAAAGTACAATACATATAAATGGGAAAAAATATACATAAAGTCTATATAGATGGCTAAGAAACTACATAAACTAGATATAGGTGGTTGCAAGTATACATAAAGTACAGATAGTGGGCATCATAAGTGGTATTCAACTGATCAAGGAGACACCTTAGCAGGTGCCACTTTAATGACTAGAATAGCAGGTCATAGGATTATTAATACTAATGGCCAATAATGCTTCTCTTGCCCTTTATTCAATTTTTAAGAATGATTATACTCTTTTTAACACATGCATGGGGTCTTTTTCGTTTTGGGGCTACATTTTTTAGCTTAAAAGTAAACAAAGTCTGTTGACCAAAAGTCGCGTGCTCTCACTTATTCTGATTTATGACCTTACGACCTTCAAAACTTTTAATAATTTCCAGACTAACCTTGAGAGGACCTTTGTAATTATATAATCCGAAAGAGAATGTAAAACAACATAAGATTTTTAAATTTTGTTAGAATCGGCCAAATAGTTATGATGTTATTGCCAAAACAAAATAATTCCCGGGCTAAGCTTGGGAAGACCTTTGCAGCTATATCATTCGGATGTGAATGTAAAACAAAATGAGAGTTTCAAATTTCGCAAGAATTGGACAAATAGTTACAATGTTATCAGCAAAAAAACCAAAACAAAACAAAACGGGGACCGACTGACCGACATAGTGAGATATAAAGTTGCCCGCGACTAGACTCGCACGCGACTAAAAACCTACAACGCATAGCTCATGACAACCTAATTTATATTGTTTAAGCAAATCTAAGTATTTTCCTTAATAAAAATAGACGTTTTGAGGTTTTCAATCTTGCGATGAAGCACTGCGAGAAGTGAGTAGCTCGGGGTTTCGCATGAGACTGGCCATGGGCAATGCGTTAAAAGGTCTTCTCGTTAAAGTTAAGAGAAAATGTAGCCCTAAAAAGAAGACGCCCCAATTTAAGAAATAGCCATTCAGGATTTTATGTCTTATTTATTACTTTTTACTTAGGTCGCTACCGAGATTAACAATATGGGAAAAATTCTTCGCAATTTCCATTATTGCTGAAATCTTTTGGGATTTTAAAACTTATATAAGTTATCCAATTTTCTAAAGATGTTTAGTTTATATATCTGTCTATCTTCGTAGGCTTTTTGGCTCTAGCTAAGTATAAATTTTGGGCTCATATCCTAACAATTTACATCATTATTAGATCTTTTCTTTTATTGTGTCGGTCTTGGTGTTAAATTTCATTCTCCTCGCAGATTTCATCTATGGGAAACACGGTAAGATAACGCAAATCGGATTGATTTGATCTTGTCACGGAGAGCTTTTACAGGGAATATATTCCTTTGTGAAGAACGCCAAAATTAGTGGACAAGGGATGGAGTAATGATAAAAAGGCTGGGGCTGTAAGTGTGAGAGTAAATAGGATACATACAGGTTGGTTGAGGACAAACATTTCCCATTTATGTGGGGGAAATTGTTCCTATCACAACTTTGATCCTCATATGAATTTCTTCCTCGTGGGAAATTATTCCGTGCACGATTTTTTAATTGAAACAAATTGTTCTTTGCAAGAATTTTTTCATTGTGGGATTTTCTTCCGCACACGAATTTGTTCCTTGCGTTGAAACGTTCCTCGCACAAATTTGGTCATTGTGGAAAGTTCTTCGTGCACGAATTTGTTCTTTGCAACAAATTGTTCCTTGCAAAAATTTTCTCGAGGGGAGTTCTTCAGTAAAGGAATTTGTCCCTTGAAAGAACCTGCTCCTCATAGGAATTTATTCCTATTATATATTTGTTCCCTACTCATCTTGGTTATATGTCCATATATGTTCCTTCTCGTAATTTTTGTTCGTTGAAGGAATTAGTTCTTTGCTTGAATTTGCTCCTGGAACAAAATTTCGCCCATCTCGGGTACTTAGGATTGGAGAATTCTTTTGTATCCCATCACTTCCTGATCATCGCCATCTTTCCACTCATTTTCTTTCTTCTCCTGTCATTCATCTCTCCTTCTTTGCGTGCGAAAGTGCATGTATGTGTGTGTATGTATGTAGGTGTAGAATTATTGTGCACACTCCTTCCCCTGGGACTCACGAAATTCGAGCTTGGTCATTGCTAGTTTGTCACTCTTAAATTTCTCACACTTCATACCGATATACCTGCTTCTTTGGCACTCTGTCCGACCCTTCTTTCCCCAGTGAACTAAAATGCCTTCGACAGGTGAAGCGTGATCACACCCTCGATGTTTGAAGTGTGATCTCGTCCTTGATGGTTGAAGCACGATCTCACCCTCGATGGTTGAAGCGCGATCTCACAAAAGGCTCACCCATCCCAAACATTGGGGGATGCTGGTTCTAGTACTGCTCACCCTTGATACTCTATCAATCGAGTTTGTGTGCTTCATTGATTCCCATCCAGTATGGGGTCACACTTGGTAGCTAGATGAGGGACACGCCCTCCCGCTCCACTACTCCAGGTAATCTCAAACTAGACCGACCTACGGACTGGCATGGCGATGATGATGATGTAACAAGTGGGGAAATGTGTTGTAGGTATATATAGTGGTTAAGAATATTTGAGTTTGCCTTGGTGTAGATGGCATCTCAAGCTTTTTCCTTTTTCTTCTTCTTTTTTCTTCTTCTTTCGATGGTGTCAGTGCTATTGCTGACTCTTGGATGGTCACTCTGGTGACCTTTTGTTTCCTTCGTATTTTTTCATTTATTTTTACTTACTTTTATTGATTTATTTATCTCTCTCTCTTTTTTCTTTTTGTTTAAATATATATACATATATAAATATACTATATTCTCCGTCATTAATTAAAGCCTTTCAAACATTTATCTGCTAACTTGATAGCTTTCATTCTTATTCTTGATTCGGTTTTAGTTTTGATTATTGTTTCGACTGTTTGTGGGCACTTTTCTCTCTTTGCTATCTTATTATTTGCTTATCTTTTCGATTCATTTATTTTTTAAGTTATTTACTTATTATTTTATTTATTCTGTCTTCATTAGGTTGCAGACTTCTCCTCTTTTTAATTATTTTATTTCTTTTGTTTTCGTTTGATGTTAATTTTGGGCCTTTCGCCTCTTTTAATTTATTTATTCGATTTGTATTTATTTCATTTGGGCAATTCGCCTCTTTTGTTTTTTCTTGTCTCTCTTTGTGTTTAGTTTTCTCGTATCGTAGAGTCGTTTCGGTAATTCTTCTTTGGTAAGTAGGATCATTTACTTTTAGGTTAGGTGTATATCTCGGCTTGATCTTCCCGGGGAAATAAGGCTCTCCTGGTGACACGTCCAATTAGGGGTTATGGTATTTCCAGATTTGCGTCAATAAGTGGGAGTATTTCGTCGTCTACCTTTTCCCAGGTCTTTCTCCCTAGCCTTTGGAGGACCATATTCAGTGGCTTTAGTCCTGCTCTTGCGTGCAGTTCCGTCTGGTGAATACGGTCCCTTCTGCGCGCGCCAGTTATCAGCAGGGTAGCTTTGTTCTGGACTCTCTGCATTTGTCTGAGAGAGAGGTTGAACTAGCTGCCTGCACTACCACTGCCGGATACACCCCTGTTGAGCGCACTAGGTATGTGTACAGCTTTTTGATTTTGTTGCTGAGGCTTTTGAACTTGTACAGTTTTACAAGCTCTCTTTTGGTTAGGGAGATTCGGTTGTTGATGTGCGTCCTACACCCTGTTGAGGTGATGCGTAGACCCAGAACTTTACCTTCGTCAAGTACAGGTAGAATTCATCTTCGCTTAAGACGTCATCGCGTTTTCAGCGGTTCATTGGAATGATCCGGAACTTTCGGCGGTTGGTCTTAATTTTCCACTTTTTTTTCGAATTGATTGATGTTTTTGACTTAGGTAGCAGTCTTCCTTGCTTGAACTCCAGCGTCCCTATAGGAACTAGGGATTATCTGAGTGACGTCGTCTGCAAAATGCAGGTACATCACATCATCTTCGACTGGAGCAGGTAAGGCTAATGTGTACACAAGGTACAGCAGGGGACTGAGACAGCTACCTTGTGGAACGCCCGTCTCAAGTTCGAACTCGGATCCTCTGAAGCCCTCGATTGAAATTTAGGATTTTCTCTCCATGATGTAATCACAGAGGACCCTTTCTAGGATCGGGTTTAGCTGGAGGCCTAAGATCTTGAATTGTAGACCTCTCAGCCAAACTTTATCGTAGGCCTTATGAAAATCTCGCATCACCTAAAAGGGACAGTTTTAATTGGATATTTTAACTTTCCCTTGTTATTTCTGTGCACGAGGGGTTTTACCCAGTAATGGGGGAACGCTGTAGCTTTATGTAGCAATTGTGGGTTAAACTACAATGTACAAAGAGGTAGTGTGCGGTTACTATAACAACCGTATACGATGCCTTGAATATGTCAGTTTAATTAGCAAAATGACATGATTTTCCCTAGTTTTGAGAAAATTTTAAATACCAAACTATCCTTTTCTTAACTGAAAATATCTCAACTTGTCCACTATTCAAAGAGAAGTCTGGGCTCATACACGCGAGAGAAGACCCAGGAATACCTCAGACTAATACCCATTTCCTGCTTTACTTTTCCTGCCGTTCGTAGGCCCTAAAATTGACGTTGATTCATCTGTCATAATGGAATCTAACCGCATATGGGAAGCCCACCGCTTTTCTAGCTAAATCGGCTCAATTTCGGAGAAGCCTTTTCCTTTCTGGCCGTCTTCCTACACGAAAGTGCGGACTTCGGCCAAAATTACCTGTCGAAAGAGATAATTTTCTAGGGTATTCCGACTTAAGCCTGACGCTCGTTTAAAATATGAGTCAACTCCTTTTATATATGAAGATAAATGAAACTTTTACTGAGAGAAATTAAGTAAATTAGTATTTTGCTCAATTTATGATGCAGATTCGAGCGAAAATTTAAATGGTATGTAAAACTATTATATCAGGTGAGCTATAAGTTTATGCAGTTTATTGGGCACTTTCAAATAGAGCATTTTCTGCACAAGTTTTGACCAGGAATCAAAAAGGTATAAGCGCTCAGCAGCAGTGACCTACAACCATTTAAGTAGGAAAAAAAGGCCAATTTGAAAAGCGAAATTTAAAGGTGAGTCGAATTTTGAAATGATTGATATTAACATTATACTGAAAGTTTTAAGATGCAGAACAAGTAAATTGTTCAAGTTCTGTTATAGAATACATAACAATAAATTAACAATGACGTAAATTAAATATAATCCAATTATTTATTATAATTAATAGTTCACATGAAGGCTGCATCCATTTCTCAAAAGGATCCCACGTGGCCCTTGGTCTAAAGGTTTAGGACCTCTGTTCTATACGAAATCTGCACCATCTGGTGGAGATGAAATAATTGATAAGATTACCCCAATGGAGGCTAAAAGAAGTTCGACTGGAAATGAGGCAATTGAAGATACACGTTGAGTAGCACGACCGGAAATTATTAATAGCGACAAATGGGATTGTCTATTGCATTTAATCCACTCCAAGTGTGACACCACAAATAGACACACTTGTTGAATTTCGTCTATATAAATCACACAAACCGAGTTCGATCACACAAACCACCCTAAATCCCAAAAGCCGGCCTAGTTCCCATAATCTTCCCTAGACACCACCATCCGCCCTAAGTCCCACAAACCCCACATGGCTCCACAAATCGCCTTAGGTCCCACAAACAACACTAGGTTCCATCATCCACCCTAGGTCTCAGATACCGCCCTAATTCCTACAATCACACAAAACCGCTCTAGGTTCCACAAATGAATCTAGGTCATACAAACCGCCCTATGTCTCTTCATCCTCCCTATGTTCCACAGAAAACTCACGATCTCACAAACCGTCATGAGTACCACAAACTACCCTATGTCCCATAAACCGCTATAGGCTCCATAAACCGCTATAGACCCAACAAACCACCCAAGGACATACAAACCGCCCTATGTCTCTCCATCCGCCCTCGGTCCCATAAACCCCCATAGGTACCGCAAACATCTCTAGGTCCCACAGAAAGCTTTTCGGTCCAAGTGAAGTCATTCTGTTTGATGTAAAATGAACCAAAATTTCATAGTCCAACCGCCTTTCTTAAATGCCTATTACAGTTAATATTAGTGGTAATAGTTTTTCCTCGAAGTTAAAGCGAAAACTACGAAGGCATCTCCCTAAGAAAGTCCGTAAGGAGAGATATGTGAAGAAAGGAGGGAGATAAGTGAAGTGAAAATGTGTGGAAGATATATAACCGCAATTCCTGCAGGTATTGGGGCAGGGAGGGTTAACTGCTGGCGTTGAGGCCGGAAGGGCACATAATAGTAATAATAAGAGATGTTGTAGTAGTAGGAATTTTACAAAATAACGGAGGGAAAGAAATAAAGAAACAAATGAAGCTAGTAGAATTGAAAATGGGTGGAGAGATACCTGAGTAATGTAGAGAGGAGATTACTTGGGGCGACAGCGATCGGGGGCAAGGCAAGACGACATTTCGCGAATGGCTTAACGTCACCATTTCACACTCGGCTTCTCACCAAGTAATCTCCTCTTTAATCAACTCGGGCTGTCTTTCACACATTTCCACTTTCGCTAAATAACGAAAGCATTTATCGAGAAGGAAGAGAAGGAAGAAGGGAGTAGTTATTATTTTTATTAAAAACGCGAAAACCAACGTGAGTATCTCTACTGATGAGGCTCGTGAGGAAAATGGTAAAATTGAGAGGTGTGAGAATATGTAAAAGGAACAGGGCCGAATGGACTTGGGTTGCTAGCAAAAAAGGAAGGCCCATTTGGGGGGGCCATAAGTGTGTGTATAGTATGATGTCTTAACCAACTATTAAAACACTACAGGATAATTTGCAGCATTGGTGAACGAATAGTTGTGTCCTTTAAAAAAAAGGGACACAAACTTAAAAATTAGCAATAAGATTAAAAAGTGACCTCCATGATTTAAAAGGGAGCCTAGTTTTAAATAAACAATAACATCGCAGTGAAACAAATACATTAGTATGTATGAAAATGGAATTTTAAGTGAGAAATGAACCCCTTAAGTAAAAAAGCTACCTTCAAGCTTTGTTGAAAATCCATTCACCAAGATTAAAAAGGGATCCTTAGGCACAAGTTTAAAAGGAGATCCTAAGTTTAAAAGGGATTCCAAATTAAAATAAGGAGTACTAAGTTAAAAAAGGACCCAGAGTTAAAAAAAGGATCCTTAAGTTCTTATAGGGCCCTACAGTTATAAAACGGAACCCAAAAGTTAAAAAGAAACCCCAAGATAAAAAGGAACCCCTAAGTTTAAAAGAGAGGTCCAAGTTTCAGAACGGGACTCAAAGTTTACAAAGGGACCCATTGTGTAAAGGAGATATCAAGTTAAAAAGGCCCCCAAAGTTAAAAAGTAACTTTATTTTAAAATGGACCCTAAATAAAAATATGTTCCCTAATTTAAAACTGGACCACACCATTCAAAATAGACTTTAAACTTTGAAAAGTGACAGCGAACTTTTAAATAAGACAGCCAATTTTAATAAGAGGTACTTAAGTTAAAGAAATGGCCCTTTTAGTTAAAAAGAACGCAAGATTGTTGTTTACCTGCTTGCTAAACTAGAAAGTTGGAAGAGACCACTCGACTTCTAATTAAAAGAGACCTAACTTAAGAGTCACCGAAAATTTACTGTCGGTCATAAAACACATATCGACATTTAAGGGCTCGTAATGGATGATATAGTGTGCATAGTTAGATTATATATATATATATATATATATATATATATATATATATATATATATATATATATATATATTCGTCTTGAACACGATGAGAACATTTTCATATGAATACATGTGAGTATAGAAAATTCATAAGGCGGTATGGGGTAGGTAAGATGGATGCAAAAATGTCAAACAGGATACGAAAATGTAAATGTGGCGCGCCGAGAAGTGAAAGCTAGAGGTTGAAAAACTTCGCCTGAATGACTCTGCTGAGGCTCGGGATGCCGTAGTGGCTTCGCTCTCGCGACACAGTGGTTCGGCGACGATGGAAGCTGTCAACTCTCACGTGCCACTTTCGTTCTTCGTTTTTTTTTCTTTCCCCTTTCTACAATTACAATCACTTTCAAACTTTATTCATTGCATTTATTTGTAATGCAGTTATATATTTCGAAAATACTTCGAATTCGCTTTTCAACTTTGCTGTAGGACATTTTTACCTACATGTATTATATTTATTAAACATTGTTCATATATTTGTGTATTTGCGTGACCGATGGATGATTTGCAGTGGTTTTATATCTAAAAGCAGCAAACTTTCGTTGTTTGAAACTGTTTTTTAATCATGGAAAACAAAAATTTGGATAAGGATACTCAAAAATGTATTAATAGAATACCTTCCAAAAACAGGGGAGTAAGAAAGTTAGGCAATACGAAGTAGTTATTGGGTATAATTATATAAATTTATTTTAGTAAAGCTGTAAGATGTGATTTACCTATTATTATCAGTAGTAAACTCAATTTTGAGCCTACTTGCAATAATTGGCTTATTATTTCTAAGATGACGTTGAAATCAAAATTAAACCACATAAATGGGTATTAAACATGAATGGTTATGCATATGAGGAATAACAAGAACCAACATGCTACAGCTTACATCTGTATAAAAAATTGAAAACAATTAACACACACGCCACTTATATATATATATATATATATATATATATATATATATATATATATATATATATATATATATATATATATATATATATATATATATACACACAATTATTTATGTGCACCCTCGAGATCTTCAGCAATTAATGGAATTTACAAAGAGATCAGCATAACATTTACTTTCAAGCCGATTCCTCATTGTAGGAAGTGGCAGAAAATGCTGCACTAGTGTTTTGTTCCCAGCTTGGCAGCGGGTAACTTTTCTTCGTGGCTTGAGGGAGAGCTACCCGTTTGCGTGAGGAGATTTTGGGTATGGAAATCCATTCAGCAGATTCCGAGACAAAAGAGTGATGTGATGTTCAAGTAAAAGAAGATGGATGGAAGAAAACGGTGCTGTGATTGACTCTGTGCATGACAAATGTGGAAAGAGCTGTCTGCGCGTTAGGGTCAGACTCGACGCCCCACCTCATGGGCTGGACAGAGTCTGTCTTAGAAATCATAAAATCCTTAATCAAAAGACACATTCTGCCACAGGTGAACTTTGAAACAAATGGAAAAGTGAGCAGTGCTTGACGATTTCCATTTCTTGCTTGAATTTACATATCGGAATCCATTTTCATTAAATCCTTTAATTCAAGTTTGATTTTGCCATCTTCCATTTTTTGCTGGAAATTACTTGTTGGAATCCATTTACATTAAATCCTTTAATTGAAGTTTGTTTTTATCATATTCCATTTCTTGCTTGAATTTACATATCGGAATCCATTTTCATTAAATCCTTTAATTCAAGTTTGATTTTGCCATGTTCCATTTTTTGCTTGAAATTACTTTCGTACGACTCAGAGGGTAAAATCCATCGAAACAATAACAACCGAGCCGATTAGCCTGGTCACGTCAAATTGGCAGCAGTGATTTATGGGCATGGCGTTACGGCATTTTGGGGGATTCCGGGTAGGTGATTTAAATTGACTTATTCATAAGAACATAAGAAAAGAAGGAGACTGCAAAAGACCATTCATGGTCTACACTTGGCAGCTCCTGTTCCAGTCAACACACAAAAGATTTCTTACCAGAGAAAAGTCATCAACATTGTCACCCTTTACAGGAGTTCGTCAGATCTAATCTACAATATACATAAAATGCATCCAGAGGATTATGTCCATTCATGCAACCACAAAATATAATCTCCCCACTCCTTAGAAAAATATATACATATGTACATAAAAAAGTCAGTCCCATCTAGCAGCTTCATCCATATATTAATCTAATCTATTCTTAAAACTACCCAGAGAGGAGGCTTCTATCACATGTATAGTGAGCCTATTCCATTCATCTACCACACGATTTGTAAACCAATTCCTCCCAATCTCCTTCCTAAACCTATACTTATCAAGCTTAAACCCATTGCTACGTGTCCTGTCATGTTCATTAAGTATAAGAACCTTACATAGATCCCCTTTATTATATCCTTTTACCCATTTGAAGACTTCAATCAATTCCCCTCTGACTCTTCTCCTTTCCAATGTATTTAGATTTAGTTTTCTGAGCCTTTCACCATAAAGTAAGTTCCTTAGCCCACCAATCATCTTTGTCATCCTTCTCTGCACAGACTCAAGAAAATCAATATCCTCCCTATAATATGGTGACCAAAATTGTACTGCATAGTCTAGATGAGGCCTAACTAGCGCCAGATACAGTTTTCGAATGACTTCAGCACTCTTATTGCTTACACTCCTCCTAATGAATCTCAATATCCTATTAGCTTTATTCTTAGCATTTAGGCATTGCTTTCTAGGACGAAGGTTTGAACTTACCAAAATACCCAAGTCCCTCTCACAATCGGTCTTCTCTAAAATTCTTCCATTTAATTTATAACTATTCAATGGATTATTTCTACCTATACTAAGTACACTACATTTGTCTATGTTAAACTTCGTTTTCCATTTCTCGGCCCAATTGGACAGAATGGTCAATTCCTCCTGCGTTTCAACAGCATCAGAATCAGCCCTAATGGCCCTACCTAGCTTAGTATCATCAGCAAATTTACTCAGGTCACTACTTATACCTATGTCAAGATCATTAATATAAACTAAGAATAGCAAGGGACCCAAAACAGATCCTTGCGGAACTCCACTGCTAACACACCCCCACTCAGATTTAACTCCATCTATACTAACTCTTTGCTGTCTGTCACCAAGCTATGACTGAATCCACCTAAATATACTGCTATCGATCCTGTGTGCTTTAACTTTGCTCAGAAGCCGTAAGTGTGGCACTCGATCAAAAGCCTTACCAAAGTCCAAGTATAAAATATCATAGTTTTCATCATTATCTGCTGCTTCATACACCTTACTATAAAAAGACAGCAAATTAGTCAAACAGGATTTACCCTTACTAAAGCCATGCTGTGATTCTTTTATCAACTTATGCTCATCCAAGTGATCTCTAATATTCCTTGCTATAATAGATTCCATCATTTTCCCTACCACTGATGTCAAACTTACTGCTCTGTAATTAGGCATATTTGTTTTATCCCCTTTCTTAAATATAGGTATCACATTGGCTTTCTTCCATGCCACTGGTACAATGCCACTCTCCAATGATTTTCTAAAGATGCATGCTAGGGGCTCACTTAACACATCCTTACATTCTTTCAAAATTCTAGGAAAGACCTCATCAGGACCGGGTGCTTTACTACTTTTGTTTTTATCAATTTCCTTTGTCACTATCTCCTTTGTGATCAAGATATCCTTTAATTTCTCTTCATCATTACCCCGAAAGATCATTGACACCTCGGGTATATTTAGAGTATCCTCCTGTGTAAATACTGAGAGAAAAAAGTCATTTAGCATTCCAGCCATTGAGTCCCTATCACTCACTAATTTTCCATTGGAATCTATAAGTGGGCCTATTTTATCTACAAACCTTAGTTTTGTATAATTGATAAAAACTTTTAGGATCTTCCTTTGCCCTATTTGCCACTTTAATTTCATAATTTCTCCTTGCTACTCTAATTAACTTTTTAACATCTCTTGCTAGTTCATTATATCTCTGCCTTAAGTGATCCTCTCCATTTTTTATTTTCCTATAAATGCCCTTTTTAATGCCAATATAATGCTTAATTTTATCTGTCATCCATTTTGGGTCATTATTTCTAGTCCTAATCTCCTTATATGGAATGTTAATCATCTGACCTGTAATTAATTGCTCAATTATTCTTTCATAATCCTCTTCAATTGTAATCTCTTCCTCCTGGTGATTATTGTCTCCACTAACTGATATCATTGAATCTATTCCTGATTTAACTTCATTGCCTTGTTTCTGTACTAACGATTGCATCTGCTTATTGTGACCCCGATTCAGACATGGGAGAGCAACAGGACAGGAGAAACATCCGGGAAAGCTACATCAAAGATTGATTTTTCACTACGTTCATTCTTCAATGGTTCGTAGAGTTACTTTGGGGGAATTTAGATGGGAAATCATGCCCCATCCACCTTACTTCCCAACCTTGCCTCATCCACCTTACTTTCCAACTTTCTCCCATCCACATTACTTCCCAACCTTGCCCCATCCACCTTACTTCCCAATCTTGCCCATCCACCTTACTTCCCAACCTTGCCTCATCCACCTTACTTCCCAACTTTGTCCCATCCACATTACTTCCCAACCTTGCCCCATCCACCTTACTTCCCAACCTTGACTCATCCACCTTACTTCCCAACTTTGTCCCATCCACATTACTTCCCAACCTTGCCCCATCCACCTTACTTCCCAACCTTGCCTCATCCACCTTACTTCCCAACTTTGTCCCATCCACATTACTTCCCAACCTTGCCCCATCCACATTACTTCCCAACCTTGCCCCATCCACTTTACTTCCCAACCTTGCCCCATCCACCTTACTTCCCAACTTTGTCCCATCCACATTACTTCCCTACCTTGCCCCATGCACCTTAACTACCCAACCTTACCCCATCCACCTTACTTCCCAACTTTGCCCCATCCACATTACTTCCCAACCTTGCCCCATCCACCTTACTTCCCAACCTTGCCCCATCCACCTTAATCCCCAAACTTGCCCCATCCACATTACTTCCCAACCTTGCCCCATCCACTTTACTTCCCAACCTTGCCCCATTTACCTTACTTCCCAACCTTGCCCAATCCACCTTACTTCCAAACCTTGCCCATCCACCTTAATCCCCAAACTTGCCCCATCCACCTTCTTTCCCAACCTTGTCTCATCCACCTTAATCCCCAAACTTGCCCCATCCACATTACTTCCCAACCTTGCCCCATCCACTTTACTTCCCAACCTTGCCCCATCCACCTTACTTACCAACCTTGCCCAATCCCCCTTACTTCCCAACCTTGCCCCATCCACCTCACTTCCCAACCTTGCCCCATCCACCTTCTTTCCCAACCTTGCCCCATCCACTTTACTTCCCAACCTTGCCCCATCCACCTTACTTCCAACTTTGCCCCATCCACCTACTTCCCAACCTTGCCCCATCCACCTTCTTTCCCAACTTTGCCCCATCCACTTTACTTCCCAACCTTGCCCCATCCACCTTACTTCCAACCTTGCCCCATCCACCTTACTTCCCAACCTTGCCCCATCCACCTTCTTTCCCAACCTTGTCCCATCCACCTTAATCCCCAAACTTGCCCCATCCACATAACTTCCCAACCTTGCCCCATCCACTTTACTTCCCAACCTTGCCCCATCCACCTTCTTTCCCAACCTTGTCCCATCCACCTTAATCCCCAAACTTGCCCCATCCACATTACTTCCCAACCTTGCCCCATCCACTTTACTTCCCAACCTTGCCCCATCCACCTTACTTTCCAACCTTGCCCCATCCACCTTACTTCCCAACCTTGCCCCATCCACCTTACTTCCCAACCTTGCCCCATCCACCTTACTTCCCAACCTTGCCCCATCCACCTTACTTCCCAACCTTGCCCCATC
Source organism: Ceratothoa steindachneri (assembly GCA_963969495.1). Lineage (NCBI taxonomy): Eukaryota > Metazoa > Arthropoda > Malacostraca > Isopoda > Cymothoidae > Ceratothoa > Ceratothoa steindachneri. The sequence continues at coordinate 203,214,029 of OZ018318.1, read as the reverse complement.
CACCTTACTTCCCAACCTTGCCCCATCCACATTACTTCCCAACCTTGCCCCATCCACCTTCTTTCCCAACCTTGTCCCGTTCACCTTAATCCCCAAACGTGCCCCATCCACATTACTTCCCAAACGTGCCCCATCCACATTACTTCCCAACCTTGCCCCATCCACATTACTTCCCAACCTTGCCCCATCCACCTTACTTCCTAACCTTGCCCATCCACCTTACTCCCCAAACTTGCCCCCTTCAGATTTATTTTTATTCTTCTAAATGGATAAAAAACCCTCAAAGGATCCCGATGATTTTCGTCCCTGGGGCAAAATTAACAGTGCTGGGTGGGTACGATTCGCAGCGCTTAGGGAGGATAGGTTGTAAAATAGGAGTTGTTTTTTATACTAAAGTATAACTTTATTTCGGTGCAAAACTTTTTCAAATAGCTGGTATTACCGGTATTTCTGAAGATTTAAGTCCATAACCACAATAGCACCTGCTTTCTCGAGACACCGTTATAAATGCTAAGGCACAATTCACAGAGGGAAATAATTTTTATTCTAAATACTTCCACGCTATATATATATATATATATATATATATATATATATATATATATATATATATATATATATATATACATAAATTGTTTACTTTGGCCTCAATTTTGCGCTCACACATTACAGCTCATTTCATCAAACATTTCGATTGGATGGAAAATGAAATCACCACGGTAATAAAGTTTCAGGAGAGTTGCGCAACCTTCCTATCGCATCTGCCACGATTCGTTCCTCTTTAATCTCTCAGGATACAAATTACACAAATTTCACTTCCACTAACTTCACCAAAATTATTTACTAAGTTCTCATTGGCTTTCGGGGTACCATGACTTTTCTGGTTTTCCTCCTTTTAGTTTTGAAAAAGACGAAGATGACGAGGAAGACGAAGACGGAGAAAAAGATTAGCCTTTTAGTCTAAAAGAATGAGCAAGGATTAATAATAATAAAAAAAACGATAATAACTATAATAATAACATTAGTAGTATTAATTAGGAAGCCTAACAACAATAGTAATAATAATATTGTTGATAATAATGACAATAATGATATTGAAGATAAATAATATAATGATAATAATAAAGATTTATTAGCATTTGCATAATGAGTGAAATTGAATACATCGTTAAGAGAACTCCTCATTTGTGATTCCTTCGCCGTCAATTCTCTTAGTAGGAGAATTTAATCGATTAAACGCCAACCATTATTTGCGCCTCTCTGGCGTTTGACTCCGAAATATTCTTATTCCACAAATAGGAGGAATTGCTAATGGGGAATTCAATTGAGGCAGATTCCTCGCTTTAGTTCCATTAATTTCATGGTGACTGACCGTTTTATTCAATCAGCAATGGTGGAAACCATCGGTGCTTTTGACAGTTTCACCTTATTAGCTATTTTCATTCATAAATAAGAGACCTATTGACATATAGCTTCTAACCTGTTTTAAAGCGTGTTTAAATTAGGTTAAGGTTAAATTCGCATTCAATGTATATTTTGCAGTTAAGGATAATTTAAGTTATATTATATCTTTTGTTGAACTGTTTGGATAAATGGGATATATTAAGATTTGATATTTTTACACTGAAGGAATCTTTAGAAGGTAATCTCAACGAGAAAGATGATAACAAAATATACTTAATAAAGTAGTGAGGTTAGGAGAAGTGAGAATGAGGGGAAGGTCCATAAACTATGTAGCTTAACGGGACAGACATTACCTGCAGAAAACGAGGAAAATTTGAAGATAAAAAAAGAAACACTAGGATAAGAACATGGCCAAGAACATAAGAGACAGGTGAAAGATAAAATAAAATAATAGGAGTCTTGAAGTAGAAATCGATACGGCACATTACTAAAATAAATGACACAAGAATAACAAAAGAAATCGTGGTACATTTTATACATAAATAGAGCCAGAAGACGACTTCGCAGAAGGCGGAAGAAATAAATTCTCCCAAAGGCGAGATTGACGTGGTACACTCGAACGATGCACGATGAAGCTTCATTGAGAGCCCTTGAACCAGTAGTGAGATGGAACAAGCAGATATCATGGTAAATCCTTTTACCATTTTCAGTTGCTTTAAGAATTAATAATTTGAAAACTGCAATTAAATTCAATTTACCGAAGTCTCGAAATAAGCTAATAAACCTATCCTTGGTTAGGTTCTTTTATACAAGGTATTCCAAATGTCTTGTTACCACTTGAGGAATACCTCTAATATTGTAATAATTTATATGTCTTCTATAGTAACCAAAATATGTATTAAGTATTGAAATAATGACGGGGGCAATTTATTTTTGCAAGGGAAACGTTAGTCTCAAAGATGAACCCTGTTCAGACGGGGACTGGAATTTGATCAAGATGCTTTCAAAACAACTTAAAGAAAATCTGATTTAACTGTTGAACATTAGGCGAAAAATTGCAACAACTCATTTAGCTGTGCATCGTAATTTTAAGGAGTTAGGAAAGGTTTGACGATTAGGGGAATGGATCCCTCACGACCTGTCATGGGGGCACTTGCAACAAAGATTAAACATTTGTTCATCTCTCCTTTCTCGAGACTACTAATGGTAGAAACTGGTGGAAATTATGTTAATTATTAAATTTGATGTTTGTTGTTGCTTTAACTTTGATGGAATCCATCGTATCACTGCGGGGTCCAAATTTAAAGTTAGGACATGTCATTCAACATGAAATAAAGTACACAAAATTGTAAGTTTAAATCAAAGTAATAAGAATTGAATTTTCATTGAATACACCATTTTATTGTAATATTCGTATATATATATATATATATATATATATATATATATATATATATATATATACATATATATATATATATATATATATATATATATATATATATATTATTCATACTTGCAAATTTGTTGTATGCTAAAACCGTTACAAAACTGAAGGATTAAGTTACAGGAGAAGGATGTAGAATCTTCGATATTTTTAGTTATTCCGAATTAAAAAAAATAGAAGTTAGAAAACTATGGTCAAAGACCGTGGGAATACATAATTTATTTTGTATCCTGCATTGAAATTGGATAGGGCGAAGCTAAAAAGGTGAAATAATGCGAGGTGAAATGTACTACATCTGTAGTGTGTATAAAAGACCACAAAAATACGTAACGTGTCGGCTTATGTTCTTACCTTTTTAAAATATTATTCTAAAATGCATTAAACCCTTTCAAGGCCAGCACTCACTAGTAAAGTTGTAACTGGCAACCCAAATGACCATTCTCTACCACAACACGAGGTTGAAAGGAGAAACAAGCATAAATAAACATGATGGCTGCACATAAGTGGCACACAGCGTGAACCACCCTCATTTAGGCATAGAGAATCCTGAGTTATAAGCGTAAAACCAGACTTGTTTGTAGAACTTCCCAAAAACTACACCAGACAAACTAAACCTCTAAACATATTCGCCCTTGATAGCGGAGAACCCGCTTTCCAATCAACCTAGTTTGTAGTCGGAGTGGCATTAAGTAGATTGGATAATTCGTACGGCGATAAAACAAAGACTCATCGCTTGATATAAAGATCCAAGTGCCAAAATGATGACCAAGGAATTTGATTCTCACAAACGTTCCATTTCAAAGGATCGAACTCACCGAACATCGTTCAGCTGTAAAACGCAAATATTTTCTTCGACGGATGCACGCAAACTGGGTCAGATTTACTAAAGGCAATCATGTTGCAGGGGATATGGTGAGGAAGGCTTGTCTCTCAGTCCCACCAACCACAGATGAATCTGCGATTGTATATCTTTTACCCATTTTCACTTCCCCGATCTTCCCTTTTTTTTTTACAGATCTTCCCTTACTACCTTTCTTTGGGAGACGCTCTCGTTGGTTTTCGCTTCTTAGTTTTAAGTAATAAATGTCAATACCATCTTTAAACTCGAGTATGTTACTGTAAACCACTCGCTCATTCATTGTAGTAGGCTCGTCCTCTTTCCAAATTAACGACATCTACCCAAGTTTTATTGTTTCGGGGAACTTCATTGAAACCACAGAGTATCTCACTATTTTGATATAAGAAATATATTATATTTTGCGCCTATTTAAGACCTTGTAACTCTATATGACAGGTAAATTAATGTGAAAACTTATTGATTAGTACAAGAGGGAAAGTCCCTCCAATGACCTGCGGCGTTTTGTGATAAGATGATAAATGGTTATTGCATTGATGGTGTCCCATGGCCAAATCACTTACATGTGTCTTTGAATAGCTAAATGAGGCTTCTCCCACTAGATGGCGCCATTCAACGCCCAATCAAATGGCAGATTTAAAATCTCCAGGGTAAATAACCCTATGTCCCATGGTCATATGGGTCATTCATATCTCTAAAAGGGTAGAATTGAACTTTACTCCTTTTGACAAAAAAGCGACGCCTTGACCTGGCGCTTCGCCGCAGGTTAAAACATAATTTCTTATTGAAAATCGACGACGAGATATGGTCATACTATTCCATTTTATAGCATAATTGTTTGTGTAATGTTTATTTTAGTCATGACGTCCATCTTTGCTTTAAAACATTCCTGGACAACAGTAGATTTAGGTCAGATTTTTAAGGTTGTAAATCACATCCGTGGCCATCGCGGCGGCCACGAGCGAGTGTGCTTCGCACTGTTATCTCGATCGATATAAATATTAGGCTTAGGATGTGTTGAGAATAAGTTCCTAGTACAATATTTATGTGTTTAATATTAATTTAATGACATTGTAGAAATACATAATGTTATCAAGTTGATATCCCTTGGTTGGAACTTCCATGGACACGGAAAAAGATTCCAGCTTTAAATTGCGGACATTTCTTAGAAACGGCGACAATATCACAACTATATCACGGCCATAATCTCAACTAATAATTCTTAAACTCTACCTACGAAACTAGTCTCTTGAAGATGAGAGCTAGTCACTTCCTAACACATCTCCTGAAGATGGAGGTTAGTGACGTCCGAAACTAGTCTCTTGAAGATGGAAGTGAGTCCCTTCCAAAACTAGTGCCCTGAAGATGGAAGTCAGTCACTTCCGAACACATTTCCTGAAAATGGAAGTGAGTCACTTACGAAACTAGTCTCCTGAAGATGGAAATCAATCACTTCCGAAACTAGTGTCCTTTAAATGGAACTCTGTCACTTCCGAAACTAGTGTCCTGATGATGAAAGTCCCTTACTTGTGAAACTAGTGTCCTGATGATGTAAGTCACTCACTTGCTAAATTAGTGTCTTGAAAATGGAACTAAGTCACTTCCGAAAGTATTTCATGAAGATGGAAGTCAGTCACTTCCGAAATTAGAAATTAGTGTCCCGAAGATGAAGGTGAGTTGCTCCCGAAACTAGTCTTCCTAATAAAATTTATAGACGAACTACATCCCATTTTCTCAACTGATCATACATGTGAAGTATTTAAATTGACACTCCCGAGCGAGGACAGAGGTATTTATCAATAAAAAAATGAGGGGCGAACACCTTTTTGATGATTATCAGAGCTCGTAAAGTAGCACGTGAGTCACGATTATGCAAGACACCCAACAATGGAAAAAACGAAATTAGATTCCAGGCACTTTACTCCTTATTTACACAGATCTTCGTGTGTTTTTAATGTTTTAGATAAATAAAAAAAAACAATAAACCTCATTAAATGGGGGATTGCTTTAAGCCCAAATTTTATCTTTAATCCCCACCTAATTTCAGAACATCTTTAACAAATCCCCCACATTAACAAGTGCATCTGAGGGAATAAATAGAGTAATCCCTCATTTTGACATTAAGTCTAGGTAAAATATTAGGTCAAGCCTTAAGTTTTTGCCGAATTTTTTATACAGATTAACCGAAATTCGTGCAAAATTTATGAGATGACTTGATATTTTGGGAGCTCAAATCCTATGTATAAGGGGAAGGCAAGCCAAAGAAGAATATCCCCTTAATTTGTTCCATGAATTCCTTCCCTCTCTCTATCAAAGAATTTGAAAACCCATCAGCTGCCTCACATGCGCAGTTAATTAAGTTGGGCATGCTAAAATCTTTTATCCCACCGAAAAAATGCTAATCTCCTTAGTCTGGAGGCTGCTAGCCGGAAGTTTCCCGCCCACATCGTAAAAGCCATTAAAACTTGGGTCAGGCGACAAAGACTAATCTCTCTGGCCGCCAAAAGTGTTCAACCAGGCGTCTGAGTCTGCCAACGAGGAGAAACCCACATAAATGGCCGTCATATAAATACCCTGGGCTTTCGAATATCGAGAGATTGAGTTTGAGAAACCGTCGCCTACGGTTCAGATCGTGTGTCTGCACCAAGTCCCTGGTATTCGCTAATACCATCGAGATTGGATCTCACCAGGCAGACCCATCTCTTTTGTGAAGCCTTACTCTGTTCAGAGCAAACCTACAATCGTTTTCGTCCCCGAAGGATTGGCTGGGATTCCTCTCGTCTCATCTGGAACCCCCTCTCAAAGATCTCTAGTTTCCCGTGTGAGACTTCGCGCCGAGACGCGTCAGAGTCTCGATTTTTGAAGGTTGCACTTCTCTGGAGCAGAGCAGAGGTGCGACTTCAAGGAGGATCGTGAACTCGTCTGCTGCTCCCCCCCTTCATCTTCGTCACCATCAGGATATTCGGCCGAGGGTCACGTCCATTGGCCTTCTTCATTTTCCCGCGCCGACTCGCTAAAGGATTCCCCTTTCTCGAGTTGACCTAATTAAGGAAAAAAAGATCCTTGCTTGTATCTCCCGTTAATCGACCCACTTTCCGACCACTATATATTCCGTCCATCCAACTGATTTTTGTAATATTCCATTTAATAACTGATTAAAGAGCTATTAACGTTTCCAGAATGCTTATTAATCTGTATTCTGTCAGAGTTGTCCTTTATTTAAATTACCTGTATTTTCCCGTATGTATATATACTCGTATTAACTAGTGACTTATTAAAATTATATTTTGGTTTTCACTCTTTAAAGATACCCTTGAACTGTAACTTGGTAAACTCATTAAACGCTATCGGTCCCTGAAGTAAATTGCACTCTTATACCTCGTAATCAACGGACTCTTACGAAGTGAACGTACTTGTACGTAGGATGCGTACGTACATTAGAGGTTTTTTGTATATATAACTGTATATATACATATTTTCTTGGCTTTTATCTTTTTCCTCCCAACCAATATATATATATAATATATATATATATATATATATATATATATATATATATATATATATATATATATATATATATATATATATATACGTATTTTCTAGAGAGGTGACCTATTCCTCGACACTATGGAAAGAAAATAAACGAATTTTATTTCGGTCTTTCGCGGTCACCTTAATATCGAGACACTTTTGTCATATTTCTAAGGCTATTTCGTATAGGAGAATACAGGAATTGGCTATGATATTCTCGAAGAATATTAGCATCAGAAATATCTACAATTTCATTACGATCTAAAGTTTGGATTTATTGAAAAGAAAAGTGGGAGTGAGGAAAAGAAAATCATTGTAGGAGGAAAAGGCAGAAAGGAATAGAGAAGAATCACGCAGAGAATATCACAAGGGAAGCATGACGCTTTAATCATGAATAACACCCTAAGAACAGATAATGATCAAAGTTTGATACAACTTTTCCGTATATTCTCAATTTCAAGAATTACCTACCCGAGCAGTTACTAATTAGGGCTTGACGTAAATAAGACTTCCTCTGATCGGAGTTAAGGGCTTTTGCGGGACTTAATTTCTTTCATTTCCATTTATTGGGAGAAGCCGATAATTGAATTTGAACACCTAAAAGATATTCGAATCAGCCATTAATGGAAACGGAGTCAAATCGCCAACACTAATAAAAGATACCCTAAAAGGTACGTATGATATTTAATAATAGAAATATGCCAATATTATAATGTTTCATTTTACAAAATTTAGCCATTCAAGAATTAAAAGAGGGAAGACATACATCAATGATCACATACATTAAGAATGCAGCAAATAAAACCTAGCTCAATGCGAGTTTCCTTTCATTTGGAAAACTTTCGCAATTACATCTATATTATATGTATATCAAAATGTTTAACTATATCATACGTTTATTCAGTAAATCCTCCATTTATTTGTTATTTTTATTTCATTTATTCATTCATTACTCTATTTATTTACTCATTGGGTATAGTGACCAACACTAACTTTATTGTCGAAGTTTTTCTTAGCTGATTTTGATGTCGTGAATCCCCAAATCACAGTTAGTTTTGCTTAATCAGGTTAACCTTTTGATGTAGCGCAACATGAGATTTTTTACGTTATTTTAATATTTATATTATGATAAAATCTTACTTTTTTATTTAAATAAACACGAATTCTGAAAAGTTTACATTTGCCAACTTTTGACTAACTGGTATTTTTATTTTGCAGGTGAATGTAATGGATTCTGCTACATCTGCAGAGAATACAACATCGTTCCTAACAGGAATCTAGTCACGAGTTTTATAAAGTGTTCTTACCACGCTTACTTTGGTGTGAAACTTGGTGACAAGGATAAAGCATGGGCAACACACATGGTATGCAAGACATGCGCTAAGTATCTGCGTCGTTGGACCAAAGGCAAGAAGTTTGGATTTCGCATGCTTTGGAGGGAGCCGAAAAACCATGACACTCACTGCTACTTCAGCGTTATTGATTTGACCGGGATCAACAGAAAGAACCGGAGCAGCCTTGAGTAAGTAACCTGATCTTTAATCAGCACGTCGTCGTGTAGCTCATTATGATGAAATTCCAGTACCTGTCTTTGGAGAAATTACTTAAGAAGATTCCTCCAGTGTTGAAGAAAATGAACAAGTGTTTTGTATGACGCTGTTCCACATCCCTTTTCCCCAAAGGAGCTAAATGATCTAGTTAGTGATCTCAGCTGCCTCTGCCAAACTGTTGGTATCCAGAATAAAGAAAGATTAACTCCTCTCTGACACTGCTCGCATCACCTACTGCCGTAACAGACATAAAAAATACCTCCGTTTTCCCTCTGAAGAGGAGAACTTGGTGTAATACACAGAAGTTTCGCAGCTTCTGAACAAGCTTGGAGTGCCACAGCATCAGCCGGAATATTGGAGACTGTTCATTGACAGCAGCAAGTGATCGTTGAAATGTGTTGTGGTGCACAACGGCAACCAGTTTGCTACTGTAACCCTCACTCACACAACTACACTGAAAGAGATGTGGAAAGCGATGAAGTACGCGTTGGGGAAAATTCGTTATGATCAGCATGAGTGGTTGATTTGTGTTGACGTGAAAATGGTAAAGTTTTGCTGGGACAACAATCTGGATTTATCAAGTACTCGTGCTTTCTGTGTATATGAGATAGTAGGGGTCGAGCGGTAGGTATCGCATGAAGAAAGACTGACCAGTAACGGAGGAATTGGTGCCGTGCAGAGAAAGGAACATCATAAACAACCCTCTGGTGGACAGAAACATGATACTCTTCCAACTGCTGCACATCAAGCTCGGCTTGATTAAATGGTTCACCAAAGCTCTGGACAAGGATGATGGCTACTCCACTTACTTGTGCAATGCTTTTCTATGATTGACCATAAAGAAGTTGAAAGCTGTCATTTTTGACGGTCCTTAACTCAGTAAGCTCTTCCGAAATCCAGAGTTTGAAAACTCAGTGAACGAAGTGAAATTGGAAGCATGGATGGCTTTTGTACTGGTTGTGAAGAACTTTCTTGGCAACAAGAAGGTCAAGAATTACATAGAACTTGTCACCAATATGATGACTGCTTTTAGAAACCTCAGATGAAACATCAGAATAAAAATGCACTACTTATTCTCACATATGGATCAGTTTCCTGAGAATCCGGGATTAATGAGCGACGAGCAGGGAAAGAGATTCAATCAGGACATGAAAGAGATGGAGACCAGGTATCAGGCAAGCTGGAATGCAGTCATGATGGTTAATTACTTTTAAACTCTAAGGAAAGACATCCCTACCGCTGAACATTCTAGGAGTTGGATAAATGTACACTAGTCAATTTTTGTAACATTTGATTAATAAATTGTATTAGAAAAAGAAGTATTTTTCTTTTTAAAACCTATTTTAGGTGATAAATATTACAAAAGTCAACAGAAAATGTCACAAAAACGTAATGGATGTAGTTATAAGAACAAATATTTAAAAAAAAAATCGACTTAGCAACGCAAATATCTGACATGATCGGAAGAAATGGCTGTCATTTTCGGATTCAGCGTTATAAAATTGTTGTAAATCAGTTGAAAAAAAACTTAGACAACTTAAATGATTCCTTTTGTAACCCAGTGTTATTCAATCTTCACAATCATTCTAACATTTTTCATCGTTTCACTCTTATAAGTATTAATTCAGTCGAATATATTCACTCAGCTAAACTTCCATTTATTAATTCATTCAATAATATATTTACTCGTTCATTTTCCAATGTATTTAATATTTCATTCTTCCTTATATTAATTCAATCCATCTTTAATTCTTCTATTTATTGATTTATTAATTCATTAATTTTTCATTTTCTTCATGCATTTATTCACACATTCATTCTTTAATTTTGAATTTAATAATTTATTTATTCACTTATTCTTCCATTTATTTATTTATTAATTTATTCATTCATTTATTTATTCTTTCCTCGTTTATTCGCTCATTCATTCTTCAATATATTAATTCATTCATCTATTTTTACGCATCCATGCTTCCATTCATTTATACATTTAGTCGTTTATTCATTTTAATCATATACATTTATTTGATATCTCATTCATTCTTTCATTTAATTACTTATGTATATATTTATTTATTCCTGCATTCTTTTATTTATTCATTTATTTATTTACTCATTCACTATTTCATTCTTTCAAAAAAATTCATTCGGGCCTTCATTCTTCCAATTATTCATTTATTTATATATTTATCCCAAAATACATTCTTCCATTTATTCATTTATTTTATACTCATTCTTTCATTAATTCCTACATTTATTCATTCATTGATTTTAATTGATTCGTTCTTCAATTCATTTTCTCATTCATCTTCCCATTGATTATTTCATTCATTTATCCATCTATTTATTCATTCATAGATATAGTCACTCATTTATTCTTCAATTTATTTATTATTTCTTCTATCCTCTACTGTTTTCACCCCTTAAGCTAATTCAACCCATTTATTTCATATATTCATTATTAGGCCCCAGTGCTTTTTTCTTCTTAAGCTTGGCATTTATTCTTTCTTGTATTATTCAATTCATCTTAAATTCTTCTATTTATTAATTCATTAATTAATTATTTTTTTATTTATTCTGTCTTTGATCCATTTTTTAATTCTCTATTCTGTCCATTGCTCTTCGTATCAAGCATCGAGTCCTTTTATATTCTTCTTTCATATTTTTCAATATTCTGCCCTCTTTCTTCTCCTCTAGTCTGATTGTCCTTTTCATTTATTATTCTGTTCTTTTCTTCTCAGGTTTTGGATTTATTCATCTAATTTATTCATTAGACTTTTTACTGCTCTTTTTGATATTCATTCAATCATTCATCTATTTATTCATTTCTTTACACACTATATTTTTCATTAATATTTACTTTCCATTACCTCTCTGATACGTTCATCTTATTCATTATTCTGCAGGACTCCTTTTTATCAATTCATGTTACTCTTTTATTTAGTCATTAGTCTGTTGTCCTCTTTTAAAGTCAATACTTTAAAAGTATCTTTCACTTATATAGTCCATTTAATATTTCACCCGAAATAAAGATTTAATAATATCTAATAATAATTTCTATTATATTTATTATAACAGATAATAAAACTGTACAAACTACTTACATTTCTTTTAGGTCTCAATGTTAATGGACAATATATATTATCAAAATGATTTTATTTCCCATTTCAAATAAGGGCACATATTTTCTAAGTATGTCTAGATGCAGATGAGGCACAATATCCCCATTTGCTGTTTTGAAGATAATAATAGTGCAAATGCAAACTAGTAGCTACATTTACCAATGTGAAAACAAAGAACCGGACAGCAAGTGAAATATACATCTTATTTCTTTTGTTCGAGGTACAAGGAAAAATTAATTTTATTTTCAAAAGCAGAAACGGGAACAAAGAAATTCCAAAAATATTCTTTCGGAAAAGAAAAATTTGGGGGAAAAAAATAAAATTAAAAGACAAATAATGGATTGGGATATATATATGCTATAATAAATTCTTGGTTATGGACTCGAGACAATGTTTGACCCACGTTTGTGGGATGTTTCTTTTGTTGATGTCGCTTAGATTACCGAAAATTTGGCTTTTGTATTCAGTCTTCTGGGATTGCAATGGTTCAGTATGGTTGAGGAAGTAATTTCCTCTCTGGAAAAAGAAGACACGAAGGAAAATAGTTTTAGATGGAAGGGGGAAAATATTTGAGAAAGGAAAACTAAAAATAGTAGTTAAGTAAAGAATGGATGAGAAAATAGCAACAAGGAATATGGAATAATTAGGAGGGCTACTAAACGTGGCATTAAAATGCTACATAGGTCGAGCCTTTTAGATTCTATAAGTGGTTGGAACAAAGGAGTGGAAAGCCTAAGTGTTCTCCGTACCTCATCGCTTCTCTATCGTGGCTATGCCCCTGATATTTCTAATGACGATAATGAATGAACAACTAGTCAAGTAGGAATCATGAGTCTAAGAGATATCTGCACACACGTCAGTTTCCATTTCGTCAAACGGTTTAGTGAGAGTTTCGGTTTAATGATATTTTCGATTTATTGAAACTTTCGGTTTAATTATATTTTAGGTTCAGTGAGACTTAGTTTAATGATATTTTCAGTTTAGTGAGACTTTCGGTTAATAAAATTCATTAAGATCAGAATAACAATCGCTGCAGGCACGAACATAAAAGAAATTAAGTCAAACATGAAGAACTTGTTCGACAAAAGAAATTAAGTCAAACTTGAAGACCTTGGTTGATAAAAGAAATTAAGTCAAACATGAAGAACTTGGTCGATAAAATAAAGTAAAGCATGAAGAACTTAGTATATAAAAGAAATTAAGTTAAAAATATAGAGCTTAGTCGATAAAAGAAATTAAGTCAAACATGAAGAACTTGTTCAGAATTCAAATATCCTTTAGCAAAACATATTGGACGGTTGGTCGATAAAAGGATCTTAATGTTCTTTCTCCGGATATCTCTAAGTCATTTCCGTTTCGACCATTTCTGCCTGAAATCTTCCCGTGAATGGATTTTTGTTTGATTCTCTCCACAACTCAGTACAATTTTTCCCGTTCGATCAAATATTTGAGGACGAAACTTTTGCATTCATGGCATTGAGAGGCAAAGTTTAGAAGAAAAATCCCGATTCAAATATTTTTCTACGGCCCCATCCCAATGACATGGATTTATTTCTCATTTTTAACAATATCGACAAAACAATCAAATGAATACACATTTTAAAACAAAAGTTCAAATACACGTCACTTGTGAAAACATTTGAATTATTTAGTAAATTAGTATTTTAATGAATCCGGTGATATGGCAAATATTCATTTTCATTTTAAGTTTAATAAAAAAACAATAAATTTGAAGTGTATCAGGAAACGAAAGAGTTGATTTCATCAATTTTATAAAATTGAACATGGAACAAAGGTTTACATAGACAGCAGAAATTGTAATTAATATTGTCGCTTTTAAACCTTTCTCATAAATATTTAGTCGCGTGCACGCGATTATATAAGTTATGATGTTGGTCATAGGTTGTCGGTCGGATACCCTCGGAATACCCCTTTCAGCCCCTTCACTCTAAACCACTTGCTCTTGGCGTAAGAAGTTTAGAATCGCCGAGAAGGAAGCAGTCTCACGCTGAGTCACCCGACCCAGCTCTATTTGTTTTTAGACGCTCCTCGCTCCCACCTCCCCTGCGATAATGCCGAGCTCTCACCCTTATGCTTCCCAGGCATTTCTATTTTCTACCGTAGGTGCAGCTGTACTAACCCTACCCCCATATCATAAGGCAAACTTCGCTGTCCGGTCGGATCCGACTCGTGATTTCGAAGTAAGTTTACATAGGCTGACATCGAGAATCCTATAGGGACGGCCATGCCTTGAAGCTATCTATCAGACCAGTCACCTAGTTATTTAACACTGAGTCTGCCATTCCTCGAGGAGATTGAGAGTCTGCCAGTCCCTCCGTTCAGACCGTTTGGTCTGTTCCACCGCGAAGTCCCGCAACCCCTGTTCGAGTCGTACCTCGTCGTTAAGATCTCATCAGCAGATCTCCCATCGTGAAGCTCTGGCCCCTGTTCAGAAGAAAGCTATCGAGCCACCTTCTTCCGGGAGAATTGTGCGCCCCTCCCCTCATCTCGGACCCTCTTCAAGACTCCCGTTCCTTCGTGTCTGAGACTCACTGCCAAACAGCAGAACCGTCTGGTGTTTGAGATTCCATCTCTCTGGAGCAGAGAAAATCTCGTTCTTCAACAAGAAGTACTCAAAACTCCCATCTACGAGTCGCCCTCGTTATGACTCCCCGAAGTATCTTCTCGAAGACCTGTGCCGCTAGTCTCCCCCCTTCCCTCAGATCACCACTACGCTTCAAGGTAAAGCTATCTTGTTTGTAATTGTCATCCGCATCCACTTTTGAATTAACTTCCCTCTCAATCGTAATTAATATTTCTCGTTGGAGTTAACGTTGATTTTGCTCCTCCTGCTTAACTCTGTCACATTATAAATTGTTACAATCCAATTAACTATCTTTATCCAGTAATTTGTTCCCCCTTTTTTGTATATATATATATATATATATATATATATATATATATATATATATATATATATATATATATATATATATATATATATATATATATATATATATATATATATATATATATATATATATATATTGCCCATTTATTATATATATTAAAATTATATTTTAGGGTCTTGTTCTTTATATATCCTTTGAACTGCAACTTGGCAACCGTAAATCGCACTCTGTATAAAAATCAAGGAGGCGGTCCCCCACTCCTTTAATTGCCCCAAAACATATCGCAGGCGGCCTCGGGTCGGCTATCTGCCCGTGCTTGTGTATGAGCCCTTGCGCCAAGTGAGTCTCCACAGGCATACCTCGACAAAGGGTTTAAAATATAATCCTCGGTAACTTTGGTAACTGGTGCTGTTAACAAGTGTTTTATGAATAGAGAAACAGTCGTTCCTTTTATAAGTAACAGCGTTGAATTTAAGATTGCAACACCAACGAATATTTGAAAAGACTAAATGTCAGCTGAGCTCTACAATCCGAAACTAATAAATGGCAACATAAAATGATACATATTTTAAAGAATCATCATATTTATTGCAAAATATGAAGAAAACATACAATATATTAAATTGAATTTATAGATTTAAATTGTTCAAAATTTAAATTTAGGTGAAAATGCTTATATAAAAAGATATATAAAATGTTGAGTTATCAATGAAACGAATGAATTAAATATATGTATATTCAAATATTCTATATGCTTACTTTACTTAATAAAATTTTTTGTAACATAAATGCATGTGTTTGTTCTCTATAAGCGGCCACATTTGTGAATTGATTGAGCTAAAATTGATACTAAGGTATATCTCTGTAATGAACTTATTATATGTTATGTCTGTATGTTCCATCACCCGCCATAAATTGCGCTCGTAATGGGAGAGGCCTATCTAAGCCCATTGGAAGCCAAAAACTATGGCTAGGGTCTGGGGAAAGCCAGGACTTTCTTTTAGTAATTAATGAGCCATTTAAATTCAGAGACTAATAATTATTTTACAACAATGGCACATACCGATACAAAGGTACCCCATATAGCCAAAGACCACAGGAAAGAGAGGGAATTATATTATAAAATTACTAGTTTCAGTTTTTTTTTTATGATGAAAGTAAACCTGACACTGACCAATGTCCCCATCAAAGCCGTGACCAATTTTAAATGTATATAGATTTAGGAAAAGAAAATAAGAGACAGAGAAGAGTATTTAGGGATTTTTGAGAAAGTGAAAGACATGGAAGAGTATTTAGGGATTTTTGAGAAAGTGAAAGACTTTTTGTTTGAACCGTGACATTTTGGAGTTATGAGGAAAAAATGTTAAGGTAAAGAGTTCCAAAGTTTGAATGTGTGAAAGAAGAAGCAGAGACCACCCTTGAGTACCTTGTAGCACACAATAAGCATAAAATTCAGAAGCCTGCTGAGTATTGTGTGCTCTAGATAGTGCTGGGAGCATACAGGCGTTAAGACCATAGGATAATTGGCCCGAATAATACCTGTAAAAGATGGAAACTGAATCACCATCACGGCGAAGGGCAAGGAAATCAAGTTTTGAGGTTAGACTTGGATAGGTTATAAAATGGATAGCTTGGATTTAACTTTATCAAGTAAGTATCCAGAGCTAGAAACACTCCAAATGTGAGAGCAGTACTCCAGACAGGGAAGTAATAGACCTTTGTATAATCGAAGTAACTGTTCAGAATAAAAGAATTTTCAAAATCTGAACAGCACACCCAATTTCTTAGAGGCAGACTTTGCTATTTCTCTAATGTGGGATTACTAGGAAAGATTTGATGTTGCAATAAGACCTAATAAGTAAATACAGTCAGTAGGTGCAATTAACGAACACCAAAGGAAACGTGAGGGTTATAAGAGGCCTTTGAAAACTTTTTTCCACTCAGAGTTAATCAAGGTAGTTGCATTGTGATGAGAGACAAGATGAGTTAAAGATGAGCGAGCAAAATTGAAAGATGTAAATAAATGAAGTATAGACTTATCAGCGTGTTATTTGTGGATGATATGAAATCATTGCTAAACAGAAGGAAAAGTATGGGAGAGAGAAAAAAACCTTGAGGGACACCACTGTTGATGGAGAAAAGAGGGGAGGCAGATCCATCGACAACAATGGAGATTAAGCGGTCAGGGTTAAAGCTATAAATGAAGAACCACAGTGAAAAATAGACCCCGAAAGAAAGGAGCTTCGAGTCGGCACCACGGTGCTACCTCGTGAGAGAAGCCTTGGAAATGTCTAGGGCAACTAAATATGATTCCTCAAATTTGTCACTATGTTGACTAGATAATAGTGAGATATGAAAGTATATCGCCAGTTGATCTAGCTTAACGAAAGCCATACTGGTGATCATAAAGGAGACAGTGATTCAAAAGGTGTTTAAGTACATGAGATTTGAGGAGGAATTCGAATAACTTTGAAATAGAGGAAGTCACAGCAACGGGACGATAGTTAAAAAGGTCAGGCCAGTCACCTTTTTTATCGATTGGATGTATTAAAACTTGTTTCCAAGAGAGAGGAAAAGATTTTTAAACAAAAGTTGAATAGACAAGCAAGTACAGGTGAAAGTTCAAAGGCACAATTTAAATAATCGAGGAGGAATGCCACCTGGACCATAACTCTTGAATTTGTGAAGAGAGAGAAGCTCTTTCCGGACCATCCTAAAGGAGAATATAGGAATAGACATAAGGTTGATAAAATCTCAGGAAAATTACTAGAGAAGGTGTTGTTCAATTGATGAAAAGTTACTGGAGAGAACAGAAATGTTAGTGGAGTGTATAGAGAAAAAGGTGGAATTCACAGAGATGGTAAGGAAATTGGAGTTGTCGTTACTACTCCTGCTCGGATCCTCCCTCTTATTGACAGTAGAGTCAGTCAATAACCTGGGGATTCTTCGCACCCCTGAACGCAGGGGACTACGGTCCATAGATCTAATTGGATTTCTCATTTTTGCTTTTTTTGTGGATATAGGAAATTTAGGGTAGCTTTTCTGAGAAAAGCCCATCCCGCGTCCGAGTATGTAGATAGGATAACCTCCCTAGATGACATTAGTACTCCATCGACATGACTTTAGAACAGAGATATGAGTGGCTATGTAAATGATGATGCGTTTGGAGGTCCTCCACCCGTGGGAGTGAGTATCAGCGTATCCGCGCAATGGGCGGCCAGTTCATGAAAACGCTAACAGTTTTGCGTCCGCACTCAAGGGGATCAACCCCTTTCCTCGATGTTAGAATTCACCGCTGTATCCACTAAGCTGAGGAGAACTCCGCGAACTTGTTAATATTTTGCATGAAAAATTAACTTGTTTTAATTCCTAAGTTAGTCTCATTTTGTATAAGAAATCGTTAGCGCCCCTGTCTCTTTTTTCCTGTACTCGGCGATTTATGGCTACTTTTGTGTCTCTTTGCGTCTACTTTGTGTTTCTTTTGTAGCTACTTCTGTGACTATTTCGTGTCTAATTTCTTCTCTTTTGTATCTATTTTTGTGTGTTACTTTGTATTGATTCTTGTGTCTAATAATTGCCTCTCTTTTGTTTCACTTTTGTGTATACTTTTTTCTCTTTTGTGTCTAGTTTTCTGTCATTTTTGTCTCTCAGTTTGGGTAACATTTCTGTCTATTTTTGCATGTCTTGTTTGTCTACATTGTGTCTTTCGTGGCTACAATTTTCGTATCTTTGTGTCTACCTTTGTATCGCTTTTTTACCTACTTTTATGTTTTTGTTTCTACATACTATTGGGTCTCATTTGAGCATATTTTGTTTCTACATTTGTCTCATTTTGTTTCTTTTTTTTCTATCCCTGTCTTTTTGGTATCAACTTTTGTCTCTTTGTCTAGTTCTACGTCAACTGTGTGATTACTTTTGTGTCACTTTTGTGGCTACTTTTGTGCGTCTTCTGTTTATACTTTTGGGGTTATTTTATGTCAACATTTGTGTCTATATATATTTGTCGCTTTCGCCTCTACTTTTATCGCTATTGTGTCTATTTTTGTGTCTTTTCTGTCTCTATTGTATAGGCTATTGTGTATACTTTTGTGTATCTTTTTGCTACTTCTGTCTCTATTAAGTCTACTTCTTTGTATCTATTGTGTCTGCTTTTGTCTCTCCTTTTCTCTACTTTTCTGTCTCTTTTTGTTTCTTTTGTGTTTCTTTTGTGCTTAGTTTTGTCTTTTGTGTGTAATTTTGTGTTTCTTTTCTGTCAATCTTTTGTGTCGCTTTTGTATCTATTTTAGTGTTTTGTTTGTCTCTAGTGTGCCTAATTATTGTTTCTCTTTTGTTTGGTACTGTGAAAAATCTATTGTTTGTACTTTCGTCTCTTTTGTAACTATTTTTGTGTAATTTTGGTTTCTGCATTAGTAACACTTTTTTCCTTATATTTATATCTCAATTTCTGCTACTTAACGGCATTTTATGTCTACTTTTTGTGTCCCTGTGTCTAATATTGTCGCTTTTTGTCGAATTTTGTCAAATTTTTGTGTTTCTTTGTGTCTACTTGTGTGTCTCTTTACTTTACTTTTGTGTCTTATTTGTGTATACATTTGTGTCTTTATGTCTCTCCCTTCGTGTCTCGTTTTTGTCTACTTTATATCTCGTCTTTGTCTCATTTTTGTTGTTTTTGCGTATCTTATTTTCCTAATTTTGTGTTTACAGTTGCATCTCTTTTTTTATCGACTTTTGCTTCTCATTTTTGCCTACACATTGTGTCTATTTTGGCGTTATGTTAAAGCGCATATCTAGCTGACAGCTGCAATTGGCGAGATTAGAACATTTTTAATTCTCAAGTTCTTTCTCTGACGGGATCTGTTTTGTAAGGGTGAATTTCGTCTCTTTTAAACAGTAATCAGATGCAATACTAAGTGATTTAAAGTGGCGCTTCGATCTCATTATGAGAATACAATGTGCTTACAGGTCCCTCATGTGAACTGAATGAAAAGATTTTTATGTAAAATTCTTGACCTCTCTCTAAGCGACGAAGTCATTTTCCCAATTTTAGAAAAGAATTTTGCGAAAGAGGGGGCTGGAGTTATGGAATTAGTGTGGGAGGTAAATAAACCAGGTAGCTAAAGGGGACGTGTAGGTATAGGGGGATGAGAGGGTATGTGCTTTTGCAGTTCATATTGAGGACTCTAGCTTATAATGATCTCGGCACGACTGATTCTTTGAGAGTATTATCCCCATTTAGCAGGATAATACTTTCTAAATTTATTATCACTGGGAAATCGCCGATTATGCTGCCAACCTATTCAAGTATTTCAAATATTCAGCTGCTTCCTTCACATAAAGTAATAGATGCTGTGTTAACGAAGCAGCCACTAAAAAATATAACTTCAAACTTCTAAACAAAAGATTTAACATTCTAATAGGACAACATGAAAAAATATGCTTCATAAGCTAACGTATTTTACGGATGCGAAATACCAGGGCCTATCAAAAGTCATCCGAATCAAACAAGGATACAGTAGCCAGCTCCCAACATTGCTCTATAAGATGCATCCAAAGGATAAAACAGCAAATATGGATATATTTCCCCTCACAAATCATTACAAGAACCCCCATTCAATAAGCTTATCAACAAAATTGATATTATTTACAAACAAAACATTAAAAGTCATTAGTACGTATAACTTAAACTTGATTTATATTCCTTTTCTCTTTCCCCTCGTTTTTTTCTTGTCCTGCTTTCAAGGGGATCATCGGCCCTATGCTGGTCTGGATTTCTATAATTTTATACTTCAGATATCGCAGAGTATAAATTTTTCATATATAAACAATAGCCTGAAATGCTCTAACAGATAAATATAGACTGGTCCTCGCAAGCCACGAAACCGCACTAAAAATAGAATTATTTCCCCCTCTGGTCATTAATCCAAACTTAGTCCACGTTTTTGTAACTAATCCCCCGCCATTAGCGGCCTTTCTGTAAACAAACTACCAGCTTGGAGTCAAACTGATTAGAATAAATGCGAGTTTTCATCCTTCTTACGGGATCTTTACAACAACACACAAATGAACAGTTCTAAACAACTTCTTGTAATTACTGAGTGTTGTGAATGCAAAAACCATAATTGAGGAAGTGCTTTAAAAACTCGACTGATTTCATATTCATTTGGCAAAAGAGATTTAGGAACCTTGCCTTTATTTACAGCTTTAGGTGCGCCCCGGAGGAAGAAAATCCAAAATAATTTTTGATTTATAATCTACTAAAACGTGGGGATGAGGGGAAGGGATAGGGAGAGGAAAGTGGTTGGTGAATGCTGATGAGGAGGCGAGTGGAAAATATGCGGAAAAAACACCACCAAGAAATAAAAAAAATAAATAAGTGAAAATTGTAAAGTTGGCAACAACCATTTAGTGATTTGAGATATTTTGGAGATAATGAGTAAAAGAAGGATTAATGAGTAAAAGAAGGAATTAATGAGTAAAAGAAGGAAATAATGAGTAAAAGAAGGATTAATGAGTAAAGAAGGAATTAATGAGTAAAGGAAGGAAATAATGATTAAAAGAACGAACTAATGAGAAAGAGAAGGAAATAATGAGTAAAGAAGGAAATGATGAGTAAAAGAAGGAAATAATGAGTAAAGGAAGGAAATGATGAGTAAAAGAAGGAAATAGTGAGCAAATAAAGTAAATAAATAATGAATAAATGAAGGAAATATTGAGTAAAGAAAGGAAATAATAAGTAAAAGATGGAACTATTGATTAAAATAAGGAAATAAGACCCAGATCAACCTTTCCCGACCAAACGCCAATGAATGGTACTATTACTACTTCTATTCTTGGTAAAAGTTCACATTAATCGAGTGAGAACAACAATATGAATTGCACTTGGGAAAAGGAAAGCAAAATTCCGAGCGCTTTCGTATTCTCTGAATGAGGCGTTTCCTAAATACGAAAGTGTACTGAATCTTATTTTCTTTTTCCGGCGGGTGCAAAAGTGAAAAGTTAGAGCAGGTATTTAATCTCGAGGCTCGTTCGAAAGCGGTAAAGTTGGGAGAAGTGAAAATTTGTGAAGGTAGTACCCTCCCCCCCCCCGTATTGCAACATAGGAAAAATCCCTCTGGGAAGTGATTAAATAAATAAATCGAAAACTAACGACGGTATTTTCAGAATCTTTGTAAGGAGAGATCTGCAAAAAAAGTGGATCGAGTGAAGATGTGTGGAAGATATCTAGTAACAAATCCAACTCTTGGTGTTGGGGCCAGAAGGGAAGGCAAGGCCAATATGAGGGGTAATCTGCGCATGTGGAAACCGCAGGATATTGAGAGGGCTAAAAAGAAGAGTGCATTAGGTAGCGTTGATGCGCTCCAACACTCATGTGTGGGGTAACGGTTTAAGTTGATGTTAAAAAAAATCCATTGTTAAGTATTTGTTAGTTTATACTTTCATACATTTCGCCTACAATATCCTCCAACAGGGCCAGGGCCAAATTCCAGAAAGAATTCGGTCGTACTGATATAAGAGGCTAAACAAATACGATTGAAGACCTTTAGAGACCGGCTTTCTGGAATTCGTTTCTTTTGGACCTAGGTCCATCTAATTATGAGTATCTTCCCCCTCCCTAAAATGGGACCTACATTTGGTATGGCACCAGGTTCAGGAGAGGTGCGCGGATTCCTGATCCTTAGCACCCCAAGTAGTTTACTTGCGCTGTTAGTTACCCCCCTCCCCGGCCCTTTTTCCCTTGTAGATGAGGTCCTCCGACCGGATAATAAAATTCACATAAATATCAGAATGACAATAGCTAGCAAGCGCGTGTGGGCATCAGGAATATGCCCAACTTACGGAGAGGGAGTGATAGGGAGAATAGAAGTACTGGATTTTGTCCCCCCCCACCCCCCGGAGAACAGAAAATCCCTTTGGCCCAAAGGTGGCCACCCTTTCCGTGTCAGGAGTGGACGAGGGATGTGTTGTGTGTGTGAAGAGAGGAGGAGAAATAGACAGAGGTGCTGTGATTGCTTATGTATGTGGTGACTTACTTTTCTGGAGCGTATGGGACAGACACGACGCGCGCGAGCGTGGCGGCAACTTCCTACAATTGCCAATTTGTTTTGTCCTTGACGGGAATCGAACCCTCTACCTCACAAGAGCTCCGTATGTTTTATTCACAGAACCCATCCCCACTACTCTCTTTATGAACCAAATTGGAGCCGATGCCCTCGTTGGTTTTCGCTTATAAATAAATAAAAATTGTCTACCACCCAAAGAGCGACGATGACCACATTGGTTTTCCTTCAAGAAAGGTCAATGGCGCTGCTCTTCTTCACTATGGGTTCATTTGTATCTCCTAATTTGTTTATGCAATTTGTATTCGCAATTTATATTGCAATTTGTTTTACAAACTTGTGCCCCAAAATCTATATCGCCAATTTGTTCACGTAATTTCGTTGGGTAATTTGTTCGCTAAATCACTATTCCGAATTTATTTCGTCCATTTATCCACTAAAATTGTATCCCCTTCATTTCACTGATTTGTTCACCGAGTCTGTATCGCAATTTCGTTCATCCGGAATAAATTTCCAATTCGTTTGCCCGAATTGTATCTCCAATTTGTACCTACAATTTTTTACCTAATTTTACATCACCACTTTGTTCACCCAATTTGTTTTTCCAATTTATTCCACTTTCTTTACACAATTTGTACCCTCAATTTTGCTACAATTGTATCCCCAATTAGCAAAGCCAATTTGTTTTGTTATTTATTTTACCCAAACTGTATTCAGAAGCTCTTCCGTTAACTTGTTCGCACATTGTGTAGAGTATCCCCAATTTGATTTGTCAACTTGCTCACCTAATCTCTATCCCACATTTGTTTAGCCTATTTGTTCGCCTAACCCGAACCCTACATTTGTTTACAGAAATTGGATGCCAACCTTGCTTTCCTAATTGTTCTGCCAATTTCTTTATTAAGTGAATTGGAATTTGTTTCAGCAATTTATTCATATAATCTGTATCTCAAATTTGTTCACCCTGTCTACTTTCCCAATTTGAAATGGAAATTCGTTTCAGTAATTTATTTACACGATATATATCCTTGATTTGTTTTGCCAGTTTGTTTCCCCAATTTGTTAACGATTTGTATCATCAATTTGTTCACTCATTCTGTATCCCAGATTTGTTTATACAATTTGTATTCATAATTCCTTAAGTTAATTTGTTCACCCAATTTGTATCTTCCATTTTCATCGCTATTTTGATCAACTTGTTTCGCCAATTTATTCAAAAATTTGTATCGTCAATTTGTTCATCTCCAATCTGTATCCCAATTTGCACTGCAAATTTGTTTCGTCAAATTATTCACCCAATCTTTAACCCATATTTCTATGGACAATTTGTTCGCCCAATCTGTGATCACAATTGGTTTTGCCAATTTTTTTACCAAACTTGCTTCCTCAATTTATTCACCAAATTTATGTCACCAATTTATTCAACCAATCTCTATCCCCAATTTGTTTTGTCAAAATATTCACCCAATCTTTATCCCCAATATTTATGAGCATTTCTCCACCTAATCTGTCGTCCTAATTTTCAAAAGTTCTGAGTCATATTCTATTTGTTTTTTCTACTTATATTTAAATAAAAAAAAAGTTAATTACCCGTCCAAACACTCATTCAACCAAGTCCTCATCGATATAATTTTGTTAAGTGCCTTAACAAAGAAAGTAACTATAGCATAATTAGATGAAATGGGAAGCCCGCTTCTCATTTTTCTACTTAGAAAAAAGCATATTTGCATATAATTAGATAGACAGAGAGATCGATAGATAATAGATAGACATATACGAATTGAACGCTTAGCAGTTCAAAAAGTTTACATTTTGTTTTCAAATCTCAGCTGTTCTTTGTATCCCAGTCTCTCATATGTTGGCCAAAATCTGTAATTGATTTTTCGACACTAAATGATACAAAAGCAGAAAGCGTGCATCTAAACATCTAAAACCAAAACACTGCTGAAAAGTCCCAATTGTTCTTTACATCTAATTCTCTCTCATGTTTATCAAATTCTGTAAATGATTTTTCCACTCTCAATGATATCGCTGCAAAAATCTGCCAAAACCAAAAACACTGATGAAAATAAAATTGCTTAGGAATCTGTTATACGATAAAAAAAATCCGTTTCTGCTTACCGGGGCCACCCACTTATAAGAGAGGTTAGGAAAAAGTCTATACCCGGTCAATGGTCGTAAAAGTAGCAAATAAACAGGCAGTGTTGGAAAGTGACCTACCCTTCTTAGGTTAGTATTGGTAGATCCACTTAAAATAACCTGTGAAAACTCCTCCCACCTATTATAGGATTGGGAGACTTCCATTGAATTAGTCAATAGCTCCTTCTAAGTAGTATCGTAGTGGTAAACTCCTTTGGGGATGAGCCCTATCTCTTCTCATATAAACATTATATAAAACCTTTGTAACCTCTAGATCGGGCGTCATTATGAGCAAATCTTGTATTGTGAATAAAGCTAAAAGTCATTCCACTTCTTTGCTCTCCGCTACTGCATGTATCGTGTCAAGTTTCAAAGACTGGCAAGAAAAACACTCCAAGTGATGCCGCCACTCAGGGCACACAAAGCATTACGTCAAGTTGCTGTGACCACTTAGGGTCCCAAGCCCTTCTACTACGATTGAACCCCCTGAAGAATCAACCTTCGGCGTCAGATTGCACCATGTACCAAACTACCAGGCAGTCCTTTCTCACCAAGAAGGATTCCGTTGCGCCGACTGCCTCAACTGCGGGATTGTAACATTTCACCACACAACTAAATAAATCCGCAGCAAAACTACTCTCAAATATTCTTGGATTATGGGATTGATACAACAGTTTTGGGGAAGGATTTCCTAAATTTTAACTTTTTACAAAAACAAATCTATCACGCAATAATTATCAACAGATGGAGTCGAATATACGAGGATGTGTTGTATTGAGAACCATAACATACTAGGCAATTGTAAGAAGTCGTAGTAACATATGTGGTGTTAAGAATGGTAATACGAAGCACCTTTGAGAAGTTGTAGCAACATACGAGTATGAGTCGCTTAGAGCCATAACGTACCAAACGCCTATGAGAAACTAAGGCGCATGTGGCTTGTGATGGACTACATAGTTCTGGATGGCCCCTAAATCCCCAAATTCCTTCTGAATTTTGGTCACCTTGTGTCGCCCACATGCAACCAGCCTTTATGATGGCCTCATACGTGTTAATGATGTGAACACACCCGGAAAACATAATAAGGAGGATGACAAAAAGCCACTCGCGCCTATCCAATGTTACACTCACCTCCAAAACCCACATTAATTGGACTGGATGCCTCTAGCTAGGTCATAGTCAAATAAAAAAAAACACTAAAAAATAAACAAAAAATAAATAAAATAAAAACAAAAACAACAACAAAAACACCTGACTAAAAAAAAAGAAAAAAGAAAAGCATGATCCCCCAAATCGCTCTCGGTACACTATGGTATAAAATGGTACATGTAGAGGAGATTTGGAGAACAGGCTGATATCTGGGGGACTGCGTGCGTTCAAGGCTCCAACACCTGCAGGATCACACTAATTGTGGAAGTTTGGTAGGTCCATGAGAAATGTGCAAATGCTTATACATGTAGAATTCGCATTGCACTCTTCAGAGAAGCGTTCACACCGCTTGGCTTCCCTACTCGCATGCCACTCAAACTTGAATACACCAACCCAAACATTTTAACAACGTTAAAAAAAGTTGAAATCATACAAACATGATGAAAATTAAACAGACAGTGAGAAACTAACCGAAAACAAACAAATAAACGGAGAAACAAAGAAATATTGAAGGGGGGGAGAGGATTAAACCACGGCCATTGAAACGGCGAAGGAAAGCAGCAATCATGATTGCGGTTGCCAAGTCAATAGCGAGTGGAAATCTCCGGGGAGAAAAAATGATGTCTGTTTTAAAGGTGCCTGCCTCAAGCAGGTACTCGATCACTCCGGAACAATCACTGAAACTTGACACACCTCACTTATATAAAAACATGACAAGGGAGAAAACCGTATAGTTATCAGCACATTTGATGCAAATAACAATGTGTTTGAGATACCAGGCTACGATAAGAAAAAAAGGGATAGCGTAAGCCTTTAAAATCACTAACATCTTTACTAAAGATCCGATCGTATGCCGGTAACTAAAAAAATGTAAGGGTAATTTCGCTACAAATTCTAAAAAGTAATTTATGAATAAATTTATAGGTTTTAGTAACGCTGACGGGCGCCAACCACAATTTGAGGAAAAACTGTTATATATTAAGTATGAAGTCTTAAGTTCAATAATAATAATGAAAATAATATTGATAATAAGATTAATGTTAAGGATAATAATAAAAATAATGTTAATGATAAAATATGAATAATGTTAATAAAAATAATAAGAACAATTTGAATAAAAATAATAGGAATGATAAGAAGAATAAAAAATAGTAAAGAGAATAAAAATAATAATAGAAAAAAAGGAGAAAAAGAAAAAAGAAGAAAAATAAAAAGAACAAAAAGAAAATAATATAAATAATAAAATAATAATAATAGTAATAATAATGATAATAATAATATGTTGCGTAATGATGCGGTGTGTTCATCAAGTGAAAGCTAGCTGAAAAAACAAAGGTTGAGATGTAAAGAATACGCAAAGTTTATGGATCTTGCGAAAACGTCGCTTGTGCAAATAAGTACGCGTTATGGCAAATGCTAATGTGTATAGAGTGTTATAGTAAATAATTAGATGAGGTAAAAACGTTTAAATAATGCCCTCCCCCCCAAACCAGCCATTACAGTCATATAAATGATACTAACTACAAAAGACTGATTATAATAAAGGTGAATTGTTATCGACATATCTCGTTTTCCTTAGAAATTCCTAAAGTCTCTAATTCAAAATATATGGAGCTACCAAACACAGGAGCAGAGGAACCAGTCGAGAGGGACAGCCTTAATCAATCTGAATCTCAAAGGATCTAAATACCGTAGTCTGGATACCCAGATAATCAGTTATACTTCTAAAATAAAGGGTTTCCTACCCAGATAACGGCTTTATTCAAAACCTCTCTTTACTATAAACATCGAAATCTTTTTGTTATTTTTTATGAGAAGGGCAATGACAATTGAAAAGCCAGAGTAGAGAATTTCCCTCGGGGAATATTCGTGATTAGCTTGGGTGGCGCTTGACTTGGCATCTTTAGATTAACGTGGATCCGACAGCTCTAATTTATCCATCTATCATAAGTTATTGTATAAAGGAGGCTTTGCGCCATTATTTTATCGACATCGTTCTGAAGAGGTTGAGTTCAACTTAAGCTAATAAAGAATATTTCCCTAAAGTTATTTTTGTGCGCGTCCCTGTTTAATTGTCACTGGAAATATATATATATATATATATATATATATATATATATATATATATATATATATATATATATATATATGTAGAGAAATGGCTACCTTAAGCATCCTGGAGGAGTATGGGTACATTAAAGCCCCCCCCCCCCTCATGAGGAGAAGCGTGGGAAAGGTAGCCGGCGAAACTGCTTACCATGTGTGATCTCCCCGCCGCTGTGGGCAGTTGGAGCTAACATCTGTTTTAAAGCAACCACCTAAGGTCCTTAAACGACGCTCTAACGATCCAATTGCCTACGAGACCAATAAACCTGTGGTTATGGAAAAAAAGCGGTGCGAGTCAGAAGGCACGCCAAGTAGCGGTGCGGTTGCGAGCCTCTAATTTGCGAGCTGACTTGGGCACCCCAGTGCCACCTCAGGAATTCTCGCTCTTCCCAGATACTAACTCACCATTCGCCTCCCCCCCCCCTTTGCCTCTGTGGCCTGGTCACTTCCCCATTTAGATGGGGCGGCAATCCGCCTATAAATAAGCCCCGCAAAGAAAGAGAGAGATGATTATCAGAAGTCGATACGCCAGAGGAGGATTAGTTCGTGAAGATCGATCCATCGGCCAGACAAGAAGATTATCAGAAGTCGATACGCCAGAGGAGGATTAGTTCGTGAAGATCGATCCATCGGCCAGACAAGAAAATTATTAAAAGTCGATTCGCCAAAAGAAAGATTAGTTCGTCAAGATCGATCTTTCAGCCAGACAAGAAGATTAGAAGTCGATACGCCAGAAGAAGGGTTAGTTCGTGAAGATCGATCCTTCAGCCATACGAGACTATTTCCGTGAGAAACGATAGAATCAGATTGAGAAAATCGATCCCCCCTTTCAGGGCCGTATTAACCTAGATAGTCAAGCTTTATATCGGTGCCATACCGAAGAAGCCTCTTCAGTCTGCAAAGAAGTCCGATTGAAGAAAAGCAACGCCACTCACACTCGAGTGATTTTCACATCTCAAGCACCGTAAGAGTAGGAGGAGAAGAACCCCGCCCCAACGAGCTCCCGTTCTTTAATTAGGTTGAAGAATCAGCCCCCGTCACAGGCGACAAGCAATCCCTCATCGACGAAAATTCAACCAGCGGCCACAACACTTCAAAGCGAGAGATAAGTCCTCCAGTGACATCTGGCAATCCCTAATACCTACCTGTAAGTTAAAAATAACATTTATATTCCTATTGCGATAGTAGAAGTTTAGTACGTCCCACGTTTTAAAGGAGAGAAGAAACCATTGTTCTTGAACCTAGGTCATATGTGTTTGTAGACGAGAGTACGTTAATTTAATGTTTTAACGCTAATCAAATAGAGTCGCGATAAAAAAATACTAATCGGCAATTGGTATGTTTACGGGAAGCCTATCTGTTTATTTTTTGTCATTGAAAGATCTTTGATGCCAAAGATAGAAATGTGTTAACTGTTGGTTTGTAATAGTTATGTGTTTCATTTAAAATACATGTTTATTTTGGTAGATTCTGGTGTTTCCTCTTTTCCTTATGTGTTTAAAAATAGCTCTTCCTTAAGAATAAAACTACTGAATTAGCACTCTTAGAACAAAGCCTACTTCATCATAGAAGTAACCCTCGCCCCTTAAAGCATACCGCTACTAAAAGGGTGTCAAAGAGTATAGTGATCAAAACCAAGGGTCATTCTACGACAATATATATATATATATATATATCAACTCAATCATTTCCTGTGGCACCCACGGAGATGCATAGAGCCTCAATGAACTCACGACACCACGCTTTCTCTCTCTCTCTCTCTCTCTCTCTCTCTCTCTCTCTCTATATATATATATATATATATATATATATATATATATATATATATATATATATATGTATATATATATATATATTTATATATTCGGCATAATTAGCGGTATAACTACAAAAGAGTTTTATTGGTTTCCATGTTATATTACAAAGTCATTGTCAAAAAACTCAATCCCTGTAGAGACTAAAACAAGAAACTCAACTTTTTAGAATTATATCAGAGTTTCCTGGCCTGAATTTCGCTGACGCTCGTAGAGACCTTTTTTGACATAAAGATTTAAAAATCTCTCGAGCGGAGCCTGAATAGAATTCTTCAACCTAATGGAAAATGCATAAAGTCAAACATCTTAAATTGATTATTGTATTCCCTCGACAAGATAAAGGCGTGTCCAAATATTAATTATTTAATTAGTTTTCTTCTGTAGGGAATGCAACTTTTGTCTGTCAGGGAGTACCTTACAAAGCAAGATGGGGGTGGGAAAAATCAGCGGACTATGAGATTAAATGCAATGACAACCCAAAGTTACCAACTCCCGCCACTCCATTCGAACTCTCCAACTTTAAATTGCAGTCACGTCTCATAAAAATAATTACCACACGAGAAGAAATATGACGGCGTGTGAATAGAGAGATCACATTCTACTGTGTCAGTGGAAAGTCGAGACGGACAATGGCTTCAAGTCAAAACGTTGATTACTTATCTGTCAGACATCGGAAGGTCGACGAAATTAGTTCTTGTCGTTTTAATTGGCTGCGGATCTAGGCCTTGTTATTTGTATCGGCTGCTAATCTTCAGGATTATGTATATTCGGATTTTTCCTTAGTCCGCGTTCAAAGGGTTGAAAGTTTTTTTGTCGCATGCACGCGAATCTATAAGGTACCATGTCGGTCCGTAGGTCAGGCGGTCGGATGGTAACGATTTTGCTTTGTTTTTGGCAATAACATCGTATCTCTTCGGCTGATTCTAACGAAATTAAAAACCAATATGTTCTTTTACATTTTCTTTCGAACGATATAATGTCAATGTTATCCCAAGGTTAGTCCAGGAATTATTAAATAGTAACTAACTATGGGTCGGATTGCCCCACTCGTTTAAAGTTTGAAGGTTATAAGTCAGAATAATTGAGAACACGCGACTTAGGTCTGTAGACCTTTTTATACTTTAAAGGAAACCTAAGGACCAAATTTCAAGCAGAAAGTTCCTAAGAAAGGCTTTGAAAAGCAGATCACCCTGCGGGATTTGGGGCCGGGTGAAGATCCAGCCCACAGATCTCAACTGCAGCAGGTCACCTATGTTAAACCTGAGGGGGCGTGCAATTCCTCCATGTTTCAGATGCAGAAGGAGATTTATCCTTGCTAAACCATTTATGTACCTTAATGGTGATGGTTAGCGAGGTCTAGAGGCTGGTACTTGTGCAATATAGCGAGGCACCACGGGACTGGATGCTATTCTCGCTCAAGGAGTCTGATCGGGAACTATATCCTTCTGTTCTCCTCCGTAGCGTGTCGTAGCGGAGTAATGTAACCTATGTTAATATAACTCAGGAAACTTGATTATCCCTGTGATGTTTTTAATTAGTTTTCTTCTCGCTGATTGAATGGAAACTGGAACTCGTCTGAAACGTGAAGGTTTACTTACCAGGTAACCTTTTTGAGCAAATGTGCTTGGCTTTTCTTCTTTTGTCTCCTTTCTGCACATTCTTTTCCACGTCTGGTTCGAGGCAACTAAGTTCGAAAGATGGACTTAAGTCATAAAGTAATATCAATCTAAAGTGGGGGATTGGTTTAAAATTTTAGAAGAAAGTGATCAATTGGGAGATGTAAAAATGTGTGAAAATTACTTAACCTTTTTAAGCAACTAGCCCGTAGTGTACTCGGACTAGTTGGGACCTGTAGAGAGCAGCAAAATCTTGTTTTAGTCAAGTCTAAACCAGTTCAAAACATGCTCAACTTCGTCTGTTTTAATTGACTCAAACGAAAGGATTCAGTGACCCGTATCTCATTTTGAGATTTAAGAGCTTAAATTACCAAATACAGAAAAAAACTAAACGAACCTAACCTATTCTAGATTAGGTTAGTTAAGTTTGGTTAGGTTAGGTTATACTAAGGTCGAAAAAATCTTGGGTTGCCTCATCTTCACAAGACCAAAATACGAGTATATAGACCCTTACCCCCCTAAAAAAAATGACATACATTTTTGTCTCCCTCCCCCCTCCGCCTAAAAAATATTTAACTGGAATTTCAAATGGAACTAAAAAAATCCCAATTTTAAAAATAAAATACAAAGCTAAGAATTGGCAAAGACAAAAATACCCCCCCAAAACGCTAAAGAATATTTTGAAAGAAAACTGGAGCAGTCCCTCAGGACCAACTGGCTTAGTCCCCTCTCCCCTCTTAGGAGGGATTTAGATGAAGCCGATATTAGGAATGTGTATCGAAATCGTCTGCAATGCCACTGGGAATGGGAATGAGGACAAAGAACTAGAATAAAGGCGGCCTCAAAATAGAAGCGCGGGGATATCCGGAGAAGGCCGGACGGCATTGAGGAGGACTCAAATGTGGACGAAATGAATGAATATACAAAGGCGAAGGATATATAATCTCCCCAACCGATTCTTCTTAAACTTCTTATTCTATTCTTCTTTATTATTATAATTTTCCTCTTCTTTTTCTTATTTTAATTTTGTTCTTTTTTTCTTATCTTTTTTCTTCTTTTCTTTTCTTTTCTTTTTCTTATATTTTTCTTTCTTCTGCTTCTGTTCTTCTCTTTTCTTCTTCTATTTCTCCTTCTTTTTATGTTCTTCTATTTTTTTCTTATATGTTCTTTTCTTTTAGTCTTCTTCTTCTATTTCTCCTTCTTCTTCTTCTTCTTCTTCTTCTTCTTCTTCTTCTTCCTCTTCTTCTTTTTATAAAAAAAACTGGCCTAGTTTAACGGGACTGTTTAGTTAATGTGGAAAGCAGTACAAGACAGGGATGAGAGACCGTAGTTTTTCTCTACTCAAGCTATATATTCTCCAAACATTTTCACTTCCCCTAACTTTATCATTTCCTTCGCCAGCTGATTCCCCTCAGTGGAGTTTACTATAAATATATTAATAATTAATTTAATAATTGTGAAACATTAAACGTATCTTTTCATCCTAGGCTTATTTTCTTTTTCCTCAACAACCACACCACTTCATTGTGCTGAAGTGATTTTCTACTCATTTGTAAATCAAGTATGATTGGGAAACATATAGTTATAAGCAACCATTTATCCCACAAAGCATGGTTGGCGCACATCGACAACACAGAGAGCAACAATTCTAAGTATCAATAACTAAAATTCACAACCCAAACCAGCATCTCAAATTAAGGTAGATTCATAACACCTTAAATACAAAGTGGGTCATATGGGGTACAATGACGTTTGCGATATTATTATCATAATTTGTTATGAGTTGAGATAAAGAATTAAGTGTGGTAAACGGATGGATTTGATAAAATCTTTGTTGTGTGATACGTTGTAAGCGAAGTGGGACATATATGGTACACGCGAAGTTTAAAATAATTTTTAGCCATCTGGTACAAGAATATTTGACACTAATTCTTTGTGAGTAATTTGGGCGTTAATTAAGGCTAGGTAATTTCTCTGAGCCGGGGAAAATCTCAGATTTTCTATGGATTGTTGATTACTACTATTGCTATTTTTGTATTGCGCTCTTCAAAGCCATGAACCTTAACAAAGCGCCTTTCAACAGGCTATAGAAAGGTATGAGGGAATAGAGGGGGGGGGGGGAGTGTACAAGGAACGTTTCAAATCAGCGCCTACAACAAATCCTACAAGCGCCGTGGGATTTGTTGTTTCTTCTGAATCGAACGTGATACCTAGGCATAGAAGTCCGTCTTGTCCCCTAGGGTACTGAGAATTCTGGGATAAGCCGTAATAAATATATTTAATGATATATATATATATATATATATATATATATATATATATATATATATATATATATATATATATATAGAAGGCGATAATCCCCCAAACAAACTATCAGAATCTAAACAACGCAAAAGCTGTTATACTCGTAGGATAGATAAAGGGCAACTGTAAAAGTTTATAAACCAAAACGATCCTTCAAGATACTCGTAGGCTTCAGAATAAAAGATGCCTTATCATCCATCCGCTTCTGCTCCATATTCCATCTACACCTGCTTCCATAAGATTGCTCAGTGGCAAAGCAGATTCTCGCGATAAAACAGAAAATAAAATGCTTGCTGATTACTTCCGTCTTTGAAGTTCTCTCTTTTCCACCGATTGACTTGAGACAAGGCATCGATTACTTTTATATTATTATGTTTACTGATTTTGTTTTGATTGAATAAGCTTCAGGCCTATTATCTAGTAGCAAAGTTTAATTATATGAATATCCTTAATAATCTCTTATTTAAATCTTTAGCTGGATCTATCCAGGCGGGAGCATGAGAAGAAATGAAGAAGAAATGATATGGGAATATGATCGGAATATAAGAATTGCAACTGGTTCTCTCTTGCTTCTTCAGAGACGATGCCAAAATTAAATTTTAGATAGCATTTCATTCTGAACCACATATATTTTTTGCCTCTTGTTTTTCAAACATCACAGATTTGCATAGTTATTGTGAGGCAGAAATATTGGTGACGATTCATCTCATTGTGTCAAGCTAAAGACGATTTGTTAGATTTCTCTTAGAATTCTACATTTCTAAAGATTTTCTATAGATGTATAACATAAGCCAAATATGGAATCTACACCCTAGTACATTCCATCACAGGTTAATCTTTTATGCAAGCGAGCTTCTTGTTATTTTGTAGGTCGTTTTA
Organism: Ceratothoa steindachneri; assembly: GCA_963969495.1. Taxonomy (NCBI): domain Eukaryota; kingdom Metazoa; phylum Arthropoda; class Malacostraca; order Isopoda; family Cymothoidae; genus Ceratothoa; species Ceratothoa steindachneri. Next base: position 203,179,137 of record OZ018318.1, on the reverse strand, counting down.
TTATTGTACTACAGTCTGTGTTAACGCAAACTTATATGTAAAGTGTTGTTTTTTTCTCGATATCTGAGGACCTACAGTAATTTTCTTGCCAAATTTATTGGTACACGACATTTATTTTAGCCCTTAGAAATAAATATGTATTTCAAACACAGAATTGACCCTCCCCCCCCCCTAAATATACGTCGCAATACAATGCTTCTGTATGAATTCAAACCTTCTGAAAAAACACAATTCTACGCAAAAACACATATTACCCCATTTACTAATTCGATTGCAAAGAAAAAGACACTTTACTACACATAGCCAATAATTTCCCACAAGAGCAGAACGAGTAGGTTCAAAGAACACATACCAATCAGTCTTTAAATGAGAAAAGATTCACAAAGTCTTTTAAAATTCTAGGACTCTTTATAAATGGAATCCAGAAAAAGATCTAAGAATTGTAGGAGTTCGACTCATCAAAGAAATGAGCCCTTCGATCACGCTAACCTTGAAGAAATCAATATTTTAATTTCCTTAATACCATTTATATATGTAAGTACGGGGTGGCCTAAGTCATTGCATCATTAAAAAACTGAATATCTTTATATTTATTTAATAAATGAAATGATTGTTCTTTACATGAGAGTATATCATTTGCAAATTATATGAGTCTAGTTATATATATATATATATATATATATATATATATATATATATATATATATATATATATATATTGTCATGCAAGTACATATTTGTCTTCTATTTTATTCTGAAGTTTGTTAGGATTTTTTCCAATGGTAACTTGATTTGGGGGCAACCCTATATATGTATGAATATATAGGACTTATACACCACTGGGTACACTAAGTTTCAGTGAGCTTAAAATGTATGGTTCATCTGTAAAGGTACATGGCCTTAAAGATCACTATGTAAACTCATATTATTATTATCATTATTATGTTCTGATGATTAATATCTCTGAAGATGTTGTGTTGTGTAAACCAGAAACAGAATTAGCCACACAATAATTATACTCATCATCATCAAGATCCGCGGCTTAACAAACCTTTTTTACAGCATTTATTGTTCAATAAACATGCAGCAGCACACTCCTGTAGCTTCTAAATTACATTGTAAGATAACGTTGCGGAAATTATGGCCAGGAACTCGAGAACGATTAACGTCTAACTTGAAGAGATAATTAAATCACATGTAGGCGTATCCTTGTATGCAATCATTCATTAATATAATTTTGACCTGATATTTAATTATGAGTAGAGAAATGTAAAAAAAAACCCTATTTAAAAGTTCTATTTAAATATTCGGGATTCCTCTAATTAATATAATAAAATGATTTAATGGTTATACGATACTTCATATTATATCTATGACATTCTCTATTATGAAGCAGTTAAGGACATTGGAATCGTTAAATTGATAATTTAGGTGCTCCCTAGTGAATTGGAATTGCAAAACAGTTACTAGTGGTAGTTATCAGCTGAGATAGAATTGGAAACGAGTTACTAGTGGTAATTATCAGCTGAGTTAGAATTGGAAACGAGTTAATAATGGTAATTAACTGGTGAGTTATAATTTAAAACCAGTCAATAAAGGTTTATTAACTAGTGAGTTGGATTTGGAAACCAGTTAGTAGGAGTAATTAACTGGTTAATTGGAATTAGGAACTAGTTAATAGTGGTAATTAACTGTTGAGTTGCAATTAGAAACCAGCTAATAGTGGTAATAAACTGGCGAGTCAAAATTTGAAGCCAATTAACAGTGGTAATTAACTAATGAATTAAAATTATAAAGTAATTAATAGTGTTAATTAAATGCTGAGTTCGAATTGGAAACCAGTTAACTTTGGTAATTATAAGGTGAATTGGAATTGCATACCAGTTAATAGTTGTAATTAACTAGTGATTTGTATTTGAAAACCAGTTAATAGTGGTAATTAACTGGTGAATTGGAATTTAAAACCAATTAACAGGGGTAATTAACTAGTGAGTTAAAATTAGAAAGTAATTAATAGTGTTGATTAACTGCTGAGTTTGAATTGGAAAACAGTTAACTTCGGTAATTATCAGGTGAATTCTAATTGCAAACCAGTTAATGTTTGTAATTAACTAGTAATTTGTATTTAAAAACAAGTTAATAGTGGTAATTAACTGAGAATTAAAATTGAAAATCATTTAATAGTGGTAATTAACTGTTGAAATATAATTAGAAACCACTTATTAGTAGTAATTAACTGGTGAAATAAAATTTCGAAACCACTTTATATTGGTAATTAACTGGTTAGTTGGAAATGGAAACGAGTTAATAGTGATAATATACCACCGAGTTAGAATTGTAAAGCAGTTACTAGTGGTAATTAACTGGTGAGTTGAATTTTGAAACCAGTTAATAGGGGTAATTATATTGTAAGTTGGAATTTAAATCAGTTATTAGTGCAAATTAATTTGGGAATTGTAATTGCCAGTGGTAATTAACTGGCGAGTTGAAAATGAAACTAGTTAATCGTTGTAATTAACTGGTGGGTTAGAATTGAAAACCAGTGACTAGTGGAAATTAACTGGTAATCTTGCGAAAACTCAGCCGTTTGTAATAAGGGAAAATATTTTTTTAGGATTTAATCCTGAAGATAACTACTTGCAATTGGGTAGAAAATTCTCGTAAAACTAAAAATGTCCCATTAAGTTATAAGCCATTTTTCTCAAGACACAAAGTTTTGATAAATTAAACCGATCCTAATCTTCGTTTGGCTTGAAATTTTTTTAATGTTTGATATTAAAACAGCTTTTTGTTAAGTGCTCTGCGCAAAGGAAAGTTCATTAAATAAAACGCAGCCTCTTAGCAGTAATTAAGATCACAATCTTTGGAGAGTCGTAAAAATAATTTTGCTCAAGTACTTGAGGAAGATATTTTATAGCGGAAGATAATTTTTGCGACAGAAATGAGATGGTGTAAATATTTTAGAAAATAAAGTAAAATTGGAACCTATATTTTAGAAAGAAAGAATAACAGTTCTGTGGGAAAATATGAGACGCTAAATAGTGAACACCTGCAGTCGCTTTTGATTTTAAAGCGTACTTATTTATGACATGAAGGTATTTTGAACGTCTTTGTATTTTCCGAAACATGTTTTAATATAGAAGCACGCTGGTGTCAAAAATCTAAGCATGTATTGAAATTTAATGCTTAAGGGTAAGTTCGTACTCGATGTTATAAAAATTCATCCCTATATTCTCTATTGTTACTAAGGGCCAGTAAGCAGAAACCTCGAGCAATCGTTAACCTCATTTTTGTCCCTTGCTTCGTCCACAAATGGTCCTTTAATAACCGTTAAATACAAATGCTATTTTCTGTGTTTGTGTAAATTTAAATATGCATTCACGCGAAATACAACTCCCCCATCGATTTTGAAAGTAATTTATCCAAGTAATCTGAATGATGTTTCGCGAGAGAGCATTCCATCCAATAGCTATTTTATAAATGAAGAAGTTCCCAGAATCATTTAATTGAAAACTTCTATGATTTAATTCAAATGAGTTGAATTTAAACTACACTTGGTTGAAGTTTTCATTGGACGTTCGGAAAGCAAGTGAACATTTAGGTGAAACCATTTGAGAATTTTGAATACATTTGGACTAGTTCCCTACGAAGTCCACGGTTTTCCAAAGATCAAAGACAGGAGACTTTTAATATTTCTTCGTCTGTCAAATTTACTTGTAGGTTAGTTTTGTGCCACATCACTATATTTTCTCTTAAGTTATTGTTTCACAAGGAAAGGTGAGCAATGCTCTACGCCGTACTCCAATTCTAGGAGATAATCATTGACTTTAGTTTCTTCGTCTTTTATGAACAACCACAATTGCGAAATGATTCTGTGCCTTTTTCGATTATGAATATAATATTACTTTTATTTCGTATATTTAAGGTATTATTTCTTTTACATGGGTGTATTATGTTTAGTTAACAATACACTTGTGATAGAAAAATTCCAAACATCCTATATAAACCCAAATCGAAACTGTATTTTGGGGCACTTAGGTGAAATAATTCAGTTCAACTACTATATTTAATTTATGTCCACGCCCGATATGCAAAATATTTACACCATAAACTTATAGGCCCCGCCACTATCCGAGGGAGAAATTCGTGCGAAACAAATAAATAACATTTTCTGATTCGGCCAAATTCGCATCTTAAGTAGTTGAAGAACCTCAATAAATTTAAGTAATCAAGTTTCTTTGTTCTCTTCGACCGATTTCAGGCATGAGTTAACACTCGAGAAATTTTCAAAGACGAGTGGGATTTAATACTCAGAAGATTTTCAAAGACAAGTTAATGCTCGGGAGATCTTTAAAGATGACTTGGAAAAATAACAATATCAGCCCACAGATTAATTTTATATTTAGCAAATAAAACTAAATGAATGGCTAAGGAGAGACTATTATAGATTTTGCAGTGGAATTTGATATGGTAATTGTTAATACCTTCTTTAAAAAGGAAAACTATTTAACATCCTAAGCAGATTGACTTCCTGCTAGTAAGGATAAAAAAATCTAAAAGAATTGAAAGAATTTAAGGTGATAAAATGGAAAAGTGTAAAGATGCAGCATAGATTGGTGGTGGTAGATTTTTTTATGAGGCAAGAAAGAAGAGAGAAAAGGAAAGCAGAAGATAGCTCAGAGATAAAATTGTGGAGAATGAAGGATGAGGAACTAGAAACACAATTTGAAGAAAGAGTTTTGAAGGAGATAAAATTAGAGTGTGAAGTTAATAATTGGCGGGAAGAGAGCAATGAGGGGATTTTGAAAAGTGAGGAGGAGGTGCTGAATAACTCCTTCGGAAAGAGTTTGCTAAATGGAAAAAAGACGGTGGTACAATACCAGAAGTGCTAATGAGAGTGAAATATGAAATGTATCGAAAAATGGAAACAGCAGAAGGCCATAAAATTATCTACAGAATAACTAAAGGCAGAAATATAAAACTACCAAAGGCTTGACACAAATCAACCGCCAAAAAGGCCAAATAAGACAAAGTGATAACAGAAGAAAATATAAGAAATAGATGAAGGCTATATTTTGGAAATCCGAGAATTGTAAGAGAAGATGGTAATGCAAACTAAGAGTGAAATGACAAAAATAAGTAGGCACAAAGTAAAGGAGCTTTTGACAAAATGAAAACACCGAAAGAATTTAGGCCAGATAGAATATAAGTGAAGTGTGGAAGAACTTGAGTGAAAAAAGTGTAGATATATAATGATATCTAATGAGTAAATTATACCATCATGAGGGGATAAAAATGCCTGGAGAAATAGTACATTTGGTGCAATTTACAAAACTGTGGAAATAGTCATGGAATTAAAATGATGGTTAATGTTATGAAATTTTATAAGTGAATAATGTAAGCAAGAGTAGGACTGAGACATGGGTAAGTAATGATAAGAAGAGGAACGACATATGCGATCTTTGCTTTGAGGCAGGTCATAGAGAAATTTGAAGAAAAACAAAAGGAGTTGCACATATGCAGTGTTTGTTAATCTAGATCCTGGAGAAAGCTTGTGAAGGAGGGCTGAAAATTGAATACAGAAATAAACTACAAGATTCAATCAATATGGATTGTATTGAAAGAATATGTTAGAAGTTATATGTGATAAGATCAGTGCGAGAGTAAAAGGGAAAAGGGCATATAACTGTTGTTAGAGGCATCCTTCTCTTTTCTCTCCTGCCAATTATAATCCATGTGTATGGGCTATTGAATATGCCATTTAAATATTGGGTTGGATACGTGTACATGCTGTTAAGAGCTTAGTTGCGACGATGCGCCCTCATGATTGGACAACTGTGACGTCATTCTCAACACCCTCCGCGTGATTTGAGGAAAACCACAACACAAACAAGTGTTACTTATGCTAAAGTAGGCTTTGAAGACCCTATATCCACTCAAGGCTTAAAGCCTTGTGCTAGGTAAGGCAAAGTTAGGATCGAACCCGAGACCGTTGGATGAGTGGGCAGTAACACTGACCATTAGAGAAAACTTTGTAAATTCCTAATAGGTGTGAAGTTGATGAAAATAGCCGAAATTTCAATCATGTTTTTATTTTGTCGCAAAACTTAATTTTTTTTAATAGATTTTGGAAGAAAACCTTGAGTTCGTACATTTGGCTTAATGAAGAATGATACGAATGTTTCCATAATAAGGTTCCACCACGTCTAGCGCTCGAGTATGTCCCGTTACTCCTGGTCTTGGGCAAATTTTCTCTGCCGACCTGATACGAGGTCGTATTCAGAATCTCTTTATGCATAATTTTGTTCTGTTTATCGATTTCTCTATTTTATCTTCCCTCATTCCTTCAAAAAAGTGTCCTGCCCATTTCCACATGATAATATTATTATTTTTAATATATCTTCCACCCGTGTTTGTGTTCTTTTTTCATTATTTCTTTTACGCTCTCTAAGTTTTTTTCCTAACAAGATTTTGGAAGATAAAAATATCTACCTCACAAGATAGGAAGGATGATGAACCAATAAAAATACCATTTTTTCTTAATATTACTCTTTAGTTATTCTTAAAGCTCATATATCTTCCAAAATAGAAATAATTCTTACATTTTTGGACTTTAGCCTCCATAACCCTATCCTTGCCTCCTTTCGATAGATCTTGAAAAGTGTGCAGAAAAAGTGCACCTCTCTTTTAATGTTACGGTTTGCTAAAAATGATAAAGATTTATTTCCTTGAGTCTCATCGCAAAAAGAGATTTATTTCTATTTTTTTATGTATTGCAGATATTATTTGTTTTTAGTCTTTTGGAACAATGAGAGAGAACTGATGTGAAGAATATGAATCAGCCAAAATCGGCTTTTACTCCCACTGTTGATAAAGAATTGCTTAGAGAGAAACTTATTTGAAGATTCCTAGATCTTATCAACTTAATGATCACTACGAGGAGATTTGGGTACGTGGTTGCACATAAATCAGTTTTTTTTTTAAAGAGGAATTTCCAACATTTGTCAGTTGTCCCGATTAAGGTCTGTCCCTGAGAGCGCCTGCCCCGCCGAACCCCGTCGAGCGGATGGGGTGTTCTCCCAGACAAAAGGTCTCCGTGTGTCTGCATATTTTGAGCTATGGGTGTGTCTGGCATGTAGTCAAGAAGTGCCGACCAGATCTGCTTCGTGGTGGCAGCGAGTGCAGATGCCTACTTCGGTAAGGCTGGTGTGGTATTTACATGTGCTTAGTTTTGGTTGATGAGCGTATCGGGATTTTGGTAGGTTGACCTGTGAAGGACGGAGGGAGGAGTCATTGCGCGGTCCAGTGCCCGGTGCAATGGCGTTGAGGAGGTAGGATGGTGTGGTGTGTGTGTATATTGTTTTGTTAGTGATGGGGGATTGAGTACGGGGTGGGAGAATTTCTTGCAGTATCATAGTATAGTGTACAGTTAGCGGTTTGCACATGTGTCGACTTGTGAATCGTCATATTTCATTTGTTTTAAGTTAGGATTTAAATTTTCCCACTTTTACCATGACTATAAATTTTATGACAAAAAAAACCTTGACTGAGCATTATTATTACTAGTTAATTAAAACTAAGAAGAATAACTTAACATTAGACCTCCCCATTCCAAGTTTGTAAATGGATTTAGAAGGAAAAGGGCGAGGTTTATTTGAAACCTAATAAACTTCTCAGTAAGTTTGTTAGAATGTCCACGACATTGACGCCCTACCCTGACCTGAGATCTCTACATTGCCAACATGTCTTTGACTATGAACGATAATTTAAGTGATTATTTTGAGAAAGCCTTGATATTTTTTGATCGGACCATTCTGGTTGATTTGTGGATTATGCTATTCTGATGGATTTGTGGGTCATGCCATTTTGATGGATTTTTAGATCAGGTCATTCTGATAAATTTTTAGATCAAGCCATCGCGATGGATTTGTGGTTCAGGCCATCTTGATGTATTTGTGAATCAGGCCATCATGATTGATTTGTAGATCATGCCATCCTGATGGATCTGTATATCAGAGTATCCTGATGGATTTGTAGATCACGCAATCGTCATGGATATCTGGATCAAGCCATCTTGATGGATTTGAAGATCAGGCCATTGTGATAAATATATGGATCAAGCCATCCTGATTGATTTGTGGATCAGGCCATCTTGATGGATTGTTTTTAGTTCATTTATTTTGAATATCGTGACGAGTATGCTTTTTCCTTCTCATCTTAATTGATGGGTAAGAAACTAAATGCTATTATTTTTTCTCAAATCCTAGTAAAGTTTCTTATATCGATGTTTAATTAACTCATTGTACATTCTCTATAGAATCATTCCCGATTTTTTTCCTCCTGTTCATGCCGATTTTCCAGGATTATATCATCCGAAATTTAGTACTGGAAACACAATCACTTCTTTTAACTCCTGCATTTCCTTTGAGAGTCTCAACATCACAAGTTTTCCTGGAAATTTTGTTCCAGCGGTGACTAAGCTATGCAATGATCTCAATGGACATGTTCAACTTAAGGGCAATTAATTTTTGTTGAACAGATCAACATAAGAGTGTTATTTTAATTTAATAGTTCCATCTTGTTTGGTTTTTGATTACTTTCCTTTTTCTATAGTTTATCCATTAATTTAGTATTTATTTATTCTTAATGGGTTGTTTTCCTTACTAAAGCTGTTGGGCTTTTATCATTTGCTATACAAGCTAGGATTGCAGTTCGCTAATAATAATAAAGGCCAACTAACTGAATGAGTAGACCATTAAAGGTACTCTCAAGTGGGGGGAGGTGAAGGGGGGAGAACTATCCCAAATAGCCCTGTCAACCCTAGCCAATAAGACCTGTAACACACTATGAAATACAGGGGGTAAGTCAAAAAACTATTCTTTATAGTATCATATATTTTATCATTTTAAAAATACTATAGTTATCGAAATCACTATTGAAAGATAAATTAATGATGTATGTAATTAAAATGTTTTATTGAGTTGTTTGTATATAAAACTTTATTAACTCGGCCAAGTATTCAAAATCTCGAGCGGCATGATTGCACATCTGAATGCATCGGCTAATCCTGGCTTTGTTTGATTAAAGACCCGTAATGGCTTCTTAGTTTATGGCCTGTACGTAGTCTAGTCAACCATTAACTTGCTTCGAGACTTAGCTTACGCACTAATTCTACGATAAAAACTCTACACATGTATTTTTATTTAGTTCAGCAAAAGAACCCATGTTGCGTAAGCATTTAACACAGGAGCAAAGAAAAGTGTCCTGAAATGTCCATGGATTCGAGAATTTTCAATTTGATCAAAACCACCGACACAGTTCGTTATTAAAACCATCCGTCACAAGTTTGAGGCAGATGGTACTGTTCAAGACATGTACAAGCAAAGATCTGGACAACACAAATCTAGTGCGAAAGAAGTAAACTACAGTTTAGTGTTGCAAATATTTACTCAATCACCACAAAAATCAATTCGGCAATGCGTCAGTGAGACTAGGATGAGCAAATCAAGTGTTGATAGGATTTTAAAGTCACCACAATGGAAAATCAACATTCCAAGTCTTTCACTCCCGATCCCTGAGTATGACCATGAATACAGACTAGAATTTTGTGAATGGTTTCAGTCAATGCGAGCTGAAGACATACAGTTTCCCCCCCAAATCGTGTGGTCCAATAAAGCTTCAAGCTGAAGCTCACAGTAAATCGACACACCTTCGGGTATTGGTCACTTGATAATCTACACGTTTACGTTTATGTGCATAAGCATGTTAATTAAAAAAAAATTAAGATTATAGTGTATTCTTACATCCCAAGATTTGAGCGCGCCATATTTAGTCGCGGGCAACTCTATATCTCAGTATTCACTATGTCGGTCAGTCCCCGTTTTGCTTTTTTATTTTTTAATAATAACATGGTAACTATTTGGCTGATTCTAATGAAATTTTAAACTTTTATTTTCTGTTACATTCTCTTCCAAATGATATAATTGCCAAGGTCCTCTCAAGGTTAGCCCGGTATTTACCTTTGTTTTGTAATAATATCATAACTCTTCTCTCGATTCTAACGAAATTTGAAACCCTTATGTTGTTTTACATTCTCTTTCGAATGATATAATTGCTAAGGTCCTCGAAAAATTAGTCTAGGAATTATTTCAAGTTTTGAGGGCCGTAAGGTTATAAATTAGAATAAGTGAGAGCGCACGACTTTTGGTCAGCAGACCTTTTTATTCAATGGGACAGTTACCCGTTATGCATATAAGGACATGGTGCGGACAGAAATTATACCTGCAGTTCGGACGCTGTTTGGAAACGACGACTTGTACTTTATACAAGATGGATCTCCCCCTGGAGAACATTTTGAACACTAGGCGCAGTTAATTAAACTTAACTTTAATACAAACAAATCGCTAAAACATTCATGTAAATTATTAGATCATGAATTTACTTTTCATTGGCTATTGCAATAACAATAATGTATATATTTTTTTTTAATGACAAAATACATGATGCTATAAAGAGTACATAGTATTTTGGGGAAGTCTGTAAAGTAAATAGCTTAAGGGAGGCCATTGTTATTTATTTGGCCGTAGCTTCGTCGCTTAAATTTTCACAGCTAAACAAGAAGTCAGGTAAAGACGACTCTTTATGGAAACTTAACCTCTCGTGATTGTGCGACCATTCCTCACCGAGCGCGTCCTCGGGTAATAGATGGCCTATAACGATAATTGCCCTTAATGATAATTATAAATGGATAATGATGATTAGGTTAGCTACGAATAATAGATTAGCAGTCGTGAACCAACTGGCAACGGGGGTCGGATGAAGAAGATGAGTAGCGTTAAGTAAAACAATTCGTGTGTCCTCACTTTGATGGTGAGCTGCCTGACGCTTCAAGCTGACGTAGAAGGTACGACCTTAGTAAAACGATAATCTCACATCAACGATGGTCTTTAAAAGGAATCTTACAGTCTCGCCTGTTTCGTGTCTTTTGTTAATATATTTGATAATATCCATTATTTTTCACTTACCTTTACTTGCTATATTGTAAAAGTATTTCCCAAGTTATATTCAAATTTTATCCCACTCAGTGCAGTAGAACGACATAATTGTCGATATGTTCAGTGTGTCTAATACTTTTTTACTTTTTTACTTTTGCGCGTCACTGTATATATATATATATATATATATATATATATATATATATATATATATATATATATATATATATATATATATATATATATTAAAAAGAGACGAAGTTGGAGAGGATTTTATCTTTATCCTCATTTCTTTTCAGAAATAGCATTTTGTCACTGCTAATTAAGCCAAAAAAGAGAGCAGAAAACAGACACAGCCTCCTCACATGTGTAAATATTTGTATTTAAGGAAAAAGTTACAAGTGCTTTTATGCTGAAGTTTCCTCTGCACCGTTACGGAGCAAATACTCGAGTGATAGATTTTCACATCCTATTCTTCCTCCCTATTTATCTTGCATCTCAATCTTCCTCTCATGACAAAGGAGCCAGGTTGAATATCTCGGCTTTTCAATTCTGTCTTGCCTCTTACTTTTGTTCTTCAAAAGTAAGAACCAGTCATATTTTTGCCTTTATAATGAATTAATCTTCGTTGACTTTGGAACAAATTTTGAACTTCAAACGCTTCGAAGACTGATGACGAGAGCTTGTGCAAACGGAAGGATGGGGAAAGTTTGGTAAAAAAAAAATATCAGTGATATCAAAAATCGCTCTCGTATCTCTGATATAAAAGAAAAAACAGATAATTGATTCTCTCATTAAATACGGCGAATTAATTAGAGGATGCGTATTAAACAGAGTCAGTCAAAATTCAAGAAAGGATCAATGTTAAACTTTATTAAAAGGACGAAAAGCTGTCTTTTAACATAGTATGAGAGTTGACCTTTAAAAAATCACGAAACGAATGTATATTGTAAAGAATAAACTATTTTATAAAGGAGGACCAGGAACAGCTTTGGGCTGATCACTAGAAAGAAGTGAAAAGAAAACTAGGGGCAATTCCTTTTGGTCAATTGCTGATCGGGAATAGATAAAGGAAGGAACCAGAGAGATGAGTAAGAATATTTATTAAAATAAACAGTAGGTAAGTTGTTAGGAGAAACACTTTTAAATAGTTAAAATAAACACATAATTAAGGATAACCATACTCATAAAATCTGTGTATGCTTAAAAACAATCTATGAATATATTCGGAAAATCTTTCCCCATGTTGCTATTTCTATGAGTTAGATCCTTCAAAATCTTTCTATATGTTTCTAAATCTGCAAATATGTTCTCAAATTCATTTGATGCTCCAAAATCTATGCTATGTTCTAAATATCTATGAATATGCTCCAAAAAAGCTAAAAAGATGCTCCCTAAATCTATATAAATAATTTCTATAATCACCAAATCTATTCATATACCCGAAGGGAGAGGGGGAGGGGATGTCGCGAGTGTGGCTCTTTCTTATCCTTGCCTTTGTTCGGTTTCTTATTGTTTACATGTTTTTTGTTAGTGTTTTTTAATTTTGTTTGTTTGTTTTGGTTTGGCTGAAATTTTAGATTGCGGCTACCCTTGGTGTCAGAGGTCAAATGGCTGCTGTAAAGAAAATCTATTGCTATACTCCTCTAATCATCTTTATGGTCCCAAAATCTATATGTAAGATTCAAAATGTATGTATGAGATGATCCAGTACTTCTTAAATTATGTTATTCTAAAAAATATTAAACATAAATAAAAAAAGATAGTTTCAAATTTATAGCCTCACATAAACTCTGCCTTCAAAATAAACACAAAATTAAAGGCTGCCATCACTAATGAGATAGGCCATAAGCACCTCATATTCCAGATAAAGGAGTCATTTTGAAAATATAAATATTTACTAATAAACTTATAACTCTGCTCTTTAGAATAACATATAGGTTTATGAAAGGAATAAAATATTAATAAAATAAGGCTTTTTATTCAGTCCTTTTTTTGGATCACAGTAAACATGATCGAAAATCATTATATACACGTTAAAAAATACATGTATCACGAATCTATGCAAATTATCTAAATTATTATGTTGATATTAAAAAAAATCATAAATATACTAAAATTATATGTATGTGCCACAGAAATGGACTCAAACATTAAAAAAAACCTCAAAATCTAAGTTTATCCTTAATTCTGTAATTTAACTTGGTGAATTTTTGAAATTTTTGAAAATGTTTTTTTGCTTAGTGGACAAGTAACCTTTAATGTTTTTGAGTTTAGGTTTATTTGAAACTTTTATTCGCAGGGCTGTTTTTTGTAAGTTTCGAGCTTTTATCAAAGTTCTTTCTAAGAGTTCAGAAAAAATAAATATAATTATCGAATGATTTGGAATGAAAAAACATACAAATCGTGAAGTTCAAAAAATGTATTAAAATTAGGGCTTTGGCGCTTTTTTACTATCATTTCGTATATAAAACAAATTTAGATGAAAAAAGAGATCTGACGAAGGTTTTTTTATATATCAAACCGGGTTAAATAACTAAAAAAAAAGGTTTCAGTGTATCTATGTTGAAAAAGGTGTTCAGGGTGTTAAAATAAAGTCTATAAAGGTGACTAAAAAAAGCGGTTTAGAATAGCAAATAGGCCGTAGGCCACACGCCGAAGGAGTGCCTGTGGAACCAAGTTCTTTCTGTAAGAAAGAATACGAAGTATGGCTTGTGGTTATATAACCTCGGAATCTATATATGATATATGCTTCAAAAAACTATGCCATTGAAGCAATTTCATTTCTCCTCCCACCATCTGCCGGGTCGATTGCTAAGTGACTTTATGTATTAAAGTGACAACTTTAGGATTTATTTTAACCATCTTGTGTCGTTTCTTTTATGTGGTCTGTATATTCTTCCTCCAGAACTTTTAATATTTCAGTCACCTCTGTTTGTTTTGCTTATCCGTTTTATTATGGTTCCCGCAGGTTAATCTTATCATGTATCGAACGATGGTTCTATGAGATGTCCTCATCATTTTTGTTTAGTCTCTAAGTTTCACTTCTATAAATGAAGACGGTTAAGATGCATTGATTAAATACAGTGAATTTTGAACAGAAAAACACGACGGTCGTAAAGTTGGAGCCAAGTTTCACACAGCTCCACATCCTAATTGTGTTCTTTTATCGATTTGCTTTTCAATGTTTCCATCAGGTGACTCAAGAATACCGAACTATAGGTATTCTTGTATCCACTCTTCTTCTTATTCGTCGTCTTCTTCTTCTATTGCAAGGTTCCCCTATCTTCATAAGAGCTTGCTGTTTCTTGTAATCCACTTCCACTCTCTCCAATCGAACACCAACTCCTTCGCTAATTCTTTCAAACATAAACCTTGTGGCCCACTCATCTTTCACCTTAAAGCTTTGACTTCCTCTCCTTTTCTCTTTCACCTCCCTATTCATCATTATTTTGTTATTTTCTCATAAAATGCCCTACTATATCTTCGATACCTATATTCTCCCTCTTATTCTCTAGTTCTGAATTTTATCCATCCTTGTCACTCTTCACATACATCGCAACATTCTCATTTTAGCCACGTGCATTTTCCTTTTCTGTGCCCTCTTTATACTTTATAGGCAACAACTCTGGCTCATCGGTCATTGCCCTAAGATTTGATTATCAATCCTAATTATTCTATCGTATTATTTTCCTCTTTGAAAAATTTATTTTCAGTCCACCTTTAGAAGTTGCTTATGATAATTCTATTATCATTAACTGTAATTATTTTTTAGAACAATCTAAAAGGTCTATTTGAAGTCAAAATAAACTATATATACAGATTTTCCTTCGTCAAGCGTTGGGAAAAAAAATCGCGCAAATTACCGGTTTGCGGTAAGTAATATGTCGCTCTTGGAAACTCCGAATTCCGCGCAAGCTTCTTGTCTAACGACGGTTACCTCATCCTTCTATCATATTAGACTCAGACTTACGTCGTTTGCTAATCCTCCCACAATTAGAGAAAGGCAAGTTGTGATGCTCGAGGTTCACACCGGGAGCTTCAATGCGAAGATCTACGAGTGCCTTCGTGTTAGGGTGAGAACAATGCAGAGGATCACGAAAGAGTTGGATGAGTCAAGCTGTAATTACAAGGGTAAGGTAGCTAGGAAAGTTCAATCTAAGCGTTCTGATACGAAAGGAACCCCCAAATTTGTCACGGAGATCCAGGCCATCATTGAAAATGATCTCAGCAAGTCAATAAGATCCATGTCCAGGGACAAGGGAGTGACAGAGTCTCATCAGACAGTTTGTGTAGGAGGTCATATGAGAAAGGGCCAACTTCGGTCACAGAAGATGAAGAACAAGAGGAAGAAACGTGCTCTGAACCTTGTGAAAAAACTGAAGCACCCTCTCACGAAGACCAATTTACAGGTCTAAATTATGGTGTTTGGGGAGGTTAGTAGCGAGGGTCATGTTTTGCCCCCGTTTATCTTCCCGGAGGGGTATATCAAGTGCCTGGAGGAGTTGGTGTTGCCATGGATCCAAGAAGTGGCCGTTGGGAGGCCGCACGTGTGGTAGCAAGACTCTGCCCCCTGTCACGCAAGCAGAAAACTCATTCTTGGCTGTCAGACAATTTCTTTGACCCCATCACACTGAGCACCTGGCCTTTAGTTCCTCAGACTGCAATATCCTAGACTATTATGTGTGGTGAGTGGTTGAGAGAGAGGGAGAAGGGGGAGCAGAAGAAGAAAAGAGTCACCGTGCACCACCAAGGTAGAGCTTAGGTCCAGAATCACGACAGTTTCCGCCCAGTTAAACAGGGAGACAGTCTCGAGAAGGCCTGCAACAGTTCAGACGCGGCTTTGAGGTTGTGGATGAGGCTGATAACGATTTAATTAAAAAACCGCACTCTGTAGATAGTCTACAATCCTCTATCTATCAATAGACTAAGAGTCCCGAAAATTTCCAGGAAGTCTTTTTTGAAAATTGCTTTTACATTTGCTTCCTTGAACTCGCCAGGAATTATTCCATCGCTAATAATTTGTTAGAAATCCTTAAAAGGGATTTTAACAGTTCGCTTCCTAATTCTTTAAGGTGGATTGAATAGATTTTATCGCGACCCGACGTCTTTGAATTTTCTTTTTAGTTGCGCGCGCGCGACTCTATAAGTTACTATGTCAGTCCTTGGGTCGGTCGGTTAGATGGTAGCCATTTTACTTTTCAATGAGTTTTTGAAAGTTTTGAAGGTCGTGAGGTCAGATATGTTTGTTAATTGATAATACGTTTGTTAATTACTTTTTTCAAATTTATTGAAATAATTGAGAGCATGCGACCTGTTGACCTTGTTTTAATATGGAAACTAATTTTATTTTCGGTAATATCAATATTTGAAAGAGTAACGTCCTCGGCAAAATGAATTACTTCTTGTATCGTTGGTTTGTATCTTCGAGGGTAAAAACATTCCCAAAATGTTCATTTAATATCTTCACTATGTGGTGAGGATTGTCAATCAGGATAATCTCGGCATCCTGAATGCACTAGATGAACTCTCTAAGTGGCTTATGATTATTTAAATACCTTTAAAACGCTTTGGCTCGTGTTTTGACAACGAAACTAGTTCCATATAATAGTTACTTTTGTCTATACTTATTTTGCACTCGGCAAAGCAACCCATAATAAAAGTATCGTAGTGATTTTCAACACTTTTCCTGTTTCTCGGAATTTGATCAAATCGATTGCGTTCTATTTTTACACTTTTTAATCTCACTATTTATCTACGCTACCCAATCTGATATATTAAAACCTTTAGGTTTTCGTAGTAAAAGTGAACGCTGAACATTATTATCATACACTTCCTGGGAATTTTCAATGTCTAAAATTTTATCTCAATTAAAAGGTTATAGAGGCAGGCTGGATAAAGATAAAAATTACATGATTCAATGTTCGCGATTAGATAAGAGCTTTGGATATCATTTCTAGGAATATTTACATTTAATTGATTTATGTTGTGATTACTGCTTCCAAGCGATTCGCTAATAGATATTAGTTTATCAAAATTCGTGCCATTTGTGAGTGTCCAAATATTGTAAGTAGACAGTAAACTATCAGCAGCCTGTGTTAATCCTGTATTTTTAGCATCTTCGCGGTCTCTGCTCCCGAGCTTACCCTGCTGCCATAAGCATGGCAGGCTTACCAAAGTGGGTAATATCATGGCAAATTAGGTACCTTTTTAATCCGATGGTAGTTTTATTACTAGGTTAAAAATTTTGTTACGGTTTTGTATTTTATTATAATGATTAGTTTTAAAGAAAATAGTCAAAACCAAACAAATCCCAAATTTACGTTTCAAGAAAATCGCTTTATAATTTGTAAATAATTACAATATAGATAAGTCTGATACACAAATCTTAGTGCATTAGTTACGTCTTTCTGTGACGATTTCAGAGCTCTCAAATTGTCCAACATTGCACTTTGGGGGTGGATTGGCTTTTTTAATGTAAAGCTAATGTTGGTAAACTTATTATACAGCTTCATCTGGCAGATATAGACACGAATGTCCACTATATATTGCAAGTTACCTAAATACATAATTACTGCATTGTTGGAGCATTTTGGAACTATGCTCATACAACATGAATGAACGAAATTTAGAATTAAACTACTTTATTGTGCTCATTCCTCATTACATAACATCACGGCACAGGTTGCATGCAAATAAACATGGTTAATTTGGAAAATATTTAGAATTTAATAAAAATAATAATGCCAAAACGTTAATTAAGAACACAACATTGGTTGGGTAATAACTATCATATGTCAGTATAAATTTTGCCTTTTCTAAAGCCGATTAGCAGCTGGCAAAATGATTAATTGAATGTTTATATCATGTATTAAATTATGATTAATGAGACTTAAATTATATTATTATTAAACTTTTTAATTCATCTTGGTAGACATAAAAATAAATGCCAAGGGCATTTTTTCTTAAATCTAGATTTACTTGAAGAATTAGATCTCCAGAATACTCATAAAGGCCAGCCAAAAACAATCCGGCCACTGGTGTTAAAATTTCCAGAGCTCATTCAAGAGGAGAGGTTAGAGAAATTTAATAAAGAATGTAAGGCGTTAACACTCCAGAGACTCGTCCAGGTCTAGAAACTTAACACAAAATGGTTTTGGTAAAATGTCTCTGAAGAAAAATGTTAGGAAGTATATCATTTCCATACATAAGCCATTGATGCCAAATCTACCTTCATATCCCACACTTCGGCGACGACTGAGAGAATATTTTTTCTACTTAATAACATTTATATGTGGCATTTTCCAACACTCACCCTAAAAGTGTATGTATATAAGCCTTAATTTTCTCTCTGCTTCTCCCTTCCCTCTCCTCCCCTTTCCCTTCTCCAGTGGTATTCTCATGAAAATAGTTCCCTTTCGTGTTGGTAGTCAATTCTCTTGTAATGGTTCGTATTCTTAGATGAGACAGGCATGTGTTATATAAGAAAAAACAACAACTAAAGAAATGTCTTTTTTGTGTGTGCAAATCCTTTTTATTAAGATTATAACTTTTTCCTACAATTTTTACTCTGATATCAATGATATCAAAAATAACCCATGCAATTTTATGTGCTTTTGTTATTTTCTTTGTTTATTTGTATGACGTCGCACTAGTTCCTTTCATATTTTTCTTCTTCCGTTTGGCTCCACTTCCTTTGTGAATTCCATAAATAGCAGGTGGGATCTTTGATCATTGCAAAATTGATTTTTAATAAATGAGTCCTAGGTACAAATGATAATAAAGCGGATCGCTAAGTGTTGCAGAGAGAATTTAAATTAGCCGGCAAATTAACCCGATAAATAAACATCAGTGTAATTTTATCCGCTCGAGAATTCAAGCATGAGGCCGAATGTTTAATTATGTATTTTATTAAGGGCGATGGCAAAATTCGACCTGGGGCTTACTAAGTAACCTGAATCGTATATTAGGGCTTAGTTTAGGTCAGGTTGCTTAGATTATACAATTCTAAAAAATAAATTAATTGTGTAAGAAAATTGTTCTTTTAGTGAAATTTGAAGCTGATTTTAGAGAATGTAGGTACTAATTTCTTTTAGTGCAAATGAGTATTTCTTGAGATAGACCTTTCTCAAGAAATGTTCATTTGCACAGAAAAATAAATGAATGATTTTTTTTATCATAAGTCCTTTTAGTTATGGATCCTTTCATGATGAAGTTTTTTATTAAGGATTATTTTATTATGGTTGAAAATGATGAATTACAAAATATTACTAATTTTTTTCTATCAGCTCTAATTGTTAATCTCTACCAATTTGAAAGTTTAAAGGGCATATGTAAATAATATATGCAATCAGCACATTCATCGACTATTGCAAAATTCCTGTTACATTCGTTACAATGCGGTCAACAAAAGAAACAATGATAGTTTTTATATAGACACATTTTTATTTTTTTAATATATAAATATACATACCTTCAATTTATTTCGAAAACAAAGAAAGAGGATAAAGAGGCGATAAAGAAAAATGAAAAAGGACAAAGAAGATAGAGAAGTGGTAAAGACGTATGGTAAAGAAAGAAATGAATCTGGTAACTAGCGATATAGAAATATAAATAAAATAGAGAAACAAAGAAATGGGATGAAGAGGTGATAAAGAAAAATGAGAAAAGGACAAAAGGGCATAAAGAAGTGGTAAAGTCATATGGTACAGAAAGAAAGCAATATTATAATTAACGATATAGAAATATAAAAACTAGAGACACAAAGAAATGGGATAAAGAAGTGATAAAGAAAAATGAGAAAAGGACAAATAAGATAGAGAAGTAGTGGTAAATACGTATGATAGAGATAAAAAAGAATATGATAGCTAGCAATATAGATATATAAAAACTAAGGAAGTATGGTACAGAAATCAGATAAAAGATGATAAAATAGGAGATGCATAAAGAAATATGAGGTGGTTTAGAAAATTATATGGAACTAACAAAGATATAGGATAAACAATGATAAAGAAACAGACATAAGAAATCTAAGATAAAGAGTTAATAAATAAACTAATAAATATAAGCTTATTAAAAAACTGATAAAGAATAGACAAAGAAATAAAATAAAATGCTAATGTTCTATGACAAAGAATAGGCAAAACATAAGGAAATATGAGTTGGTTTAGAAAATTGTACGCAATTAACAAAGATATACGATAAAAAATGAGAAATTAAGAGAAATATGACATAAGAAATCTAGAATAAAGAATTAATAAGTAAACAAATAAATAAATAAATAAGCTTATTAAAAAATGATAAGGAATAGACAAAGAAATATAATAAAGTGTTAAAACCTATGACAAATAATAGGCTAAACAAAGGAGATATGAAAAGCAAGAAAGCAAGAAAGGAAAGGAAGAAATGACACCCAGGATCTCAACACAGCGCCACGAAACCCCAAGATTTGTCGCAGCGATGCCTACGAAGGATCTACCCTCCCAAACGCGCCGACGGTGAAATACAACAGAGAGACGATTCCAAAACAAAGATTTTCTCTTGTCTTGGAAGGAAGCAAATTTCGCATTCTCCGATTTCTCTCATCCCTCAAAACTCCCACAATGCTCCACCTTACCTCTCCCCTCCCTCTCCTCGCACTTCTCTCTCACACGTCTCTTTTTCTCTCGGACTTAAAGGAGAGCTTTAGGAATACAGGTAGGAGTGGTATTTCTCTGACGCATCCACCCAGGTGGAAAGAGCTCCGCATGTGCGACCATTAATAGGGAAATTACGTATTGATTTGGGGAGTATGCGTTAGGTAAGATAAAGAAAGGGGGGGGGGGAGAATGTAACGATCTAAGGGTGAGAGATTTGCGTAGAAAAAGGAGGGCGATGGAATAAAGGGAGAGGGTAAATTAGCGATTGGGCAAGGAATAAGAGGCAGAATTTGACGAACTATTTTTTATTATTTCTTGTTATTGCTCCTTTTCTTCCTTCTCGATTCATATCCTTTTTCCTCTTTTTATTGTTAAAATAACTTAGAAAATATATCAGAGCATGGGGTCTATTTAGATTCATACTTGTCTCTGTGATAGGTAGCGTTCTAATCGGAAATAATAGGATAAAGCATGTGTATAATTCGCCTATATTCTCATCCATAAAATTTGAAAATGCTATACCGTGGAAGCTTATTGCATACACCATACCTGTTGTAAAATTCGAATGTGTGTCTTTAAGAAGGAAATACGTGCAAACCAGCAATAGGAAAACCGAATTTTCCAATTTTATTTACTAAATGAGGCTCTCGAAGTTAAGCATTCCCATCTTAAAATGGTAATTTGCACCAAAATAGAGACTATTCTACGAGATTTTACAGCATCCAAGGACGAGATAAAAGGATTTATGAAGGGGCATAATTCTATTGATAATTTGCGCGGGAGAGTTGAAACTGAATGTCGAAATGGAAGCAGAAACATCAAGATAAACAGCAAAACCCGTTGAATGGGGGGATGGGATGGGGGGGAGAGGATTATTAGTTGGGTTATACATTCACGCTCCCAAGTAGTAATGATGGAACAAGTAATCAATGAATATCACTTAGGGGAGGAAGATACAACTGGGGCAGTTCATTTTACACTAGAGGTGGCTAGAAAATAATTCACAAATCAGGAAATCATTTCGAGAGTGAAACAGGTACTATAAAGCCTTAAAAAATGACTCGGAAGTAAATTAAGCAATGTATATTCTTAGGCCGTAAACTAGGCAAGTAAAATGCCAGGAAAGGCAAAAAGGAATTACGAAAAAGACTCACAATAATTCAAACATAAGCCTAAGCGTGTAATTGTTAACTTATCTCTATCATAAACCCATAGGAGAAGGTATCAGACGGATTCGGAGGAGAGAAGGACTTGTCACTGACCATCCGGAAGTCAGAAGAAAAAGCTTGAACAAGTATTTCGTTGATTAAGAAATCGATTTGGAGGCACAAATAATGTTGAATAGACGAAAGTACTAACTCAAATCTGCTTTTTATTCAGTTTCCTTCTGTGGTACATATTCATATTTATAGTAATCACGTGCTAACTTTCATGATATTTGCCATATATATATATATATATATATATATATATATATATATATATATATATATATAAAGTTTGTCTGCGTGTGTCTTTCCATTTATAGGAATAAAAAAATCATGTTCTAGCTTTCCCCCCATTCCTTCGCCTCCATTTTAACTTCCATTCTCTCAATCATTCACTCCCCCATCTCTCCCCCATTTCCCTTCATCACTCCTTATCTCTCCCACATTTACCCCATCTCCCCCATATCTCACCCATTACTCCCCCCTCTCTTTCTCTCAACTCTCTACCCCTTCTCTCTCCCTCCTCTTCCCCTACCCCTATTTCCTCTATCCCTCCCTCTCTCCCTCCCCTATCTCCCCCCCTCCATCACTCCCTTTCTCTTCCTACACTCTCTCCATCCTCTCACTCTCCCTTCCCTCCTCTCACTCTTCCTCCCCTCCTCTCTCCCTTCCCCTCTCTATCTCCTCCTCTTTCCCTCCCCCTCTCTCCAACCCCTCTCTCTCCCTCTTTCCACCCTTCCCCCACTCTCCCACTCTTTCCACCTTTCTTTCCATTCCCTCTTCTCCCAATCCCCCCTCTCCCCCTCCACGCTATCCCCCTCCTCTCCCACCCCTTCCTGCTACCTCGCTCTCCCTCCTTCTATCTCCCTATCTATCTCCCCCTTCTCTCTCCCGTTCATCCCACTTTTACCTATATCTCCCCGCCCCGCTACTCCCCTTCATCTACCTGCCCCCTTCTTTTCTCCTTAACAAAGGATATCCAAACCAAGAAATAAATTCTCTCCTCCCCTCTTCCCCAATCTCTGCCCTCCCCCTTCTACACCCCTAAAACAGGTTGTACAAGAAAAAGAGAAAATACCAAATGTTCTCGCAACTCTTCATCTATCTATTATTTTTTTATAATGAACTATAACATCAATGTCAATGCGGTTAGGTAAGTTTAATAATAAGTGTTCCTTAATCCGCAAAAACAGTCTCCTTTTAAAAGTTTCTTTTTAGAGAAATGGATAGTACCACAGTCGTATTGGTGACGCTCCTCAAGAGGGTTGAGAAACTCCAGGTGACTTTTCTAAGGCTAAAAAAGAATCTTATTATTAACTATACCTAACCGCATTGACATGGACGTTATAGTTGACTATAAAAAAAATATATATATATATATATATATATATATAAAGAGAAAATTATGGAAGATACTGTGCACTGATTGTATTTGCCAAAATCGCTTTTAGTAATCTGCTATAAATAATCTTTAACCGCTCACTCAGACTGGATAGTCTCAGCAGAAGTCAAAAGAGCTAATGTTAGGCCAATTTTCTAAAGAGGAGAGAAAACCAATCCTGGTATCTATACTCTTGTTACTTTATCTTCAATTATTAGTAAACTGTTAGAATCTATTATTAAAGATAAGATAGTGGGTTATCTCGAGCCAAATAATCTAATTAAAGACTCAACATGGATTTTGGCAAGGACGTTTGTGTTCACAAATATTCGAATTCGCAGATGGCACGAAATTAGGAATCAGAGCCCCTTTTACATAGGATGTGGTGAACCTAAAGCGGGAGATAGATAAAACTTTCAAGTGGGCAGATGAGCCTTAGCTTTACAGGCGCTGCCTCGTATAGGCTTTTATTAGCCTTTTGAAGACTACTTCTTTTCTTACGTTATTATTTATACGTTAATGCAATGTCCTGCGCTTAGGATATTAAAATTTAAAAGTGGATTTCCTAATGAAAGCCAAATTCTTGATTTGTCCATCTTAAAAAAAAGGAGACTAAGAATCTTAAATTAGAAAGATTTCAAGGTGTCGAAACAATTAATCGAATCTAGTATAAAAGCAAACCGAATGCTAGGACACATTGCCAAAAGATATAATTTTGCATAAATATTAGTCCATGGCCCGTCCGCATTTCGAGAACGCAATTCAATTTTGAGTTCCCCTTTCTGAATAAATACGAAGCGTTGTTGAAACGATTGGCACGAAGGGGAGCTAAACTAATTTCCGAGCTTAGGAACAAACATGACGAAAACAGAATTCGATTCTTAGACCTACTATTGCTGCCAAGTAGGCGATTACGTGTTGAACTGATTAAAGGATTTAAATTAATAAACAATATCATTAATATAGTTACATAGTTACAGCGAGCCAGCAAGGACTACTTAGTCTACTCAAAGGCCAGTCCCATTCTATACCAATATGATAGTATTCCTCCTCTGGACATTGTCGCCACGATGCTCACTCATTCAATCCACAACAGGGCTCCATATTTAAACAATATCATTATTCGTAAAATAACTGTCAATTTTCTTTTTAAAACTATCCACAATATTAGCATTTACTACCTCCTCGGAGAATGCGTTTCATTTATCGATGATTTTAAAGGTGAATTTTTTTTAGCTATGTTTGTTTGAAATCTGCGTCCTTTCAGTTTAAAACCCTTGTTACGTGTGATACCATGGTCGTACTTAAAAACAAATGATCATAATTTAGGTTTTCAAATTTATCTAAAATTTTAAATACTTCGATAAGCCCACCTCGCAATCGCCTAGTTTCGAGAGTCGGTAGTTTTAATATATTTAATCTTTCGATATACGACATTTCTAAACGAGGGAATTAGTTTAGTTGCTCATCGTTGAATTCTTACCATTTTATTGATGTTTACATGTGTATAAGGTGACCACAATTGTATCGCGTATTCTAGGTGTGACCTTAATAAAATTTTATATAGATGTATGTTTATATCGGTGCTTGTAGTGAAAACTTATCGAAATAAATCCAAGCATTCGGTTCGCCTTCTTACACGCTTCGTCACAATGTTTGTTAAACTTAAGATCCTGTGAAACCCGCACCCCTAAATCTTTTTCTTCCTCCACGGAGATAAGATTTTTACCACCCATTTCATAGTTAAAACTTGGGTTATTTCGACCTACGTGCAAAACTTTACACTTGTCTAAATTGAATTTCATGTTCCATTTATTAGACCATTCGAAGATTTTATGTAGATCCCGCTGAATTAAATTCCTATCGTTCTCATTTAAAATATTACCCCCAATTTTTGTCTCGTCCACAAATTCAAGATTTTTCAGACGTCTACTAATGAATTATTTTCACTGCACTAAATGAAAATTAAAGAGTAAGATTACATTTCCTATAAAACATTTGTTATTACCTTATTTTCAGATGGACATATTATGTCCAACCCTTTTGTTCTTTTAAAGCGAACATATGAACAAACTTCTTCATATATATACAGGGTGACCCTCCAGAAACGGGCCCCAACTTTCGATAGACCTCATTTTTTAAATTTCTGCAAGGATTGAATGAAACCTTGGTGATAACTAGTTTATTGTGTTTAGAAACATCATATCAAAACATGAGAGTCTTTGGACTTTTCTTCTTTATTCTAGAGCAAGTGTTTGAGATGACCGCCATTTAGCTCTGTGCCTTTATTGAGGCGCAGCAAAAAGTTGTCCATGACGTCCTTACAAACCGACCGACTAATGACTCTGATCTCCTCTCTGATGGCTTCCCTGAGTTTCAAGATGGTCCTGGGTCTCCTTGCATACACTCTGTATTTAAGGTAGCCCCAGAGAGAGAAATCTGTGTGTGTGTGGGGGGGGGGGGGCTAAGATCTGGGTTGTGAGGTGCCCATTCAAAATCAGTCGAGACTGATCACACGACCATCAAGTTTCTGTTTCAGCCAGTTCCGGGACAGATTCGAGGTGTGAGAGCTTACTCCATTTTGTTGGAACACAAAACTTCACCATAAGCGATGGGAACAGGGTCTGCAGCTCTCTTTTGAAGGTTTTGAGGACCTCAACATACCGTGCCCTGAATAGGTTTATTGACTCAGAGTGCTTAGAGGTTGGCTACGGAGGGTCTGGAATGAACTTTGCCAACAAGCGACCCAAAGGAAGTTAGTTACACACAATATGAAAATAAAGTTTTAAAGAACACTAAACAAGAAAATATATATATATATATATATATATATATATATACAAATAATGTGTTTTGACAGATAAATTCATAAGTGAATCTCGGATATCTCGCTTGGCTTGTAAATAACTATTCACTATGTAAATCCCTATACACTTGTAATGTTGGTAAGCTTCGCGGTGAAGTTGGGGAATGTGAAAGAGAAGGGTTCCCTTGGAACCTGATATTCGGGTGGCGCTGGTGAGTGAAGGTGGTGAGATAAGGGGTGGAGACGATGAGGTAGGTTCTCCAGGGACCGACCTGATCCCACAATTCCGTTACGATTCTGCTGGAAGAAGGCGGTGACGGGAGCTTCTTGTTAAAGAGGGCCCCACGCTTGTGAACTCCGAGGAATCTTGTGTGTCTCAGTGAGGAGGGGGGGGGGGGTAACCTATCGACGCGTAGGGTCACGGAGAAAAGCCGGGATGTAGATTTCTCGCTGAGGGAACCAGAGTTAGGCTGTTTGTAGCTTCGGCTCTGACACGTGAGTACGAGCTTGGGTCCGCACTGACTTGCAGTTAGGCTGTTTGTAGCTTCGGCTCTGACACGTGAGTACGAGCTTGGGTCCGCACTGACTTGCAGACCAACGGGGTAAGGAGTAACCCTTACTGGGACCGATCTCATATCTGAAGACTTGATGCTTCGATGAATTACCACAATTCCGAGATAGATGGCAATTCCTGCCCCGCTAGAATCGGAAGAGGTTCACATGGGCTGGAAGTAGATTTGGTATCAAGCGCCCTTCTTCGGGTAAGAGAGTCTTGATTATCTCCTCCATTTCGTCCTTTGCAAACTTTCAGGAACCACCGGAAGCCAAGATGGGCTCCCATTTATCGATAACCAGTTGAGGAAGGAACGCGGTGGTTAGCTAAAATGGTCGGCGGGTTCTTCCGGCGGGAGACCATCAGATATCGGGCCGGAAGAGGAAGGTTGATATCCGGCCCGCCTGGAAGGGAGATGGGGAAATGTGGGTGCATTATGCTATTCTCCTACAGTAATCTTTGTTGATAAGTCCATCTAAAAAGGATAATTTGTTTTCTTCTTCCCACTCATATTTAAATTTAATTGAAGAATGCAAAGTATTTAAGTTCCTTAAAAAATGGTCAAAATAAAGATTATTAGCCATACTGATAAAACATCATCAATATACCTTAACCATATGAAGTTAGAGGGAGCAATTCTAGGATTAGCCCGAGTAGGGGAGTGGGTCAGGTAACATGATCTTTGTGTATCAGGTCAGAGGTAATTTTCTACTCAGTTGCCCGTTGACAACGGGTATGTGATACACCGAAACCGTTCTGGAATAAATATGTCTTCAGGAAGTGTGGTTTAATTCCTCATATATATATAGATCAGGCCACACACGAACATTTATTTGGTAGAGCTTTTGGTAAAGATTTTTGCCCTCCTCAGTGGTATAATTAAAAGAACATATACCTTTAAACATTAATAATTTTGAAGAATTAAATATGAAGCAGGAAAGACCAGAAATAATTCAAGTGTACAAATTGTGATCACATAAATAACTAAACAAACCCTTACCTACATAGTCGAAAAACAATTGGCAAAAGTGTAAAGAAGGGATCATATATATATATATATATATATATATATATATATATATATATATATATATATATATATATATATATATATATATATATAAATTCTCCTCGCTTGAGAGGAAAGAAGGGGAATACGCCCCACGGGTGAATCTAGCCTTCCTCTCGCCTTGGGAATGTCACCTCATATCTCATCCTTCTCATCTAAAGCTCGCTGAAATTATTTTGCCTCTCCACCAGGAGATGATTTGCCTAGCAAACTATGACTCCTCTTAAAAGCCCCTTCCTTTAATTGATTCCGAGCAGAGGAACAGGCAAATGTCTTCTCTTTACTCTCTGTCATACAGAGAATAGACAATGAAAACATGAATCTATTTAAAGAAAAATCGTCCAGATTGTGGAAGTAGGACTAACTCCATACCTTTGCTGTCTTTTCACTCAAAACCACATAATCAAAGAACATACCAAAACATTTTATCACTCATGTTAATAGTATTAAGAACCCAGTGTTGGTCTGTATAGGGGTTAGGGAAGCAATTTCAAGCGCTCTAAAGTAGTGAGCCGAATCCCCAGTTATCTCTGACGCCCCCTATAAAGTGGTGATCACGCTGCAATAAATTCTCATTCTCGCTATAAAGTTGTGACCCCGGAGTGATCATCGAATTCCCTCAACGTAATTGCAATCATGGATCACGGCATCGCGATAACCATGGACTCCATCTAATGTCGTCGTAATCAGACGCCGGCACCACTAACTCTCATTAAAGACTAGCTTACAATTCTATCACTGACGCAGCAAATCAACTCCACGGGACGCTCAACTTCTAGGTCGCGCAACTCTCCAATTCTTAATCAGATCACTCTTCTGAAGTCACACAACATAAAAAATTTTCAACTATAAAGCGGGAATGATGGCCAAACCATCTTTAGCCGATTTGCTAGAACCGTAAACTGTCTCGGTTCAATTCATCACGCAGTACAACTGTACCATGCCTCGTAAATCACGCAGCACTGGGCATCCTATAACATTCTTAGGTCAGTCAACGAGAGATGCTGGAAATACCTACGCAACATTGTAACAGCATAAAGTAGCTCACATTCAGCCATAGACGCATCAGAGGTTTTAGAGAAAAAACTCACGCGTGCTTTCAGAAGGAGCTTAGCATATCACACTAATCGCCTCGCAAATGATACTATTCGGCTCGTCTTATTTCTTCTCAACTCACCCAACTCACTCATCCAACAAATGACTAGGAGAGCTAACTTTCAACCAAAACCATACAAAGCGTAAGGTTTCGACTCTTCACTAAGGCTTACAAATTACTCGACCATTGTTCGTTGATCAATTGTTTCAGCAACTTAGAAGCTACGCAGAAGCAATTCTCCATTCGACGCAATTTAAGTGGTCAACCACTCGATCAATTCATAATTGTCTTGGTGACCTATATTCGGTCATATAAGTCATTTTATGTCTGTGCAACTCACTAATTTACTTTAGTCCCTACACTTACAGGCACACAAACTAATGGTCGGACAAACACCTAAAAATAAACTAGGGAATTTGTTTTTCCGTCGTTTCGTCCATTTTCTTTTACAAAAGCTTTCAGGTCAACTCATTCATAATTTTCCTAACTCGCTGTGTACTGGTGTTTCCTTTCCTAGTAGCATTAAGAGAAAATGCGCCTTCAACCAATTCATTTTTGTTTTTAACATTCACTCTTCGACCAATTATGAGCACAGAGTGTCATACAAATTGACAAAAATGACTCTTTGCCCACTGAGTTAATCTGAAAATCATTCTTCATTTTTAAAATGTATTGTAAAGTTTTTCAAAATGTAGCGTTTGTCCATTTAATATCAATGCAAATAGAAATTTCTCAAATTACACTCATGTAAATACGTGCTTTCAATTGATGTTTCGCGATATTTTATGCTTTCAACCATATCATGAGATTGGCCTGACGAACATTCCTACAATCATTTTATTCCATTTTATTATTCATGATTCGACTACTTAGAATATGTTGAGATGCTTAGATCAAGATAACACATATGATGGGTGAATGAAGCTCATGATTATGCCACAATCAGGTACGTCCTCCATCCTCGATTCATGATATCGAGTTAATTTCATTCATTTTGAAATTAATTAAATCTCACTGTTTAGGTATATCGTAGTTATTCGTTTTGTCATATGAAAATCATGATTATGTTTTTTAATGTACTCAATTGTAGATTAGTTTCCACTATTATCTTATGAATATTTTGCTTTAATTAATTCATGTTCTCATTGATCTGTTATTATTACTTTCGTCTCGTCATAAATTTCTCATTTATGCATTTATTTCATGATATTCAATGTATCATGTTTCGGTTGTCAAAAGTGCTGCGCTACTACATCTGTGTAAGACATATACAGAGAGAATGTCTTGAACTTGTTTATCAAAATGGGGGTGATTTGTGCAATATTCCTCTTGCTTCAGAAAAAAAGAAAGGGAATGCGCTCCACAGGTGAATCTAGCCTTCATCTAGCCTTCATCTAGCCTTCCTCTCGCCTTATGAATGTCAACCCACTTCTCCTCCTCACCAAAAGCTCGCTGAAATTTAGCCTCTGCATCGGGAGTAATTCGCTAAGTAAACTGTGATGCCTCTTAAAAGCCCCTTCCTTTAATTCAATCCGTCCCAAGAAACAAAAGTTTACTTTCTGCCTTTCAGAGAATAGAGAAAATGCAAACATGATTCTATAAAAAAGACAAAGGGTTTAGAGTGTGGATGTGCGGCTAGCTCATCAATTTTGCCGTTTTTTGACTCAAAACTACTTAATAAAAGAACATACACAAACTTCTTCATCAAGATCACACATACATGACTCCGCCTATTGTTAGATAAACTGCTCCCAATAACTTTCTTTACACATAAATACACTCTCTCTCCCTTTTCAGATGCATTACAGTACAATACACAATATAGTGCGTCATATCACTTCAGTAAATACAAGTCTCTTTCCATTCGTATTCATATTACGCTCCATTCACAGGAATTTTGACTCACCTAATTTCCACCCATTCACCTCCACAGACACTCCTCGGTGGACGGATTCACAAGTTCACTATTGGGCATGACATTAAGAAGGACGTCTTCATACCATTCCTGTTCACATTCACTTCTTCCACCGAGGATAGAATTAAACTCACACTGTTTCTTTATTCATCCTGGATCAACACACAATGAGACAGTTACAGTCGTTATCTATACCCCAAGTCTTTTATTTTTTTTGTGATCTGCAACCCGAAAAATTCATCACACTTCATTCACAAAGGAAGGACTTCAATTCACATAAGACCATTTATATACTTCATCAAACCATTCTTCAGTAAGTACACACTCATAAGTTTTAATTTCCGCGTTATAGAGATCATTCGCTTCTCATTTTCGATTTCAATTCATTTTGTTATAGTTAAATATTAGTTTATAATAAATACTGTTGCAAATTACCTTCTATTTCAAGCTGAATTCCAAGAAAGGGAATTTGAGTCTATTAGTAAAATTGCTGTCAAGAACTCTTGCTAATAAGATTAAAAGCCACTCTTGGTTTTTATAGGAGTTAGGGAACCAATTTCAAGTGCTCTAAAGTGCTATTTTCTTTTTTATTGAAGTTAGGCGACAAATTACCCACTGTACCATGTGTATACAGTCATGGAAAAGAGTTTTGAGAATACTATATTTTTCCATATTAGGTAATATATAGAACTAAACTAGATTCCAATCCAATTTTTCTAATAAATATACTCAAATGATGCGTGGAGTCAATATTTATAATAATGTTCCTTGTTCTTCAACTGTGCTTCAATTCA
This sequence comes from Ceratothoa steindachneri, assembly GCA_963969495.1. NCBI lineage: Eukaryota > Metazoa > Arthropoda > Malacostraca > Isopoda > Cymothoidae > Ceratothoa > Ceratothoa steindachneri. The sequence goes on along the minus strand of OZ018318.1, from coordinate 203,147,683 downwards.
TTTTGGTTTGCTGGAGAACAAATTTGTAATGATATCTTGACTGATATTGCTCATTTTAGTTCAATAAATACCCACAACTGCTGACAATTGGATGATTACTGTTTACCAAAGGCTAGTTTGATTCTTGTCAACAAATCCTCTGTGTGGTTAAAAACTGGTGATTTCGCCGGCCAAGGTTCCATAGTTCTATCTTATTTTAAACTAATAACATTGTTATTGCTTTTGCTTTGTGACAAAGTACGCCATCATGATGAAAAATACAGTTATCATGACAAAATTGGTCATTAACTGTTGGGAAATAGTGCTGATGAACCACGATTTAATACATTTTTGAGTTTAAGGCAGTTCCTGGGCAAATATGTTAGTACTATAATTGCCTTAGATGGAGAGTGTCCAAATGCTTTCTCCTGTGCTCAATACAAGACTCGTGAAAACACTCCCCTTTTCTACCTCTAAAAAGACATCTTTCAGAATCTCCAAATAAGAAGAAAGAAGCTTCATCAAAGAATATCACTTTCCTTCAGTCTTTAACAGTTCATTCTTTATACTTTATACAAAAGTGGAGCCTATCCGTAATATTGTTCTTGGTGGGATGATGCTTATTCGCAGCTCTTTCCGACTTACGACCTTTGTCGAAAGGTCTCCCCTACACCGCGCTGAAGCTTTCACACTTGCTTCTTTCCGATAGTGAGCAAGCTTGGCACTGTCGAGAATCCTATCTTTGAGCTGAAACTTTAATTACAGGCGATCTTGTCCTTCATTCGACGCTTTTGGGCGTCCAGAAGACTTATTCACACGATTGTAACCAGTCGTTTCGAAGTCATTAATTATCTTAAAGATGGTGATCCTTAGTGTAATACCTTTAGTAACTATCTCATTAAATTCCAAACCACTTAGATGCTAAGCAACGGTTCAAACATTTTTACGCGCCCCCAAATTACGAAATAGATTTTAAATACACCGCATCATTCATTTAAATCATCTCATATTTGTCCTCATTTTATCATTTTGATCTAATAGCATTTACAAGGTGGAATCAACTCGGCGATTTTTTTCAGGTTCAATATTCTCTTGGAATCTTTCCGCATGCCTAGCCTAGCTCCATTTTCTCGCTTCTTATTGCTTCCACTCTACCCTGAAGTTTGATTTGTTAACGTATCCAAGTTATTCCTATCATAATGTGTTCATTGATTCTTTGTATTGTTCTAAGTTTAATGTGTTTCTGTCAGGTTCAAAATTTCTCTTCTCTATGTCTTAGGTGAGGTTTTGCATAGGTCGCATAATTTTCTTTCCAGGCACTTTAGTATTTTGCTTTTGAAGATAATCCTTTTGCCTTTCCAAATGACTTCCAGATCTGAGTGATTTTGCATCGGATTTCTTGATCCTTTTCGGGTGACATTTTAATCTGTTGCCTCAGATAGATATATTTGTCTACTCTTTCAATTTGTTCGTCTCAATTGTAATGTCTATCATGTCGACCTTTAGTTAGTTCCTCATGACTTTTGTTTTTCATAAGGACAGAGAACATCAGAAAATTATGTAACGGGCAACGGAAGAGGTTTAGAGTACAATTAACTAAAGCATAATTCGTACTACAGTTAATAAATCGAAAATAGTTGAGGTGAACGTAAATGGATTGAAAGAGAAGAAAAGCTATGTCTGGAACATGTTATTCAGGGTGAGACTCTGATGTAATAGTGATTCATGAATACGAGTTGAGTAAAGAGAAATATGAGCTGAAGCAGCAGAATTATTATGTCCACAAAAATCACTCTAATGAGAGGTACGACGGTATAATAATCAATGTCAAGGAAAGTGATTTTCCTCGGTGACCTGAATGCGCGCTCCAGACAGTCAGGGTATACCTCAGAGAATAAGATGGTATAAAACTTGGATCTATCGATTGATAATGCATACTGGTACGAAATGGTCCTGAGTTTCCCACATATGTGAGAAAAGAGCAGCAACCAAGCCATTTATAGTACTAACCAGTAGGAATTTCCACTGGTACATGTATGTCGGACCAAACCCTGCGTTTCCTATGAATCAAAACTCCATTACGGTATTGATGACACATAGTCGAATTCAAGTGCCCATGCCAGGTCAGAAAATGATATGCGGTGCCTGCTTGGGACAAATTCCATGATGTGCTGGAGGATTACCGGCCACCAGTCCTGGAAGGTAAAGGAGTTAAAGATATTGACTGGGAAATAGAAAAAAAATATAGGTTAAGATTAAGGTAGCAGAGGAAGTAAGTATACCTAAGGTGGCGTTGAAAACACTTCCGCTCCAAGTTACTCACCTGAAATAAGGACGTCTATGCGAGAAATTGAAGAAATTAATCAAATGACGTGAGATATAGGACCAACTGCTGAGATGTACCTTAGGAAACGTGTGCTTAAAAGTGGAGTAATAAAAATGATGAGAATGAGGATAGAGAGACAGTGGGAGGGTTCGATTGATGGGCTAGACAGAGAACAAAACCAGATATTATTCTTTAAATCAATCAAAACCTGCAAGGTATTCTACCCCCGAAAAAATTAAGAAGTAAGAAAGGCAATGATTATATAAAGAACGAAAAGGAAATATAGGAACTATAGGGACCATTGGAGCCAGGAAATGAATATCCCGGCAGAAGACAGTGAGAACTTGGACGCGGACCATGAAACCAGCCTTATGGAGCAACTAAACCTCCAGCTGGATGAGACCTACTCACCAAATAAGACTCCCCCCTATAATGCGGTAGAGAAAGGTAACGAAGGCGGCGATATGATAAATATGGATGAAATAAAAACGGGGGTCCAAGCCTTTAAACAGAAACCCTCTGGGCCATCTTGACTGACGAGAGCAAGCATAAGTCAGCTCCAGGACAACGTAGTTGAGGGTCTGTTAGAAGTTTTCAATGCAAGTTGGTACACCGGCTACTTCTCGGACTGACCCAAAGTGGCCAAAATGGTATTTTTGCCGAAACTGGATAAGTCACCTACGGCCGTCAACAGGTACAGGCCCATCTCGCTGCTCAATTTTATAGCCAAGGTTTTGGAAAAATGAGTACAGAAGATTGATAGATCACCTCGGGGCGAAGCGTAAGTTAAACTCTCAACAGTATGATTTCAGAAGAAAGAAAGACACAGAGTTTGATAACGGAGAAGCTGGCTAAAGCAAAGAGTGAGGGTAAAATGATTGACTTAATGACGCGTGACGTGCAGTGGGCGATTGATAAGGTATGGAGAGATGGATTCAAGTATAAGCTGGTAAAGATGGAATTTGGGCAGAAAATGACCAGGTGTTTATGTAGCTTCGTAAGTGACAGGAAAACCTATATGGTGTTTGGTTGCTTTGAAGGCCCCCATCTTTACGACAAAAGAGGTTCTCCTTCAAGGGAGCTTTCTCTCCCCAGTTTCCTACGTCATTTATACAAATGATTTGCCATTCCCATTTATCCTTGAAACAACCCATGTGCAGTTCGTAGACAACGTAATCCAGATTATTGCGACCTTAATGAGAACAGCAAGAGAGACGGCCAAAAATAAGGCTAAAGAGACCCTGAATTCAAATAGACACGAGAGGAAATGGAAGATTAAGGCCAATAGCAATAACTTCGTACTGATTCCCATCAACGTAAGGAAGGTAGAGAGCATAACGGTTGAGGGCAGAGATACGAGTACAGGGACGAAGCTATGGTATTGGGTCTTAAAATAGGTAAAACCGAGTATAGCCTTCTCGTAGCGGAAAGGATAAAAATTGCTAAGGTGAAGTTGGCTCAATTAGACAAGTTTTCAGGTATGTCACCCAGACACAAAAGGAAACTTTACTTAGCGATGGTCAGAGCCACCCTATTGTATCTGACTGTCCTGCTAGATGATACTTTAAAAAGTGCTATGACAAAACTGCAGAAGGAACAAAGCAGGGTACCCTATGAAATACAGGCACTAAGAAGTTAGACCTAAGAAGGCAGGAGGAATTACATAAAGGAGTTAAAATGAAATCGGTCAATATAGAGCTAAATGAGAGGGCAAAAACTATCATTGTGGCCTTTATTGATAGCGTCATAACGTTTGTAACAAGACGTTTACCATAACCGGTAATTGGATAGATATGGCAACATGTTGTAAGACATGGTAACAAGTATATTTGACAAGATGTGATGAGGCGTAGAAGAATAAGTAGATCTGGAAAGAAGTATTAATAAGTGAAGGGTCTTTCAGAAGGACACTCGAGCTTTGTCAGGCGATAGTGGCCATGTTTCTAAAGCGACATCTGGCAACCTCACTTTGAACTGTTCAGTAGTACTTGGCAAGTTACGATGGAAGGTTATAGCGTTAAGCAGCGTGTGCAAATCATCAAATGTCATTATTAAAATCAGTGCTCTGTTCGACAAACGTTCAGCGCATTACGTGATTTATATCCTCGCCACAGCGACGAAGCCCATTTTTGGATGAATGGATTTGTGAACAAGCAAAATTGTCGGATTTGGGACGAAAACAATCCACATGAGATACACCAGCACCAATTGCATCTAAACAAAGTCAATGTTTAGTGCGGATTTTCGTCTAACGGAATCATCGGTCCGTATTTTTTGGAGAACGAAGATGGGATTGCCATAACCGTCAACGGCAAGACCTACAGATCGATGGTAAGCAACTTCTTGTGGCCTCAACTGGATTATATGCCTGATATGGATGCTGACAACATGTGGTTCCAACAGGACGGCGCTGCCTGCCACACTGCGCACGCCACGATAGACATTTTGCACCAGTGATTTCAGTGCAGGGTCATCTCAAGCGGCGGCGACGTCAACTGGCCACCGAGATCATGCGATTAAACGCCATTAGACTACTTTCTTTGGAGCTAACTTAAATCGCAGGTCTATGCGAAAAATCCGCAAACAGTTGATGTCCTCAAACTCAACATAACGAACACCATCCAGCAAATTCAGCCAGATTTATGCGACAAAGTCCTCGAAAATTAGGCCTCTCGAATACGTTCCACCAAGTGAAGCCGCGGTGGACATTTAAACAACGTCATATTCCACACTTAATGCCATAAAATGTACCTTTGAATTTAAAATAAATTGAGTGCATATATTACACACAACCTGTTTTAGATACATTTAAAAAGCGAGCGACCTTATTGAAATAACCTTTAGGTAGATCTGTCAAGATGTGGTAAGAAGCAGTAATAAGTGGGTACTGGAAAGATGTGATGAAACATGGTAAGAATTACTTAGAACTAACAAGATGTGACGAGACGTGGTAAGTAGTGGTAAGATCTGGAAAGATTTGATGACTGTTAATAAGTGAGTTGCTCTGGCTAGATGTGGTAAGACGTGGCAAGAAGTGAGTAAATCTGGCTGTCCTAAGAGTTGTGCAGATTTTGAAATACGTGATGACACGTGGAGGGATTGGTAAAATCTGGATAGATCTAGCAACACGTGAGTAGACACGATAGAAGGGACACAACTTGGCTAGATGCGGAAAGACGTGGCTACACATGGTAATACCTAACAATACTGAGGCTAAACACTACACATGACAAGCAGGTAGCTTTATGTGACAAGGAAGGGGGGGTGACATAGCTATACTTTGCAAATACAGGAATGGCCGTGGTAGATGTAACTAAAGGTAGTTAAACTTTATTATCCCTCTTAGGCTTCGAAAGGCCTGGCAGGCTATACAAGAAGTTACTAGTTGTGGTTAGATGGGGCATAACCTTGCGATACATGGCTAGAAGGGTAAAACATAGTTATAATTGTCCAAGCCATAGTTATATATGGTGAGGGCATGGAAAAATCGTAGTTAGATTACGAAAGACGTGTGGAAAATTTGGCCATAGGTCGCAAAGCTGTACTGGACTAAACCCTTAAAACCCTAATCCTGAAAACCAAAATTTCCCAGAACCAATTTAGATAAGTTGAATTTTAATATTTCGAAACTTTCGTGCTTTGGGATTTTTTCTTCTGTGGATTTTGTCTTTGTGGCTTTTGCCTTTCGGGATTTTCTCCTGCCTTGCGTGGCAAGGAATTGCTAGATCTTTGGCAAGTATCTAGTTGAGTTTGTGTTGTTCACCACGTTCTTCTGACGTCACTAGTCTGCAAATCTATTCAACTATTCGCCACATGGGAATTCTGGCGCCCAGACAAAATAAGTGCCGAATCGTACTGCGTATATTTATTTGAGAGAAAAAATACTAGTACAAATTAACGTTACAAAAAAATAGTTAATACTAGTGAAAAAAGCGGTAGCGGAGAAGAGAAAGTTACACAAGTAAATAGTAAGAAAAGAAATGGGTTCTCCAGGTACACAACCAGAGCTCTTTTATTTACACAGAGTTACGAGTATTTTAGTCTTTCATAATAAATTGAGTTGATTCTCCAGGACAAACTGGAGGTCAAATATTTGAGATTTTACAATCAGGAAATTCTTCCATGACACAATTATATTTCAGAAATTACATTTATTTTAATATATTGTTGTCTTTTGTACAAATTTCACGAAATCCTTGTGCTTACTACCAAAAAATGTTAACTATTAATCATGGTTTATTAAATGTTTTATTATTAATATTCATAATCACTAAATTTTGTTATTAGCCACTAAATATTGTATTTATTATTAACCACCGAACTTTCATTCTTAATTACTAATTATTCAATATTGATCACTGTTTATTTACTGCTTTTATTATTTCACGAAGTCCTTATGCTTATTACTAAGTATTCATTGTTAATCATTGTTTATTATTAGCTACCAAATATTATATTCATTATTAATCACTGAACTATTATTACTATTAACTGCTAAATATTCAGTATTGATCACTGTTTATTTAATGCTATTACACTGTTCTGCGTCAAAAAAAGTACCTTATGTTTTCTGTATTGTTTCTTAATAAAATTTACCTTCTAAACCCGAATCTTGCATCCGTTTTTCTCTATTAGGTCCAGTTTTTGCGATACAGGGAGTGATAATAATTTTATAATTTAAACATGTCCTATATTACATCAAAATTTCAATAGTTTTTGCACTACCGTATTCGCAGTAAATTTCGTGTTTATTTTAAGTAATTATGTTAATAAGTTTAAATTTTTGCAGGTTAGAAATTGCTTAGCATTATAATAATAAGAATAATAATAATAATAGTGGTTGAGTTAAAAATGAACAGAAAATGTAGGAATAGCTCTGACATATTTTGCTATGTTTGCGGCAAAGTGACTTTTTCCAAGCAGCAATGTACAATCTCTCCTGTAATTAAATCTTTGTATCATGCATATTTGGAAATAAGGCTAGGAGATCAAGATAAAAGTTTTGCAATACATATCTGCTGGAGTCAGGGCGAACAGAAGTCTCTCTCTTTTGGTGTTTCCGTGGTGCGGGGAGAGGGCAACGACCACACTACGGACTGCTATTTTTGCATGACAAATCTTAAAAGTGAGCATTGTATCAAGTATTTAAGCTTTCTGTATTATACTGGCTCCTGAAAATGTCATTATTATGCATAGACTTTGCATAAAATTAAAAACTAACATAGTTCAATTCAGCATGGCATATCCCCTGCCCCATGGTCCAGGAATTCCGATACCTTCTCCCCCTGAACATATAGAGGTCCATTAAGAGATTAATATGGAATTTGATCAAGATTATGACACATCTGGGGCTTAAAAGAAGAATGCACAACTTCTTGGCTCTCGACTTTGTGAAAGTAATTTTCTTGTAAAGAAATCACATTTTTTCGGTACAGAAATAGAGAACAAAAGTTTTGAAGCTATTTTTTACAGCATTCTTCCAGCTATTTAGTATACTGCGCCAATATTAAAGTTGCTGAGGCCCTTGGAATTTTCTACAACCCATTAGAATGGAGACTTTTCATAGATTCCTCCAGTAGAAGTTTAAAAGCTGTCTTACTGCATATTGGTAACAAGATAGCTTTTATAGCTGAAAGTTATAAAAATATGAAAAAATTGCTGGATGCAATAAATTACTCTACCCGCAATTGGAGGATATGTGGTTACTTAAAGGTAAGATCATTTTACACTTGGCATTTCTAATCTCATTGATATTGACATTTTCATTTTTAATTATTAATACTTGTATACACCTTTTGGTCAACTTACATTTTACAAGAATGCAAATATGGAAATCATGAGTCTTTTTTTAGTTATATTTTTTGTTGAAGTGTGCCCCTATAGGTTAATGCATCCTTTTGAGTTAATGGGGAACTTATCCTAATTGAGAAGGTATACAATATAACTCAATAAACTCAAAATAAGATGTACATATATCCAATTAGTTCCAATACAATGATTTAATGCATCGGCATACAGGATTTTTCAGTACATATTCATATTCTTATTGTTTTAAGAAATATTACTTTTAATTTGTTTTTAGAAATATTACACTTTGATTTACATACCCTGCTCTTATACTTATAGTGTCTCTTATACTTGTTATGCAAACAGGCTACACGAAGCATCCCTGTTTCCTATGTTTATGGGAGAGTCATGCAGATAGTATGCAGTATGAGAAGAAGGTTTGGCCTCCACGAGAAGCATTTATAATTGGATCAAAGAATACTGCTTCCTCCACTGCATATAAAGCTTGGCATAATGAAAAATTATGTCAAAACCCTTAATAAAGAAGGCCAAGCTTTTAAATTTCTTCTTCAAAAATTTCCACAAATCAATGACGCTGAGCTTCATGCGAGAATTTTTGATGGGCCTCAGATCAGGAATTTGATGAGAGATTAGCAGTTTAAGGAATCAATAAAGGACATAGAAAAAGATGCCTGGAAAGCTTTCAAAGCTTTAGTTAACAATTTTCTAGGCAATAAAAGAAACCCAGAATATGTTGCCCTGGTCAATCAGCTCCTAACAAGTCTCAAACATTTTGGAGCTCGAATGTCTATAAAGATACACTTTTTACAGTCCCATCTGCATTATTTTCCCAACAGCTGCGGGGATTACAGTGAAGAACAGGGGCAAAGATTCCACCAGGACATAAAAACAATGGAATCCAGGTACCATAGTAAATGGGACATGAGCATGCTTGCTAACTACTGTTTGTGTTTGAAGCGTGATGCACCAGATGAGAGGCACAAACGAAAATCGTCAAGGGCGTCTTTTCTTGGAAATTACAATTATTTTCTTTATTATTTTGCATTCTTTAATTTTATGTTTTATTAAAAGAATTATAGTTTACATACGTTTATTCCTGTTTCTATGATATAACAATAATAATGTATTAATAGATAAAGGTTTTCCAAAAAAAATTCAGGAAAAATGAGGAAATCTTAATGAAAATGGTGTATGTTGGACTGAGAAAATCTGACCTGATTGAACAAAAACGCCTTAGTTTTTGAGCTCAGGAGGTTTGATTCATTAATAAACTACAGAAAAATCCTGAGGAACATAATTTTTTTTTCAAACGCAGGCCTGTGTTATTAATTTGCTTAATCGCTTAACTTTGTTATTCTTACTAGCCATAAAATATTATGTTTTTTATTAACCAGTTTTTTGTTCACTTAACTACTGTCTATTGAATGTTTTTATCATTAATCGCTTTAACCTTTGAATTTTAGTATTATTATACACTTTTTTCCTTTTTTTTTTAATCACTGTTTATTAAATTAATTCATTTAATCGATGGATTTACTATTAACCACTAAATATTATATTCATTATTAATCACTGCTTATTATTCTTAATTGATTATTATCCACTGTTTATTAAATGTTTTTATTTTCTCTTCGTTTAATCACTGAATTTTATAATTGTTGACTATCATTCACTTTTACATATTTTTTTCACTAATCGATATCTGACGTTTTTTGACCACTTTTGATTTTTTTGTAGGTGTTGACGGGGTATACACACGAGTCTGGGATGTAGATGGCTCTTTTCTCCAACATTCCTCCTATTTCTTTTGGCGACCATGGACCTTCGAAGGTCCATTTGTAGTCCCCGCGAAGAATTCCATCGATCAGGGCCTCCAAGTCACCTTTCGGGGGCTTGCACACTACAGCGCCAAAGACCTTGAGACCCACGTCAGCGGCGTTAAAGAAGAACCCGCGTAATAGGATGTTTCTTTCCTCCGTCCGTGAGGGGTATTCCGGGATAGTCCAGAATGTCGTCGTCCTCGTCTTCTTCCCCGTGAAGTTTATATTCTTGTTCTTCTGTCTCTTCTTCCTTTCGGGATTTTATCTTCTTCTTTTTCTTTTGCTGTTTCTTGGGCTTTTTGGGGGACTTTCGTTTTTTGTTTCTTCTCCTTCTGTAGTTATTTCTTCTTCTGTGGTTTTCACCTGTTGTTGATTGTCGGCAGGATCTTTTACTTTTTCTTTGGTCGTTTGGTTTTGTTGTGAAGGGGGATTGGGCGGAAACCAAAGTCTTTTCCTGATACCGTTCTTCTGTAGTAGCTGGTTTAATTCTTCGTAAAAAGTGCCGGGGTTGGCCAGGTTTGCCAAGTGTGCGTAGATGACCATGGTCATTATTTCTTTACATTCACTTGGCATCACCAGCTTTGGTGCCGTTATTTCTGTGACTGTTGTTTTTGTTGCCGCTGCTGCTTCTGCGAAGTTCTTTGGTTTTGCCTCCTTTTCTTTTTTGGAATTTTCACCTTTGGCTCTGATTGCCTCTTTGCGGACGGGACACCTCATGGCCAAGGCCTTGTGGTCCCCTTCGCAGTTTGTACAGCGTGGTTTTTCTGAGGCACACTCCTTCCACCCGTGTCCTTGTTTAGAAAAGATGGAGCATGTAACCTCGGTAGCTCGACATTCACTTGTGAGGTGTTTTTCCACAGCAAGGCATTTGGAGCAGGTTTCTAACTGAACAAATTCCTTCGCTTCTATTTGTTTAGGGAATACCCGTGCTTGAGAAAATAACTTTGACTATATTTTTGCCAAACTTATCCACCTTCGCAATTCTCGCCCATTTTTGGTGGCTAGAAAGCTCAGCCTTAATTTCTTCACAGCTGGTATCCGTGAAGAAGGGGTCGAGCTTTCTGAGGATGACTGATCGACGAACCATGATTTCGTGGGGGATAGTAGCTTCCCATCCGTTGGGCATCTCAATTAGTCTTAGAAGGGCTACATTGAGCGGGCCAAAGATAGTCTCCACGACCGTTTGCCGGCTTGGCTTTGTCGCCCCACTGATGGTACGGAGAGGAATCCGTTTGACGTCCATGGCGGGTGGCCCCATGGCCCCCTTCTCGTAACGATGCTCCTCTTTATTTCTGGTATTTGTTTCTATTTTTCCGGATAATTTCTCCTTTTCCTTCCGAAAGAGAATTTCTGGCAAGGGCGTCTTCAGTTTCTCACTTGACTTTTCCTCCTTTGCCACGACCAGACATAGTGAACACGACAACTCGTCTACTGTAACTACTACTGCTACTCTACTCCGTACTGAGTAATTTTACATTTTACATGGCTTTAATTACTTCATTTTCAGTCACTTACACTCAAATTTGGATTAACATGACTTTCATTATACTTATATATTCCATCATTAGGGTGTTATGAGGTCTTGCTCTGGCAAATACTTTGGTTTCTGATCTCTTTCAAACATCGTCTTCTTTCTTTTCATTCAATTCTTTCTCTTTTTTCTCTTTGGATTACACTCATTTTCTTCTTAAGTTATTCTTATAAGTTTATAAGATAACAAGACCAATAGGTCTAGTAAGGATCACATAAACCTATTATTATTATTGTCATTGGGTGGCTTTGTTCTTGAGAGGGCATAAAAAGTGGCTAGAGGGTAATTTTTAGTAGCAATGATGCTCATAGACCACGATTTGTCAGAAAATTCATAAGGACGATAATAACTATGATTATCATTATAATTATTATAATAATTAATATTATTGCTTGTACTTTTATTATTCTCGTCCAAATTGACATTTTTTTATCTGTCTGGGTAAACATGTAACACTGGTCTACAAGGTTTTTGGTGTTTAGGAAATGGACATCATTTCTCTAAGAAATCGGTCTCTTGAATCGAAAAATTACCTTTATTTTGATCTATAAGGTCTAGTTTTTAAGTTATTGAACATCCTTTTATAATACACATATTAGGTTTGAGTCAAAGTCCATATGTTAATAAGTCTGTGTGTGAGTAAATGTCCACATGTATATACGTATATATGGGAGTTAATGTCTATATGTATATGTCATAAGTGTTACTATGTATGTGTGTACGTCCACCACCCTGGATTCTTTACTTTATCCTAATTCTAATTATTTTTTTTCCGATTTTTCAGATGTTGTGGTGAACGAAGCAATAGAAAATGAGCAAGATGTCCTCTTCAAAAATGTGTTCCCTTAATTCTACAAATGTGTTATGGAAACACAAAAGTGAAAACTATAAAGACCTTTTTACTAACTTGATATCAACTTTTCGTGATATTGGCGCGAATATGATGTTCAAAAATGCAATTTCTTTTTAGTCATCTTGATCGTTTTCCTGGAAATCTCGGAGATGTTAGCGACAAACAAGGTGAACGATTCCATCAGGAAATCAAAGAGATCGAAACTCGTTACCAACGACCTCGGGACGCTGTGATAATAGCAGACTATTGCTGGTTTTTAAAATGAGATACTCCTGTTGCTCAACATCAACAGTGCGCAAATAAGCGTAAATTTACCCTGAAATATCTGCCACAAATCTTTGCCAACGTGCATTTTCAATTTTTAATTTTTACTTGTGCCTTGTTTGTTTATGTGTTATGCTTTCCTAATTGTTTCATAATAATTGCCTCTTGTAGAATTACAATAGCTTAAATAAAGAAACAGTCTTGTTTAATTGCACTAAAAAACACCTTTGAAAATATTTTCATGCGCAATAATAGCATCTAATAGAGCCGAAATGGAGATGAGGAGAGATAGAAAACTAGACCCGATGGATGAAAACTGAAATTATTTTCAAATTAAGTAGAAGCAAAATCACTTAAGAATTCGTTGAAATATTTCAGGCACCAGACAAAAGATTTTTTTTGTTGTCCAGTGTAATTTAATTGACTCGATTCGATTTATTAAAAAGAAAAACGCGGTAATTTTAATTCGCAAAGAGAAAATTCTGTTTGGATTTATTAAATTGGAAAACATATCTATTTGAGTTATCGAAACGAAAACTGAAGATACATTTGTATGATAATAATAATAATATATATTTAAACCATCATATTATTTTTTATCGAGAATTATACTAATAAATAATTAAATCTCTGTGAATTCTGAAATTATCAGTGGCACAAACTTTAGAGTCGCATGCAATAAACATAACATACTGAAGTTCGCTACGTATCATATAAAGAACACCAAATTAAAGTCGTCGAGATGAAGTCAGTAGAAATGTAAAAAAAGGGCAAATTGCTTTGGTGATTAAGGATTCCTGGAAATAAACTGATATAAATGATTACATGGATGTTAACTTTAAATTTTAAAAAAATAAGTTGAAAATGGGTCTTGCTGGAAACACAATTCCAGCAATCATAACGAAGGAAATTGATTTTAGGGGAGATGTGAAGACACGATCTATTACCTCTCATCAAGCTCAAGAAAGGCACGGGTGTAGAATCGGTTCGAAATTCTTAGCGTGAAATACAACATGATAGTGATGAAGAATAAAAAAAAGGGAGGGATATATCTCGATTCATATTAAAAGAAAACGATTCAGAATATAAAAATTAAGATAGCAATTGCAAGTAAATGGAATAGGTACTCGTAAGTAAGGGTTTGAAACCAAGTGTCTTTTCATCCTTTGAGGGAATTTTAGGTTCGTGGAAGGAGACAGTCGATAGCAAATGTAAACGAGTGAAATATTTTTATGTTTATGAACTACATTCATAATCTACTGAGAATAACACTTTGACTGTTAGATTAAATTAGAAAGTACGATATTATACTTTTTCTCTGTCCAAATTTCAATTTATAATTATTATCATTTGGAATGTAACTTTTAAGTCAGAAATTTTGACAATAGGGATATTAAAGAAAAAAGATAGAATGTTACTGAGTTAGATGTTAATTTCGCCCCAGAACTAAACTTATAGTGTTAGGGAGAACTGGAATGCAAAAGGAACCCATAATCATCTTTATCATCCTTTCCCACTTTCCTGCAAAGAGACGTCGGTGCGCATCAACGCCACTCGTATCTTATAAGTATATATAATTGATCAAACAATGTTTATTAAAATACTGAAGGTAAAACTAAGCCAATAAGATAGGCGTTGAAATTAGTACCAAGCATCAGAAGGACCATACGGTTATTGAAACAGTACCATGTTTTGAAGAGTTACCGTATCGGGAAATTTTCTAAGGCAAGGGTGTCAAACTGATGACAAACGCATTCAAAGTGACCACGTATTCAAAATGACCAGAGTGCTCAAAATGACAAGAGTGTTCAAAGTCACATGATTACTTAAGGTGACGCGTGTACTCAGTGACGCACGTGATAAAAGTGACATCTGTGCTCAAATGGAGAAGCGCCTCCCAAAGGACACGCGTGTTCAAAGTGATATGTGTGCTTAGAGTAACACATGCGATCAAAATGACACGCGACTCAAAAGAACAAGCGTGCTCAAAGAGACGGATATGCTCAAAATTGCAGGCTTGCTCAAAGTGACACGTGTGCTCTAATTCGAACACGTGCTCATAATGACACGTGTGCTCAAAGTTACACGTGTGTTCAAAGTAACAGGCCTGCTTAAAATGACAGCTCTGCTCACACAGAAATACATCCGATCAAAATAACACGTGGTCCCAAAGTGATACATGTGCTCAAAATGTCACGTTTGCTCAAAGTGATGCCCTTGTGATTTTTTCTGGCACGCGAAGGTCAGCGCCACATTAAGAAATCAGCATCTAAATTTCATCATAAGGTTTAGGATTTGACCATAATGAATGCATTTTTATTGTATCTTTAATATTATTTTATATCATTCTTTCTCAACTGAAACTTTAAAAATAATAATAATATTTTCTTCACTATCATGAATGGCATGCGGTAGAGTTTACAACAACCGTTTACTCTATTTTGGCAAGCATAGTCAAAATAGTTTGCCATTCATGCCTTAAACGATGCTACATAAGTTAATAAAAAATAGGAAACTGTACAAGATTAAAGGGATTATTTGTTTAGATGTCGCTCATTTGTGAAAACCATAAAATATCTGCTCTTTAAAAGAACAAAAGATACGAATAAACTTTAACTGGATTTAATAATAATAGGTGTGACACTTAGCTTATGCCCTTTAATTAAAAAAAAATTAAAGTAGTGTGGGTAGGAAACAAAAACAAAAGAAAGACGTAGACGAAAAGGATCTAAAGGTATTTATCGCAAGTGACTGAAATTTTCTAAGCAATATATATAATTATAGGAGGAAGAAATGAAAATATGTTCGAGAGTTTCGTAAATTGGTGGGTAATTCGACTAATAGCATTAAGTAGGCATAAAATTTAAGAAATAAAGCTCTTTGAACTTAAAAAAAAAACAATGTAACCAAGACGATCGAGTCGACAGCGTATCGCAGAATAAAAAAAATGGTAATTATTTGATAAAGGTACCAACTCTAGATTGAAAGTAAAAAATACATTTTCATGGTACATTTAATGTTTTATTTAAATATGACCTCATTTTTGTGCAAATGTATAGAAGTCTAGAAAAATGTAATACTAATTTTATTAGACTTTTGTTTATGTGGACAAAATAAATCAGTTTAGAATTAAGAAAAAACACATCAGATATACCATTCAAATATAGTTTTTTACTCTCAAACTAGAGTTGAGAGCTTTATCAATTAATGACCAAAGTTTCTAAGTGCTCATAAGTATGCTAAATTGATTCTAAATTCATGAATAAAAGGGTTATGCCAATTTAGTTCAATGGCAAAAAAATATTAGAACATCGTAAAAACCCCGTAAATTCCTTACCTCGATTATATTTAGATTTCACAAATTTCCCCATGTATAAAATTGCGCTCTTTATTAATACATCCCTTGTTTCTTGTGTAAATGTATAATAAAAACAATAATTCGTTTTTCTTTTAAAAAAAACTTCCGTTCTTTACGAGCCATGAATCATGTGGATTGATTTACGATCGTCTTAATTTTTGTTGCTGATTTCATCTTTTGCTTATTTTTGTAATACTTTCTTCTTTTCATCAATTTTCAAATTACGAATTTGAGAAACAATTGAGGGCTTTGCCTCCCATACCCTCCACTTTATTGGGGGTTCTACCCCTCCCCTTTTTTAATTAACTCGTAGTAAACATAACTCGTAAATAAAAAAATATTGGAACATCACGAATGGACGTAGGGTGTATTCGCATTATATTATATTTAGGACATAAATCTGCATTGGCACAAAAAATGGATATCAGATTTAAAGAAAACACAAAAAAGTCATTTGGATAACCAAAATTTTCAATGGCTTTGACAAGCTTGATTAAATTAAATTACTTTCTCTTAGCCGAAACTTTACGCGTGGCAATGGATGGAAATTAGTGGTAAAAAGATTTTACATTAAATTGAGTGGCAATTAAGTAAAGTACCACATAACTAATGCATTGAATAAATTTATAGAATAAGTTTAAAACACAACTATGTTATTTAAAAAAAAACAGGTTATATAAAATAATACGTACCATTCTTTTTCCTCCGCTACGCAAATCCCTCTTTCACACTTACATGTGCAAGTTTTCTTTTGCATACTAGATAAATATTTAAAAATGTTATCCTGAACATATCACGAGAAAACAAATTAAGCAATAAAAATGGAAGATAGCAAAATACGCATGAAATAGTGGGCATTCTGGCACTTTAGGTTCTCTCTTACCATTATTTCTCCTTAAAGAATCATTTAATTTGTTTAGAAATATTTTAAGGAAATATCCGATACGTAAAAAAAACACTTTCTCCTCATTAATTTTAAATCCAGGTTCCTAAAGCTGCCATAACTTGTTTTACATTCTGTTCCTAATGTCCAACTATAGAATTTTGCTAAACTTTCCTGGAGAGTTAAAGAGCCTAAGAACATTATTAGAACGCAGCTAAAGTTTGCTTCTTAACTCATCACAAACTGCACGTTCTTTATGCTAAAAGGACTGATTATTTGCTAATTAAAAATGATAATTAGAACTTAGTCGGTTGCTAGCTCGGTTTCTATAATTTTATGCGTGTGAACATTTAGGAGCTTTACATTGGAAAGGGGGTAGATGGTTAAAGGTTTGAGCACGTCTCAAACAGAACAAAAGAAAATTCATTTATCTTTTAGGAAAGATTTGAAAATAAACTAATCTCCAAACAGAGAATTCGCCGTACTATTTAAAGAAACTTATTGAAAAGTAAAAAATAAATTGGTGTCAAACTTAGTAGAGACTTTTCAGCGTACAAACTTAATTAGAACCTTTTTAGTTAGGAGCCCGATAGAATCTCCTCTTTGTAGGAAACCATACTGAGTAGAAAATGCTTTGCATCGTGGCAAAGATCTACAGGTTGCTGTGTCGAGACCCGTAGAAAGCATAGTTGTAAAATTGTAAGGGAAAGGGACGTCAAGAAGAATACCCCCTTTATTTGTTTCTTGAATTCCTGTCCTCCCTATGTCTCCTAAGTATAACTCGGTCAACGCCTCACAGGTGTACTTAAGTTAGGCGCTAAAAGCTTTCCCTTCGACGATGAAATACTAATCTCAGTAGTGGGGGAAATGATAGCCGAAAGTTCCCACCCACATCGTTGGAGACGATTAAGACCTGTGTCGGGCGACAAAAGCTAATCCCTCTAGGCGCTGGAAGCTTTCTTAGAGACGTCTGTGCCTTCCAGCGATCGACCACCATAAAAATGGCCGTCATATAAATACCCTGAGTTTTTCGAAGATGGGCAGATTGAGTTTGAGATCTCGTCGCCTTCGGTTCAGATCGTGTGTGAGTTTCCCCAAGTCTCTAGTATTTGCCTATACCATCGAGGTTGGATCTCAACAGGCTGATCTCCGAAGGACTGGCCAAGATTCCTCTCGTCTCATCTGGAACCACTCCTCAAGGATCTCCAGTTACCCGTGTAAGATTTCGCGCCGAGCCGCGTCAGAGTCTCGATGTTTGGAGTTTGCACTTCTCTGGAGCAAAGGTGCCATCGTCCGTCTTCAAGGAGAATCGTAAACTCGTCTTCTGCCCCCCCCCCCCTTCATCCTCGTCACTATTAGAATATTCGGCCGAGAATCACGACCATTTTTCATCCCCATTCCCCCGCACCGCCTCCCTAAAGGATTTTCCTTCCTGGAGGTGACTCCCTTTAAAGTAAAACGACCTTTGATTGTATCTCCCGTTAATCGACGCGCTTTTCGACTTTTAAATATTCCTTCTGTATAACTAATTTATAGTATCCCATTTAAAAGCGAAGTAAAAAGTAATTAACGTTACCCGATTGCCAATTTTCTATAGTCTGTCAGTATTATCCTTATTCACATTTCCTATATTTCCAGTATGTATATATATGTTAACTATTGACTTATTAAAATTATATTTTTGGTTTTCACTCTTTAAATATATCCTTGAACTGCAACTTGGTAAACTCATTAAACGCTATCGGACCCTGTATTAAAATCGCACTCTTATACCTCGTAATCAACGGATTACTTTTACGAAGTTAACGTACTTGTACGTAGTGAAGTACGCGTACGTACACAATAGGATATATGTGTATATAACTGTATATATATATATATATTCTCGTGGCTTTTATCTCTTTCCTCCCAACCAATAGATACATATATGTATATATAGACGTATTGTCTGGGGAGGTGACCTATTCCTCGACAAAAATATATTTACATAGGCTAGCGAACATTAATGCATTCTTCTTAAATAGAGTTAATTCTCCAATAGATTATGTTTGCTTGCTATATTAATGGATTATTTCATTTAGAAAGAAAAATAGCTTAACAAATTAAAATTGCAATGAACTCAAAAGGCCACACTAGATAGACTTTTCCCATTCTTGGTCTAAGGTTCAAGTTTTACCTCAAAACAAATTCATAATTTTTTTAATCACATTTTAGGACGGAAAATGAAATAGAACCAATTTACATCCCCATCTAGATTGCTCCCACAACAGCATTCAACTTCCCGAACTTTATAAGTGCTCGCAATGTGAATAGAAGCCTTACTACTAGAAAAAATAACAGCATCTGCGCAAGTCCTATACAGGAGAAGAGTATAAAATGATAAGATAATTATTGCTTTAGGGAAGAAGGTTGGGGGGGGGGAGTAAAGGTGGACGATGAAACTAAAAACTAAATAAATTTAAATTTTAATAAAACGTAGCTTTGGGCATAGAAACTTAGACAAAAATAAACCTTGTTTATTTAATAGAGAAAACGAAATAAATGATTATTTCTTTCAAATACAGCCTCAAGTTTCGGAATGCACAAAAGATGAAATTCTATAGCCATTGATTCAAGGAGCAAATGTAAATAATTAAAGTTTTTGCCGCAAATACGTGCTTATCTTTTTACATTTCGTAGATATTTATACGATTATACATTTCTTTTCCAGTAACGCCATTGAATTCACCACAGTTGATTCGTTTAAACACAAACTAAGCAAACACTTTGCCTCAACTACACGACTACATTTATAATGGAGTAATGTTTTCTTTTTCCCCCCTCCCCCCATCAGATAAGCGAACATCAATGATTAAGGCTGCCGAAGTTTAGTAAATTTAATTAGTGCCAGTATGCCTCCTGGTAAGGATCGAATGGTCTGTTATTGCTACGTGTTTTCTTTTGTATCTATACGTGCAGATCTTTCACACATTTCTTACACATTTATACGTGCATATCTTTCGTTTATTTTTACACATTTATACGTCCATCTGTTTCATACATTTCTTACACATTCATGCTTGCATATATTTCATACATTTCTTTTACATTTATACAGGAATAAACATCTATACGTGCATATCTTTGAAATATTTTCACACATTTATAATTGCATACGTTTCATACATTTTTTACACATTCATGCCTGCATATATTTCATACATTTCTTACACATGCATGTATATCTTTCATGCATTTCGTTCAAATTTATACGTGCATGTCATTCGTACATTTCTTACAAATTTATATGTGCATACACATCTATACCTGCATATGTTTCATACATTTCTTACACATTTATACGTGCATATTATTTATATGTGCATACCTACATATTTTTTATCATTTCTTATACATACATACGTGCATACGTTTCATACATTTTTGCACATTTATACGCTTATACACATCTATACGTGCATAGATTTCTTGCATTTCTAACACATTTATACGTGCATACGCATCTATACTTTCATATCTTTCTTATTTTTCTTACACGTTTATACGCACATACATATCTTTTATACATTTTTACAAATTTATATATGAATATCTTTCTTAGATTTTTTACACATTTATACGTGCATACACATCTGTATGCATATCTTTCAGACTCTTCTTATACAATGATACGTGCATAACTTTCATATATTTCTTACACATTTATACGTGTATACACATCTATACGTGCATATATTTCACATATTCTTACATATTTTTATGTGTATACGCATCTATACGTTCATATCTTTCATATATTTCTTACACATTTATACGTGCATATCTTTCATACATTTCTTACAAATTTATACATCTATACGATTGAGAATAAAGTTACCAAGATCGAAAAATATTTGACTTTCTTCCATGTTATAAATTCTCTCTTGAAGCCCGATCCCCAATGAGAGGACCTGCGCTTGATGGGGCATAAATTTGCGAGAGTGTTGACGTTTACTTGAGGGCATTTATGCGCACCGACCCGCCTTCTTGAGAAACGGTTAAATGATTCGTCACCGAAACAAAACACCCTACCAAAGAGTGAGGTAGGTGAGTATCACCGCCAGCTACATTCGTCACTTCAGCCATTTATATCCTATTAAACACGACGCTGGAGGTCATGTGGGTACAACTCCCGAGATCCTCTGCGCGAGGGATGGAAAACCAACGTGAGCATCTTCACAAGGTTTTCGAAATCTTCAAAGAATGTGGTGATTTTAGGGGGAGTGAAAGATTGTGGAAAGTCTCGAGAGCTGGATTTGGTCAATAGAGGAAACTAATGGTAGCTTAGAGGAGGGCATGTAAATCTCCTAGATCTAGACCCAGGTAGCAGTGTGTCAGAAGTGCGTATTTTTTTTCAGAGTGGTATTGATAGTTACATATTTTTGGATCGTGACCGTACCGGAGCCTTGCCAGGGTGACTCATGAATCATGTGGGAGGGAAAGGTGCTTCTGAGTTGATATGGAATGAAATAACAGTGAAAAGATAGTGGGAAAGATGTGTTTGGTCGGTTATTTTCAGGATTATTTCAAGTGAGTCCTTTTCAGGCTAAATCAAGAGAGTTGTTTTCCGGCTTGATTTATAAAAGTCCTTTTAAAGCTTAATTCAAGAAGATTCTTTTCAGGCTTAATTCAAGAGAGTCTTTTCAGGATTAATCCTTTTCCTGCTTGTTCAGTGTAATTATTTCCAGCATTAATTTAAGATAGAACTTTTCAGGCTTATTTCAGGAAATGGGGTATCAGGGACGATTCAGTAGATAACTCTTCTGGCTTGATTCAGGGGAATTCTTGTCAGACCAAAATAACTAGTGTCTTTTTCAGTCTTGATTAACGAGTGTTCTTTCCAGGCTAAATTTTTTTTCCATTGCTCTAGTCCTCTTCATTTTATTTTCATTTTATCCTTATTTTATCATATCTCTGTCTCCAATTGGGAGATGTTCGAAATAAAATAAGAAAAGAAAGCGTTCAAATCACTCGATATCAAAAATGTTCGTAAAGTGGAGTATAAAAAAGAAGGGTTTTCATCAATACTCATTGGAAGTCAAACGGCAGAGTTGTAAACTTACGCAATCAGTTCTCCAAACAGTGAATTCCGTAATGTTCATTTGTTCGAGAAGGAGACATAAGGTGACAAAGAGCAAAAGAGACATGAAGATAAAGAAAAAAACCACATGGAGATAAAGAAAAAATAAACACCGACAAAGCGACACAATGAGACAAAGAGAGACAGAAACAAAGAAAGAGACAGGGTTATAAATAAACAAACCAAGGAAACAAAGACAAGCATAGACAAACAGAGAAAGAAACAAAAATAAGAAGATAAATGGAAACCGAGACACAAACACACATAGGCAAGGAGATATTTATACATCAAGAGATAGACAAGGAGATATTTAGACCTGCAGAGAAGAGAAAGAGACACAGAAAGGTAATGAGAGAGGAGGAATATATTTCTAGTGATGCTTTTTCCATCGTAATAAGACAGCTCCCGTTCGCCCTAACGAGGCTGCCAATTGATTATTTCGATCTCGATAATGATACAGGTCTCGAGACTCCATTATCGCTTCATCGACGACAGCAATCATCTTTCACACATCAATACCGTTGTCTGCCCGAATGCTGAAGACCATAAGGGCCCCTTAAGAATTATTAGAATGTCGTTTCTTTCATCTTTTTTCTCTAACAGTTGATTGCTCAATAGGGTGTGAAGAGTGGGTAAACGAGATTATACGTGGCAACGATGTAGGAAGACGTGGCAAGATGTGGTAAGACGTGGGTAGACGTGATTACACGTGGCATCGGTGTATCAAGATGCGAGTATACGTAGTTACACGTGATAACGACGTAACAAAAGGGGGATAGAAGTAGGTAGGCGAGATTACACGTGGCTACGATGAATCAAAGGTGGCGAGACGTAAGTAGACTTCGTTATACGTGGAAACAAGACGTGGTAACACGTAGCAACGAGGTGGCTGTAAGAGGTGGCAAGGACATGGCTGGGTGTAGCAAGAGGCTATTAGACATGGCTAGACGGATCTAGCTGGAGTTGAGTTTATGTCTACGTCATTCTCTTGCTTGTACTCATGTGTATAGTTGTAATGGAGTAACCCCTGCAAGTAGATGTTTTGTGTAGCATGACAACAATGCTGCAGTTGACATCATAATACTGCGTGCCCTTGAAGCCCCAATGCTTGCAGTTTTGTGCTCTCAAGGTTTCAATTCCTTAGGAAGATCTGCTGCTCTATATCTTCCACCCATTTTCTCTTCCTCCATCTCCTCAGAGATAACTAAGCCACCCTGTCGTTTCAATATGTTAGCTAAAAACAATCAAAATTTTCGTTTTTAATAACTTTAAACCTTCTGGCATTTTACTAGGTCACTATAATTACCTTCCACTAGGTTTTAGCTTTTCAATCAATAGTTTATAATTCAATAATTTATAACCGAAATATCTTCTTTGTCCTTGATACTCTTCCGGAAAATCCATTTTCTTTTTCCTTTTCTTTTAAAATTCCTTAGCGAAAAACATCTCTATCTTCTTTCATGTTTCGCAAGAGCTTTCTTTTCAATTGAATGCATTAAAAGAGTCTCTTCCATTTATTTATAAAAAGAAAACTAGGGTCTTTTAGAAATATATGCGAGATGCTTAAAGATCACGCTCACTGAATCCAATTTACTTAGTATTATTAAAGCATCAGCCATTAAGAGCAGTCTTGAATGGCCAATTCTGTCCAATTTCCTAAAGTAGCGAGAAGAGAGTCCATTGAGCTACCTGCAACAGCTAATTTTATAGTCTGAAGGTACTGGTTAAGGGATGGTTACTGTTCATGAACATGATAATTGAGGAAATTGCAGGGAAATGGTTCATTAGGAATGTCATGGACGGAAGAACGATATAAATTGACGGAGATTATGTCTAGGTTAAACGCACAGAAGTTTTGATGGGACCGGGAATATTTTAGGGGCTCTTTCTGATAGTTCAATTGTGAAGGGTGAATTTACCACATCCAGAAATAAAAAAAGAGAGGCCATATTTGAAAGAACAATAATATGTATGGGAGGCAGAGATAATAACAATGTTGGGGGTAACAAATAGTGAATATTTGTTGAAAAAATGTGTTTTAGATTAGGAGGTAATTAATCTTCAGGTTTAAAAGCAGGACATTTTCATTTAAGTCGAATGAGAGAAGAAATGAGAAGAAAAATACACTACACGCCTTTTGATGTAGCCACATATTCCTGTTAATTTACACACCGTTTTGTGCGTTGAAGCCATAAAATTTGTGAGGGAATTGTGCCTTCCCACAAACAATGACACGAGTTAAACTCAAAGGAAGACAAACTAGAGACTGGAAAAGGGAAGAAGCTACAGACCTTGGATAAATAAGTGAAATGACTGACTAAACCAAAAAAGTGAAATAACTAACTAAAACTGAAAAAGTGATATAACTAATTAAAACTGAAAAGTTAAATGACTTACTAATACTAAAAAGTGAAATGACTTACTAATGCCGAAAAGTGAAATGAACAATAATACCGAAAAGTGAAATGAATAACTAAAACTGAAAAGTGAAATGCCAGGATAAAACTGAGAAAGCGTAATGAGGGAGAAAACTGAAAAACTGAAATGACATACTAAAACAAAAATATAGTAAAATGACTAATTAAAACCGAAAAGTGAAAAACAGACAAAAACCAAAAGGTAAAATGATTGACTAAAATTGAAAACAGTGAAATGACAGACTAAAATTAAGAAAGTGAAATTACTGGCTAAAATCGAAAAAGTGAAATGCCAGGCTAAAAACTGAAAAAAGTGAAATGACGGACTAATACAAAAAATGTGAAATGACTAACTAAAACCGAAAAGTGAAATGGCGGACTAATACCAAAAAGTAAAATTTTTGACTAAAATAAAAAACTGAAATGACAGACTAAAACCAAAAAAGTGAAATGACTGGCTTAAATCGAAAAAGTGAATTGACGGCTAAAACTGAAAATGAAATGACTTACTTAAACTGAAAAAGGCATGGAAAGGCAATTGAGATTGGAATTTAATTTTACCTCTTTTTTTTTTAATTCTGAAGGGTTTCGTTAATATACTAAAACTAAAAAAGACATAGAAAGACAATTGAGAGGGGAATTTTTTTTAATTCTGAAGGGTTTCGTCAATATTCGAATAGATAGAACAGGAAACAAAAGATGGATACTGCAAGTATGGGAATTTGAACCATTGTGAATAATTCTACCTTAAAGTAAATTTGTAAAATAGTTTTCAAAAGTGGCTTTGGAGACAATTATAATCAAGTTAGAAAGGATGGACTGTTTCAGACTAAATTATAATAAGAAAAGAGACATTTAATTCCAATATTAATGTTTCTAGAAAGAATAAATATAGTTATTTAAACCATAGAGATTTGCTTATACGTTACATTTCCGAAATTTTAGCCTTCAACACAGTGTAATTCTTTTATTTGTACAAGAAAATTGGTCAGTCCCAAGGTGCAACTTTGTAAATTACTCAAAAAATGTTGCAATAAGGCATTCAAAGCTTAAAAAAATGCGAATTAACTAAAAACAAACACTTTAATTTCCATCCTTGTCACATCAAAATAAACTCTTACGACATCATGATGGCTAGAAAGAGGAAGTAAGTGTCTTTATGGAAGTTTAACAAACCGCGCATTTCAGCAACTTGATTTCCTTTAAGCAATAACAAAGATGAAGTTATCGATGCTTAAGAGAAAGTTAATGGAAACATTGCACCAAAGTATATTCATATCAATTTTCTTCTACCACAACTCTACCAAGATTCATAGCACTTTTAAACATTTGTTTTTTCTCAGTACTACATCAAATGACTTTTCGTTTCTAGACATCACAACATCGTCGTCATAATTAATTTTGTTTGGGCAAAAATTGAAATTTGTATCCATTTGTTTTTTATAATTTGCATTAGTTTCGAAGACAATTTTTAGACCCTCTTAGGTAAGTGAGTACTGAAAACAAATGTAATTAGAGAGATCTGCTATTTCTTCGAACCGCTTTATTCCTCACATGTTTAAAATTTAACTCTTGATCCTATACTTTAAGTTATTTATAAGTAGAGTAGAAATCATATAACCTGACATAGATGTTTATACTTCATTAACCTTTAGATCGGTTTACAACTGCCATAAATATTAAAATTTTGAGATCCTAGGAAAATATTGCGAAATATATCTTGTTATATTACTTACCTTTATCGACATGCATAGTGAAAAAGGAAATGTGGCCAGTATCAGAAGATAAGACAGTATTGTTAGGAGTATAGCGCAACAGCCGGGCCCTTCAGGATTAGCTGGAAATAGAAAAATAACAGTCAAGAAACTTGCATCACATAATAAATATTCTTTGAATAAGGGACGCAGGAGTATTATGGATCATATTGACATGAAAGGGGTTCATTTAGACAGTAAATAAAATAAACAAAATTTATGTACTTACCATTTAACTAAAAGATGAATTGAAAGTATAATTAAGACATGCACTTAATTCCTGACTACAGCATTTCTACCTATTTATGATACAATTGAATGCAATTGACGGAACGAGTTAAAATTTGAAATTAAATGTTATAATTATGTTTGGAGGTGGACAATTTCAATCACTATTAATGATGTTAAATGTTTTAAATACTACTATTATTTATGATATACTGGAAAGATATTAAGAGTTTATTGATTTAAAAATTTCACTAAAATTTTTTTTGAAATGCACTACAATTAAAACCTTAACAGCGCTCTCACAGACATACAGTGCATCGGTGTCTAATATTTTAAATAAATTTATGTATATTTATTTTAAAAAAAGACAAACTGCCAGAAATGATGACCTTGTAGAAGTCTGTTCTAACGTATCAGACAAAAGTTTTTCTTTACTCACACAAACTTTCGTTTTCTAGAAAATATTTCTAAAGAATGTCATATGTGTTTACTGATTTAGCAAAGCTGTTTTTTTTTTGTAAAAAAAAGATGCATTCATTGTGTTGGGTTTCTGACAAAAGAATCTAACTGGATTTATTTAATTTCGGCTCATGTTTTGTGTTTTTAGAGAATCTTTTTAGATTATCAACCCCTTAAAATTGTATGTGCGTATATTTACATCTTATTTATAATTTCTCCTAAATTCTAAGTGATATAAACACGGTCTGATTTGTCGTTCATGGTTGTCTTGAATTTGCTTTAAACCGCAGGGTACTTACGTATTCAGGCTTTTATTAGCAGTCAAAAGACTATTCTATTACAATGTCGCCATCAACGACATTGATAGATATTTTAATATGTTTAATAACATCCGTTGCTAAAAGCTATTATAAGTTTGAAGCCAATACGAGTATTAATGCAGTAAACATGTTTTGTTAAATTAAGAGTGAAGGGATGCTATCAATTATGTTAAATTGATTCTGAAAATTTTCGACGATTACTTCAAGGGTTTAAATGTCTGTATTGCTAGTAATATCCAAAAGGGTATAGGGAGATTGCTATCCATAGTTGTGCTTGAAATATACAATATAGCCTAATATATATAGAAATTACGTGAGTTTAAGATGACAAATGGAAGTTTTCTATTAGGGAAACCGCTAGGTGATTCACGTGACTATTAATAATTGCTATCAATACGAATCTAGAAGCAACATAATAGGCAAGCATTGGAAAGGTCTTAATACAATTGCTATCTAGAAGAACAGGAATATAATTTTTGAACTAAATTTTCTAATCTGGATTTATGTGTTAAATAAGCTGTTAATTATATGCATTACTTTAATATGGTTTGAGCGATGCAGCTTAAAATTATAAAATAATTCCTCTAGATAAATGTTTTCTATAAAGAAACTGAACAAAAAATATAGCCATGCTTTTTTGACCAATACTTATCGTATGGAGATATGGTTATTCTTTGGTAAATTTATACTGAAATAATATCGAAATGGTAACTAACTCATAGGTCAGGGACGTCACTCGAATTTAATTTTGAATATTTTCACCTTAGAAAATATTCATTTATAGATATGTACTTGCTTAATTAGAAAAAAATAATAGTTTTCTAGTTTATTAAAGGCTTCTTTATGGGTTTATATAAAAAGAGCAGAGGAAAATAAAAGAGACGAAATAGTTCGATATTCAACCAGTTCTTTGATCGTTTTCGTGTGGTTGTGATTGACGAACCGTCCTTAAATACCTTTTATGAAGGCTATGCTAGATTAATGTGATATAATATGATGTAATTTTAATTATCTTTGATGCATGTAAAACTGGACATATAAATATGAGTAACAGATCATAAATAGCAAGTGTATTGTATACATATATATGTAGATATATCCACACGTGTAAGAGCTTGGTCATGATAGGGTGAAGATGGAGGGGTCTGGTGGAATTTTTATTCCTTTTATATTTTTCATCCTTTTATATTTTATATTTCCGTTAAAAATGGTGCATTCAACACACGAAGATTGAGTAGTTGGCCAAGGGTTCTAAAAAACTGGTCACGACCCAAATAAAGTTCAAAGAATATTCTAATAATAAGAACCGAATTTAAGACACGATCCTTGTAGAAACATTAACAGATGCCAACGAACTTTAAAATTACAATAAAACACATCAGCCTTTCAATTAAAAAACACTCTATTCTATCCATTATTTTCTAGATGCAAATACAATCCTCTATGTAATTTAAATGAGTCCTTTTGCTTATATTTGAGTTCTGTAAATTATCGCGTTTTTGAAATAAACAAGTTTAATTTTTCTTAAAGATGAGTAAATATGTATAAATGTGTGTTTATATATATATATATATATATATATATATATATATATATATATATATATATTTATATATCTATATATCTCTCTCTCTCTCTCTCTCCCTCTATATATATATATATATATATATATATATATATATATATATATATATATATATATATATATATATATATTGTTTATGTACAGTTGCCCATAATTAGTGGGAACATTTTTAAAAATGTTTTGGCTGAAGGTAAGTTAACTGATATAATTATTATTTCGTTTTATAAATCTTCAAATAGTTTTGGATGACTGCCGCTAGACATTTTTTTACTGTGTAGGAAAGTAAGAAAAGTTTTATTAAGAGGTTAAGCTATAAAATTAATTATAGGGATAAAGTCTAATTTTTTCCGGAATTCTCATCAAATTATTTAACTGTCATATCGATAATTTAGGTTTAAGATCTTTCTGTTCTATACTTCAGGTTATTTCGATACTTTGAATGCTATTTTTTATTCCGGTTTTGTGATGCCCTTGCAAGGGCCTCAGCCACAAATGACGCTTTTAAATCGAATTTTACTGAACTCAAAATAAAAATTCGGAAGTATGTGAAATATGCCTTCAATTGTGAGAAAGTGTTGCTTACAAATTGCTGCTTTATACAACATTTGTATCAGTATATATATATATATATATATATATATATATATATATATATATATTCGTATAGTTGGGCAGTAGATTTTCTTCGTAACATATTTAATTGAAGGCGACTGATAACTAATTGTTAATTGTTTTCTTTTGAGTCTCTCGATTTGTTTTATATTCCGCTTTTGGTCTTGGCTTAACCTGTGAATTAGTTCCCTAAAATTCATTAGAAAGTCGTGATACACGAGGAAAGATACACATGAAGAACTCTAGCATGCTACACAAGTACTCGTAAACAATAGTTTCACAAACGGAGACATACACGCCGCTATCTGCAAAAAAGTGAGAAAAATGGTATATGTCAGCTAATAACAGTACCAAATCAAGAAGCAGAAATGAACATCATTAAATTCTACTACAAGAACATCATGAGAGCAGACTACAAAACAGATGAAAGAGTTATAAAGGAAATCATAAAGAGAGGAGTCAAAGCAACACAAAATGAGAATAATGTATCTTTCATAACTACAACAACAAACGCATCTTCAAGCTCATAATGAGAAACAACCCAGGACCAAATCTAACACTCAAGCAAAGAAATCACCTGATATATAAATATACTTGTAAACTGGGAGACTGTGAATTCTTACTTCATTCATATATCGGAGTGACCGAAAAAAGCTAACACGAAGAATGAGGTATCACTTAAGCAGCGGTGCCCCCAAGACACATACGTTGGAAAAGCATGGAAAACAATTGGACCGCATGTCACTTGAAGAGAATAGCGAAATCTTAGCACACGCCCCAAACCGACGAAAATTGCTTATATTAGAGGCCATATACATAATGGAAAAGCAGCCGAAATTAAATATTCAAGCAAATTCGCAATTCATCTTACATTCCTCTCGTGCGCCAGCCTCTAATAATAATCCCTCCCCATCTTAATCTTGTGACCATTATAGAGTCTCAACCCTTTAAAGAAATTCCATTTCCTATAAATATGTTCGTATATGTGTTAACACAACTAACTAATCATATATATAAAAGCTCTGTATCTTATTCCCTAGTCACAACTGTTGAGCCTTTGAAAATGATATGTGTATATATAGCAACGCGTCAGGCCAATAAAGAATTTCGTTTTGCTTAGTGAACCAGTTTTCTGTCCTCGTGCTTGACGATTTTCTAATGAATTTTGGGGAACTAATCCACGGGTTAAGTAAGCCAGGACCAAAAGCGGAATACAAGACAAATCGAGGGACTCGAAAAGAAAATAATTAACAATAAGTTAACAGTCGCCTTCAATAATATATATATATATATATATATATATATATATATATATATATATATATATATATATATATATATATATATGTATATATATATATATATATATATATTGCGGAACTACGTATGGCAGATCAATCTGACTTAAAAATGTAAATGGAGTTAAAATTTGTTGGATACATTCTCAATGTAAACAACTCATGCCATCTTGCTTGTTACGTTTCCCTGTAACAGTCACAAGATGTGTTTAAGTTTTGTCTCTGAAAGTGAATTTCTTCATGCCATATATTTATGAAAGTCTTCATTAAAAAGGCAGAAATATTCACTTATCTTCTATGAAGAGGGGAAAACATCGTTAATTTGTTGGGTAAGAGTCAAGAGATTTGAGGAAACGAAAAAATAAGGACAAGAATCGATCAGTGCTCTCTAGGAAGATCTCAAAATCTTAAGATCCGTTTATCCAAGTCATCGGTCCTAAAAACTTCCGCATGGCCGCACTGAAAATCGCTGACCAAGTCAGTGAAGCTAGTGGAGTGGTGAAGAGGAGGCTCTTGGAAGTGGGCTTAAAGACAGGTGTGCAGCAAATAAACTTTTATTGCGTCTAATAAATAAGTGCAAGCGACAGTTATAGGCGAAATAACATTAAAATTGGTCAAATCATCAATGGGCAGACGTGTTCTCTGGACGAAGAAGTCGAAGCTTGAGATATTCGTCGTGTGACAAAGAGTTTTTGTAAGGAAAACTGACAAGGGGATGAGTTCTAGCTGCATTATGCAACTGTAAAACATAGCGATAGTAGTATAATGGTTTGGCGTTTCGCTGGAGATAAAGTTGAAGATCTCTCCCGAATCTGGGGAATTCTAAACAAAAATGAAAATCACTCCATTTTACAGGGTCACGCAATTCATTATAGGAAACCTCTGAATGGGCAAAATATCATCATAAAGCCAAATAATAATCCCAAACATACAAACTGTGAAAGAATGATAATTCTTGCGCCATTTGGAAGTATGCTTGGGATAATATTTTTCCTAATAGATAAATTATTATCTAGTAAGAAAAGGCAAGAAAATCAATTTACTTGAATAGAATGCCCATCTCAGTCGTCTTACCTCAATTTAATAGATTTCCTGTGGGTGAATTGGATCGTCGGATAAAATCTAGACGACCAACAAATGTGGAAAATCTAAATGTTATTGCCCTTCCCCCCCCTACCGCAAAAAAAATAGATCGATTATTTGGTTTCTTAGGTAGAAAGACACCTAAGAATATGTTCCGATATAGATAAAGTTTAAGGTAGATATTTCGACCAATCGAAAATTTTGGTATTTTCGTTTTCTACTATTTTATCAATCGTTTTTACTATATTTTTTTCTAATTTATTTGTATTGCTGTACTTCACATAAAATCCTGCATAACTTTCAGCTGTATTTACTTTTCCTCCTATTTCCTATGCTTTTAGTAATTGATCTCGACTTTTGAACTGTAGTGTACATATATATCAATTTTTACCTTTGGAAATTAGTCAATTATATACGTAAGAAATAAATAAACTTAATTGCTTATAATTTTTATTAATTAACGTCCAACAAAATTACGAGCCATTTATTTATATATTGTGGACTTAATTAAATACACATTCATTCTACAAAATAATTGCGGCTCCTTATAAAAGAAGACAATAATGATGGAAGTTAATGAAAGAGAGAGAGAGGGAGGGGGGATAACTTATCCTAATCCTCTTATTATTTTTAATGATCTATGTGTAGAATTCACCAAAACAAAGCTATGATAAAATAGAAACTCGCATTAGTTTTAGCGCTCAACCCCTTTAGTATATTTCTATGTATAAATAACATTATTATATGGGATTAATATCCTTAGACCTTTTCAATCGATTTAACGGGCACTATTTTCAACTTCTTTTAAAGAGGTTCCTTCCAACTTGGTCAATCCTTGAACGATTACTCTTTGGGATTAAATTGTCGTCCATTCCCAATAATGAAGTCTTCGCTAGATTATTTTTGTGTAACGTTTATTAGAGTCTGTAGAATGGAATGAATGAACACATCTCAGTCCGGTACAATTAATTAGAGCATTATTATAAACCGCTTTTCAATGCTATGAGCCTTCACAAAGAGCTTTCACTTTCACCACAATAGTTTTGTGATTGCCATTCACGCTTTCGTTAACACTCGCCATGATTAATTTAACTTCCTTTCCGCTGGATCCATTGATTCCACTCTTCCAACTTATTCAAAATTTTGCCGTCCGTTTTCATCTCCGCCGGGAACGCTTCTGTCACCCCTCCCCCACTCCATGTTCTGCATTAGCTTCCTCCAATCTTAAATACCACAGTACCATCCTATCACTCTTCCTTGATGACTTTATCCAATTTGTGAGAACTCTATGTTCTGGCTCCTCTCCCTTATTGCCTGTTCGTCGTAGTCGTCTGTACTTCGTGGGTAATCGTGCTTTCTCGACATTTGCTCCCTGAATGCGGAGTGAGCTGCCTCGTGATAGACTCTCACTCCCACTAACTTACTGCCTTTCAAACCTTTCTTAGTTGGTAAGCATGGGTTATGTGAAGGCTGTTAGCCTTTCAGAGCGCTATAAAAACTATTTATTTTAATATATGAAGACAATGTTTATATGAAATCCTTTTAACATCGAAGAAGAAGCATTGGAGACGCAGGAAGGAAGCAATGGAGACACCTCTCACATTAGGTCGGTGGTTAGATAAGTAATCAACAAACCAATAAATACATGTTGGTTTTCTATATACAGGGTTGTCTCCAAAGTTTTGTCCGATAAATAAAATTTATCCAAGAAAACCAAAGATAATCTTCATTAGTCAAAATATGCTTGGAACTATGTAATACTTGACATCTGCATAGTGCTATGTACTAACTAAATTAACCGATTGTCCTTTGCCATAGAAAACTCATCGCTACAAAAATATATTTTTATTTAGGGGACAAAACTTTGTAATAATCTAATATATGTATACGCAGTATTTTAAATAAAAAGATTTTTCAAGCTTTTCACCTGATCTCCTCCAAATAGCAACTAAATAAACTTTAAAATCTTGAGGGGTGAAGAGAAAAACGTACTCTGACATTTCACATCCAAGAAAAACAAGAAAAAAAGACCTTTTGAGATGAAAGCAAGGTCGAATAGGATTTCTATTGCACATAAAAATCATCACAGCCGTGGTAAGAGTTGTGATATAACTTCGATTGTGCCTTAGGTGGCTTAAAAAAATATGAAGGTGTCTATTCTTTTAAAGGGGTTCCTCCCAATCTGGTTAACCCTTTATCGGATTATTTTGAGTTATGTATCTCGTCAATTACTCTTTGGGACTAAACTAAATTTATTTTTCTAAAAGTATGTTCAAACAAACTAAGGACTAATGACTTATTTTAGGCAGGTGCATAAGAAGCTATCTATTCTTAAGAGAGGCGACCTTTAAAATGATATACCTTTAACGAATTACCCCGAGTTATTTCTTCCAAAACTTTACTTAAATTAAAGATATTAATGACTCATTTCCTGCAAATACTTTGCAATCTGAATTATAAAAGTTCATTGTCATATACATTGCGTTGGGCAACACACTGAAACTATTTCTTAAAAACCTCAAATCAATTAAGATAGAAAGGAAAGGCAAACGAAATAAAAGACAAACATCGAAGGTTTCGCTTGACTAAATAATAATGGGAAATAAAATCGGTATGCCATTTTTAGATATTACTAAAAGGTGAAAAACACCGTGACCATCTTTAGATCTCCCAAATTAGGGGTAATTAAAATGTATAGGATGGTAAATATTCAACATGCTACAACAAGTAACACACAAGATACTCGTATGTTCTAAGTCCTTGTATGCGAGTCTTTGTAGCCTCTCAGATCTGCTGCTGGTGATTTCGAAACAAGCCTTCCTACTAGTGACGTCAGATGGCTATGCCTTCATTCATCCTCCATCTTTAACGGGAGGAACCATCGGAAAGAAGTTGTTAAAATGAGTAACCACCTATGGCAACGGAGAAATGCTACCATCCATTCATCAGCCAGTTCTGATGAGTATCTATATCTACATACCTCTGACGCGGAACTGGTTCTTCCGCCTAGGGTGACGAAGGTTACCCGTGGACGCTGTTTTGTGTCAAAACATAACACTTCATGGCACTTTGGCCCAAAGAGGACCACTCCCTCGGGCTGGCCATGCGATTGTCATTCTGACATTGATGTCTATTTCATTATCTAGTCGGGATCTGCCTGGATAAATGGCAGGTTAACGAACTACTACTACTACTACTCATCAGGCAGGTAAGGTATTGTCCAAAGCTCCTTCCCTTGCCATTTTAAGGGGAAAAAGCTGCGAAGAAAGGTACAAAATGGCGGCGGGATTCCTTTTCCTTGCCATTTCAAGATAAGATAAAACTATCGAAAAAGCTACGACAATGGAAGCTCATTAGGTTATCTCCCGTCTTGGCAGATGAATGGGACAAGCGTGTGGGTGATGCGCAGATCACCTCGGGACAATGGCAAAATGGGGGCAACCCTCCTTCCCGCATTCGATATTCTTTGCTTGCCACCCGCAGTCAGTTAGGTTCAATTACCAAATGGGAAATATTGGCAGGTTATTATTATTTGTTTAAAATTGCTAAGGCTAAAAGAGGACAATCCACCCAACAGGGTTATGATGTGTAGGGGTAAAATCGATTTTGGTTATTGGAAAGAAGACGTGAAAGTGGAAATAAAGAAAAACCAAAGGCTGTTGGATAATAGAGAGAAAAAAAATTCAAGTGTGAATGATTGAGAATAAGAGAGAGGAAGTAATTGCAAATATCGCGATAGAGTGAATACGGATCATAATTAAGGAGCTGAGAGTATGCAGTGCAAGGGCTATATGTGGGTGTGCTAGAACTGGAATGGCGACGAGAAAATTTAAACGAATGATTAACATGAGTATGTAAACATCAAGGGAAGCATTGGGAAATACAATGAATGATGATCCGGATGGGTTAAGGGAGATATTTTGGAAGGATGTGTGAAAGGTGAGAAGGAAAGAGAAAAAATAGCACTGGAAGAAATCTGAAATAGCACCGTTGTATAAGAATAAATTTGAGAAAGGTGAATACAAAAAAAGAAAGATGGGGGAATAAGTCTGTTGACGGTCGTAAGCAAGGTGTATGGAATAATTATATTTGGCTATAAGGAAGAGAATATGAAGGATTGATAAGGAATTAGCAAGGTGAGTTTAGAGGACGTGTGGTGTGTGTAGGTGTGTGGATAAATAGCATTTGCGTTAAGACCACAAGCCTAAAAAACAAGCAATAAGAGAGGCAAAATGCAAGTTTGGTTGAGAAGCTGGAGAAAGCTTAAGAACGTGTAGATAGTAAGGCATTGTGACAGGTTGTAAAAATTTGTGGAGTAAGTAGTAAACTACCTGATATTGTGAAGAGTATTTATAGTATAGGTTAGGTGTGTGTTATGTGAAAGATAGGCGGAGTGAATGATTTGAAAAACATAAGGGAAGGTGGAGGTAACTACGACACACAAACCAACCAGATCATCTCCCTATGAAACCTTTTAAGGAGTGGGTTTTAAAGAAAGTAAGGATGAAGAAAATGAGCGTATGTTGGGGAAATATTGCCGCAAATCTACTTGCGAACTTTGGGAACTGGAGGGCAAGCAAACCTACAGATGCCAGCTGTACAATGGTTGCATAATACTTCACCTGAACCTGACACTCACTTGCGGAGGCTTCGAACCTAGGGGCAGAGAGGTCTCCTGAAAGTACCACCCCTTCCGAACGAAAATGCCTCTCCCCCGCCTTAAGAGAACGTCAGGAGTGGAATAGCACAGATGAGAAATGGAATCTCGAGAGAAGACAGACACTCGTGGATATTTGGATATAATTGGGACCCCCCAAAACTACGA
Source organism: Ceratothoa steindachneri (assembly GCA_963969495.1). Lineage (NCBI taxonomy): Eukaryota > Metazoa > Arthropoda > Malacostraca > Isopoda > Cymothoidae > Ceratothoa > Ceratothoa steindachneri. Next base: position 203,111,161 of record OZ018318.1, on the reverse strand, counting down.
TGAGTATTAAAAGACATGAAATCCCTATTGGAGTATGATAGAACGAAAGGGCGAATACATCTAAGAAGCAAAAGAAATGAGACAAAAAGAACAAAGAAATATGACAAAAAGATAAAAAAAAACTGAGGAGAAAATATCAATGCACATAAGGTGTAGACAAGGAGAAACTATTTCATGTGTTTGTACATGGTGTTTCTATAGCAATGGTTAACCTAAAAGCCTAAAATAGAAGTTCGGTTACGATGCAATGGTTAGGCTAAAACGGAATGCGGTTACTATGACGTTTAGGATAAAAGCCTAAAATCGGAATGCAGTTCATAAAGCAATGGGTAGCCTAAATTCATACAACCGGAATCCAGATACTATAGGAATGGTTAGCCTAAAATCGAAATACGATTTATATAACATTGGCTAGCATAAAACCATGAAAGCCGAATGCAGCCATTATAGCAATTGTATGTACATGCTTTTCTCCTAGTTATCGGTTGAGACCAGCATTTCGGTGAACTGTTTGGCATTTGTCCAGGTATTATCCTTAACCAACAATAGTGGACAATGTAAAGTCCAGGAGTAGAACAAAACAGGCCATTTGAACTCGGATTAGCATAAATGAATTTATGTGTGCGCTTCAAGTATGCCTTTGAATCCTTTTTTTAAGAAGTTAAACTTTTGCTGAAGAAAAAAAGAGCACAACAGAGGCAGAAAGAACTCAAGTTTACTATTCCTTTAAACACACACATCTTTTAGATATATAAACTGCACTTCAAAACTAATAAGAAAATGTCTCAATAAAAAAAATTCTTGCGCTCATTAAAACAACAGGAGTTTTATGTCTTTCAGCATTATGTTCTGCAATCATTAGAGGATGAGCTCTTAGTTATTAACTACGTAATAACTTATAATGATTGTTCTAACAATGGGAATGCCAAAGTCTGCTTTTTACTGGTTAGGTATATTTTGCCTACCAAAGGAGTTCGTATTAGCCCGAGTTGCTGGATAATTTTTCGCTCCTTTAAGAATATTATAGAACGGAAACCTTTCATAGATTGAAATTTAAATCCTAATCTCTATAGAAATCTATTGTTTCCAAAAAATATTGAATTTTAATTACTTTTAATTTTTACGATTATAGATTACAGCTCGGGCTGTAACTTCTGAGCCGAGTCAAGCGCGTGTGAACGATGTTGAGAGAACGTCTGCTACGAATGATATTTTTTGACACGGCACCTCTAAGACGTCCGCCAGACGCTGAACGAAAATATATGAACTGCGACCAGGCTTAATAAAAGGAGCCCAAGTAAGTGTCTGCAAATACTTACTTGACGTTACTGTGGGGAGAAATTAGATCAGCTTGCAAATACACGTTTACTCTACTAAATTTATACTCGGGCTATGCCCGAGTGCTGGAGTCGCCAAACACATACACACACAGACAGACACACACACACACACACACACATATATATATATATATATATATATATATATATATATATATATATATATATATATATATATATATATATTAATGCTCTTAGATGAATTTGGTTCTGTCCAGCATTTGGGTATAAAAATCTGGACGGCAGGGGTTAAGGATCCCTTCCCACGCTATCATAAATATTAAAAGTTATAAAAAGTAACTAATTGAAACTTTCGGATACAACAACAATGTTTAACGCTCAACTCTATTGGCGAATTTCAGACTTTCAGTACTTCATCTTTTTCAATTTCACACACAATAGTTTTTATGAGCAGGAAACTTGGAGTTGAGGTACACAAGTTAGATTAACTCTGGGCTTCTGCGAGGCTCTTGATTGAGTAGTTAGAGGTAATCAATCTAGGCGTTAAGTGCGCACAAATACACATTAAAGATATATGAAGTAAGGGACGTTCGAAACCCTGAAACTTAATCCCCCGTTCGTTACCTTGGGAAGGAGAAGTGTGAGAGAAAAACAAACACAGCTTCTTGTATTCACTGCTTGTTGGACAGTCACGGAATTGGGCTAAACAAGCGGCTGAACAACAGTTCAAATACCAGACTCGCAACTGCCGGGACGGAGCTTAGTCCGTACAGCTCTCCCAATCATCCCGCTGCTTAACGTTCTTTCCCTTCCATACATAGTCGATCGATTGCCACTACAACAGTTTAATGTTATTTAATAAGCTAAGAATCTCAGCTGGTCTTAATTCCTAATTCAAAGTGGAAAACTTACATATGAGTTGTCCCCTACGCATTAAGAGAAGCAGAATGGGAAGACAAAAATTGAAATGAAAAAGACTGTGGATGGTATCAGGGCTCCGAAAAACTATTAAAGACGGGAAGGAAATACCTTCCAGCGAGAACAGGGATTAATTACAACCCCTTTCAATGTCTCTAAATGCTTTTAAGTGCCAAGGGCTCAAATATAATCTAGTGTCTCTTGCAGGCTACGCATCAAACAGATTAGCTTCCAATTGACGCAAGAAACTTGTATTCGATTGGTTTTCTTAAACGAGGCTGAAGGATATAATGACTAACATTGCCCCAACCTTAAGATTTACCTTCCAATATGTAGGGAGCATAACAAGATAGCAAGCGGTAATATTAGCAAAGGTTTGACAAACACTCTAAAATGTAGAAACTTTCCTTGCGTACGGGTGGCCACATTTCAAGGCTTTCGTGCAACACCCAGAATAGCTGCTTTGCAGAGGTAGACGTGCGATTTCGGACAGAGAACCTTTAAATTAATGGAATTTAATTAAATATGTCTACGTTCAAGACTCTGGAGTTTATAACAGCAACAATGGAGGTGAATCCTGAGCTCCGATGCACCTTGAAATTGGATGAAGACAGAACCTAATAATGATGAATAAATAATGCTCTGCAATGCAGCTTTAAGGAGCATTATTTAGAGCTGTCAGTGGAAAAGACGGGTAAAGTTTGGGTGGGAGAGTACGGATGATGTAGAGTAGTTTTGTTTCCTCTGCTGTAGAGTAAAGTGGAGTACAAAGGCGATATAGCGTATTGGAGAGTGAGATTGCGAATGAAATCTACAGAACATCAAATTAGGTTGAATAATAGTCTAGTAAAAATAATCGAGTAATGAAGATGTAGAAAAACGTGAAAGAGAATAGAAAAATAATGTTTTTCGAATTTAATATTTCTTCTTGCTGAACATTTGGCAAATTGGGGGACCAGAAGCTAATAATACCTTTGAGGGTTACGTTCCCTTCCAGTCTTATTATTTTGGGCTGACGATGTTAGTTTCTTGTCTTTCTCATCGACCTTTTTAATCTTTTATACAACCATACTTTCACTACTCCGTCTCTTCCACATTATCCCACAGTGAATTCGACAAGTTTTCACTTTTCCTTATCTCACCACTTTATTTAAAAACTTCCACTTGAAAACTCTTTAGTGGAGATGCCATCGTTGGTTTACGCTTCTTAGTTTTAAGAAGCTAATAATAGAATATACAAAAAGAATATATAAAGTCCTCTTTAGTAAATTAAGGAGCACCCATACCTCTTTTCTTTGTTTTGACCTATGTGTTATATGAGTTTACCCATTTTATTTGTTCTTTGTAGATTGCTCTTTCTTTCATTCGGTGCCATTTTATCCTCCCTCTTTTTTCCTCACTTCTTTGATCACCGCCTCATCCAATTCCCTTCATCGAGGCGAATAATTTCGGTTCGATTTTCAAGAAAGACGTGTAAGCTCGATCAGACGTCGTGGTATTCTCTCTTTCTTCGCCTTTATTCTCTAACCTTCGTGAGTCCTCGTTGTTTCCCCCAATTGCACAGGCAAGATGCTTGTCTCCGTTAAAAAGGACTCAAACTAAGCATTTTCCTCGGAGGACAGTCGAAAAGAAGGCCTCTAGTTTCGTAACGATAGCGTAATTGGATAAAGAAAACCGTTCACTAGACTGCAGTATTTGACTTCCATGTCGTTCTAAGCCCGTCTCCTTTATTCGGCATACACTCATGCATGTACTAAATACCTGGCATACATCAGAGCTTGTAACCCCAAAACAGAGGAAAACAAAGAGATGAAAATTGGCAAGAAACAGTGAGAAAGAGAGAGAAACAGTTTTAGAGAGGAGAAGTCATTTTAAATTGAGTTAAAGTATATAGAAGCAACTATATGACCCATCTTATCAACCTGTAATTTTATAGAAAATATCAGGTTTGTACAAACTAGTAAATAATTTTAATCGCATCTGCTTCATGCTAATTGAAGCAGGTGAGAAAGATGTCAGCAAATTATTTTTGACAGCGCAGTTTGTAATCGTAGAATAAAATTATTACGTTCCATTAATTTTGATTTAATGTTTCACAACTTTTTAATGCCGCAAAATAGATGGCAGGTGTTTGCACGCAATACTTATAACTTCTGACCTATTTTACCTCACTTCTCCCAACTCACGTCGCGTTACATCTCCTTTATTGCTGAGCATTCGTGGACAAGTCGTCGTAGGCATTTTGAGTTCCCTCCGAGTAAAGACAAATTTATTCAATTTCTAAACAAAGTCGAAGGCGCAAGAACTTTAAGTATTCGCATTCGAAGCCTCTCCATTATGCGTCATTTTGCAGCTCAAGTCACATTCTCAATTTCCCCCTTGGGCTCTGGAACACGTTTTAAAGGAGATGCCTTCGTCTAGTGAAACTCGAGAGAAGAAGGAATGTGCAGCTGTTTTCTATTCTGAAGATGACAGAAAGGAGTTTAGAGTTTGGGGAACCAGCTAAATGGGTAATATCGAGGTAAAAAAATCTCGTCGATAAGAAAAGAGACTTGGAGATCAGGAAATGTAATTCTTTGTTACTTTGCATTTGAATGAAGGTCAGAAAGTACAAAAGAAACACCAGTAGAAATGGTAACATGGTCAAAAAGTATTTTCGTAATTCTTATCATTCTTTTGAAAGTTCCATTTGTCTCTCGAAATTTTAAATGCAAAACAACGAGAGAATATTAACGCCGAAAGTCAGTAAGGAGAGGTTTGTAAAGAAAGTGCTAGAGTAGATAAGAGAAGTCAAAATAATATAAGATATATATCCGCAGGTCCTCCTATAGGCATTGAAGTCGGTAGGGTACACAACTCCGGGCATTGGGACCAGGAAGGCCGTCCGTTTGTTTCCCCAGGTTTCAGTTGTAGCAGAGGCATTTCCCCTGCTACGACATCTACCTCTTAAAGCAAGAAAATTCCGGAGAATGTAAAAATGGTTAATGGAATACTTGATTTTATGTAAATGTGTTAAAATAATACATGTTTCTTCGTAAATGTATTACAGGAATACATGTTTCCTTGTAAATGCGGTAAAAGAATACAGGCTTCCCTCTAAATCGGTTAAAAAAAAAATGCTTCGGTTTAAATGGGTTTAAAGGAATATATGCTTCCATGTAAATGGGTTAAATGAAGATATACTTCCCTTTAAAGAAATTAGAGGAAAATATGCTTCCCTGTAAATGAGTTAAAGAAATAAAGGGTTGCCTTTAAATGGGTCAAAGGAATACATGCTTCCTGAAATGGGTTAGAGGAATACATGCTTCTATGTAAATGTGTTAATTGAATACAGGCTTCCGTGTAAATGAGTTAAAAGAATAAATGCTTCCCTACAAATTGGTTACAGTATAATGCTTCTGCATAAGTGGGTTAAAGGCATATAGGCTTCTATGTAAATGGGTTAAATGAATATATGTTTCCATGTAGATGGATTAAAAAAATATAGGCTTCAATGTAAATAGGTTGAAGGAATACATGTATATATAGGGTAAAGGAATACATGCTTCCCTGCAAATGAGTTAAAGGAATATAAGTTTCCATGTAAATGGGTTAAGTGAATATATGCTTCCATGTAGATGGGTTAATTGAATACATGCTTCCATGTAAAGAGGTTAAAGGAATACTTGCTTGTCTGTAGTTGGATTTAAGGAAAACATGCTTCTCTGTAAATGGCTTAAAGATATGAAGGCTTCCTTGGGAATGGGTAAAAAGAATACAGGAGTCTCTCTAGATGGGTTAAAGGTAAACATGCTTCCCTGTAAATGGTTTGAAGGAATACATGCTTCTTGTAAATGGGTTAAAGGAATACTTGCTTCCCTGAAAATGGTAAATGACTAAAAAATATAGACGTCGGAAAGGCAATTACTTTTTTGTATAACAGAGTTTGGAAGAAAGTAGAAATGTAAAGGAGGAATGTGAAGTTCCGTAAAATGTTAACTTTTTTACCTGTTTATTTCTTGCTTTGCAAAGTTTGAGAGAATGTGTATGAAGAACAGATATCCTCATTATAGGAGACTATACAGTGAGTAAGCTGAATAGTTTAGGTTAAATAGCAACTAACGGAGAAGCAAGATAGATGAAGGAAGACAAAAAAGGTGGACTATATTAACCATTAAAGAGAACCATAGTCTCTTTGTTCCTTTAGAATATTCTACAGCCACGGTTAAAGAAACCATTGAGGGCATCTAACCAGTTTTGGTGATATAAATTACACTGGCCTGCGTTTCAAAACCTTTTTTCAAAGGTCAAGGGTTTTCCAACTGATTTAGGATCTTTTTGCGGAATTAAAAAATATCATTCATTTTCTTTGGTCTGGTCTGGCTTATAAGATACACTCGATTTTTATTACAGCATATTTTTCCCAAATGGCGCTATCATCTAAGCGTATATGGGCTTTGTTTTTGCCACAGCTGGTCATGGGTTACCTTAAATAACTACCTAGTTATTCTTTCTCTTTTCAGGTCTAGTTGTGGAGTACGATGGATCGGAAGTGTATGAACCATCCTAACAAATTTTGTTTCATCTGCCGACACGTAGTTCTTCCAGACCGTCAAGCGAAAATCATGGATTTTGTGAAGAAGGCTTATTACGATTATTTTGGAGTCGAATTAAGGGACCGGGATGAGGCTTTTGCTCCACATATCTGCTGAAAAACATGTATAGAGAACTTACGGAATTGGAGAAAAGGAAAAGAAAGTATGCCATTTGGTGTCCCAATGGTGTGGAGGAAAGGGAAAGATCACGTTACTGACTGCTACTTCTGCATGACAAATTTAAAAGGCATCAATCACAAGAACAAACACCATGTTCAATAGCTTGATGTTCCTTCTGACACAAAGCCAATCCCCCAATGACCAGATTTTCCTGTTCCTGAGCCGGATGTCATCATGGAATCTAGTTCTGATTCCGAATCTACTGACATGACTGATACAGGTGAGTGTGGTGCATACGAGCCAGAAGAGGACGACCGATCGGTGTCATTGACCCAAGCTGAACTCAACGACTTGACACGAGACCTGAACCTATCTAAGGAGTCTGCCCAGCTGCTGGGTTCTCGTCTTCGAGAGAAACATCTACTTGCCCCAAGAACAACGTTCTATTGGTATCGGGAACGCGAGAGCAAATTCAGAAAATCTTTTATGTTCGATGAAGCGTCTTCACTGATCTACTGTAACAATATTGCTGAACTGATGAAATTAATGGGTATGAAGTATATTGCCATGGAATGGAGACTTTTTATTTACTCCCCTAACAGAAGTTTCAGAACAGTTCTTCTGAATAACGGAAATAAGGTTTCATCAATTCCTGGAAACTCGGCTGAAATGAAAGAATTCCATAATAGCATGGAACCTCTGTTGTCTGCTTTTAATTACCAGGAACATAAACGGTTGATTTGTTAAGATCTTAAAGTTGTTGGACTAATCCTTGGACTTCAAGGTGGGTACACAAAGTACCCATGTTTTTTGTGCCTGTGGGATAGTCGGGCTGACGACCAGCATTATATCATACAAGAGTGGCCATCAAGATAAAGATTAGAACCCGGGTCACACAATGTTCTGTCCCACCCTCTGGTTGAACCGAGCATGGTGTTACTTCCACCCCTACACATCAAACTCGGCCTAATGAAGAACTTTGTAAAAGCAATGGACAGGGAAGGTGGAGGATTTGCCTTCCTCCACCACAAGTTCAAACGAATCAGCATGGAGAAGCTTAAGGAAGGTAAATTTGATGGTCCTCAGATAAGAGAACTCTAGTTTTGATGATTCATTAAATTCTACTGAACTCTCTGCCTGGCTGTCCCTAAAGTTAGTCATTGCAAATTTCCTTGGTAACCATATAAATCCCCAGTACCAGAAGATGGTTGATGACTTAGTGGAGATTTTCCGCAAAACTTGGTGCGCGTATGTCAGTGAAAATGCACTTTCTTCGGTCCCATCTGGACTATTTTCCAGAAAATTGCAGAGACTTCAGTGAAGAACAGGGTGAGCGCTTTCACCAAGACATCCGTGTCATGGAGGAATGCTATCAAAGCCAATGAGATGTGACCTTTCTGGCTGACTACTGTTGGTGCCTTAAAAGGGATGTGGTGTCTGCTCGGTATAATCGGAGGTTACTGAAGAGATTATTCATTTATAAGTAGCTTATTTTGTGCATTGTACTATTCATGCTATTTTTTAAAAATATTCTGTAAGCCTTCTGTGAGTAAATCGCTCCAATATTTGCTATTATGTGTTTCATTCGCAACAAATATTTGGAAATATAGGAGTTTTTGGTATGTGCTCATATTTCAAAAACCTGACCTGATTGGGTAAAATGAGCATCATTTTCAGATTCAGTGCAAAAAAAATGAACCTAAATCAGGTATTATATATTTGACCTTGAAAACAACGCAGACCAGTGTTATATATCTGTAGACTATTGACATATTTCTATAGATACTTGAGATCCCTGTGGCCTATTATAGGATTGTAAGTTCGATATCCTCTTTGTTTCTTGGGATGTGTTATCAGTATGCAGATTGGTGGTAAATCCAATACCAAGAGTACAAATAGTTGGTAAACCTCATATCAAGAGTGCAGATTGGTGCTAAAACCCATACCAAGAGTGACGATCGTTGGAAAATGTCATATCAGGATGCAGGATTGGTGGTAAATCCCATACCAAGAGAGTTTATCGTCAGCATACCTCATATAAAGAGTGCAGACTGGCGGTAAATCCAATACCAAGAGTGAAGATCGTTGGTAAAACTTCATATAAAACGTGCAGATCGGTGGTAAAACCCATACCAAGAACGTCGATCATTGATAAACTTCATATCAAGAGTGAAGATTGGTGGTAAATCCCATACCAAGATCGTCGATCGTAGGAAAACCCCATATCAAGAGTTCAGATTGGTGGTAAATCCCAAACCAATACTGCGAGTCGGTGGTAAATCTCAAACCAATAGTGCTAGCTGGTAGTAAGTCACAAACCAATAGATTTTCTTTCTTCCAGGGGATTCACAATACTCGTCCCGAGCACCAAATGGTGGAAAGATCTGGCATAACACCAGTTCTGGTCACTTATGCAACTTCTTAGCATATCTTCATCCATACTTTCCTTAATAGCAAGGGGGATTAGCCCTGTATTCGGTCTCGAACTTGTTCCCAGGTATTTAAATTACCCTCTGCGGTAATCATCACCACCATCTCTTCCATTATACTTCGATGCTGTATTGTAAACTTCACGTCTTCTGCTCTTTCTCTTTATCCTCCATTACTCCCCTGTGTCGGGTCATCAGAGGGGTGGTGGGTCTAGCAAGGGGATTCCGGACAATTCGGTCGTAAACAATTCTGTCCTGGACAATTCCGTCCTGGAAAATTTGGTCCCGGAAAATTCGGTACCAGGACAATTCGCTCTCTGTTTGCTCATTACAGGAATAAAACTTCAAAAGAATAACTTAAAAAAACAAAAATATTTATTTATTTGGAGACATATATTTATTATGTTATTTTTTATTAATCTTTCAAATTTGTTAAAACATGTAGATTAGATTATTTATTAAGCTTCAAATTTGTTGAGACATGTAGATTATTGGATTATACTTATCGAGCTTTAAATTTTCTAAAACATGTAGATTATATAATTTATTAACTTTAAAATTGATTGAAACATATACTCTATTAGATTTTATTCATAAACTTGCAAATTTGTTCAAATATGTACATCATATTTATAAAGCTTCAAATTTGTTAAAACATGTATATTAGATTATTTATTAAGCTTCAAACCTTTAAATTGTGTGCAACACCATACAAAATTTTGCGCCTTTGGGAGCAATCATAGCGTTGCAACAGAGTAATTATGCGCTTGTTTAAGTCTCTATACTTCTTCTTTTGTAGAATTTGTTCTCATTGAAAGAATTTCTGTACTTTTCAGTTTGCAAGTTCCTCTTCACGTTTGAGGATTTTAATCAGATTCTAAATATTAGGATGATATGCCTTTTAGAGCGTGATTCCTAACATACATCGTTCATAAATATTCCATGATACGATGGGGAATGTTGGGGAAAGTCTTCACCTTCTTTGACCACTTCCTCTGACTAAACCTATATAATTATTTTCAGAATATGCCACCGATGATTGCGGAATATCGTCGTCATCGATTAATTCTTCAAATCGGTCAATTGCGTCGTCACCTGGTAAAAAAGCTAATCCGGCAAAACGGCCGATTTTAAGGCTGAAAGTATCATCTTCGTGATATTTACACTTGATTCTTTCTTTTAATATGTGTCTATACACATTTTGACCTAAATGAAAAAGGCAACTTGTTAGTTCTGCACTAGGGAATGTATCTAAAGAACTGTTGCGAGATGCTTTTTCAAAATCCATGATAATGCTTTCAGGGCCTTGACTTTGCACTAAATCATTTACTTTTGCAAAAAATTTATCATCGGTTCTTTGTCTTTTGTCAGAAAACAGGGAAAATAATCTCGGGGCTGGAAAATTGTCAACCTGGATGTGAATAATGTAAAGTTGATAAAACACTGCGGGACAAGACTTGAATATAGCATCTACTCCCCATGTTTTATTTTGCTTCATATGTTCCAAGCCTTCATCATTTGCAAAAATTATGAATCTTGATGGATTATCAATACCACTTTCATACTACATAAATTTAATGCCGTTATCAAAATGAGAAAATTCAGTGGGAATTGAAAAACCGCTATTTGATCCGGGAGAAGAGGGAAAGTTTGTTTGCGCATGTCTCCATCTTCGAATATGCGGCATTTTCGGCACTTCAGAAAGCCCACAAGCATTTACTCGTAACTGGCCAATTTCATTAGCATTGATTGAACGGGGAGGACAATGACTTGAAAGACACGTTTCTTTAATATAATTAACACTCACCATAGCAATAACTTTGGTGGCTGTTGCACTATGATTATGGTCCCCGATATGTTTTGATATTGTGTAGTTAGAGTCAGAATGAAGCCTTGCTCTGCAATCTCTATTTTAACATCGCCAATATATTTTGGAATTGTCTTTATTTGTTTTGTGTTTCTGATAGATATAATTTTCACTATCGATTAATTTATCTTTCCCTTTTTCAGATTTCACACTTACAGCCATTGAAAAGGGTAAGCACAACCATAAATTTTAAGACTCAAATGCAGACTAAGGTTTAAGGGCCTTATCTTACTTCTACTACTAATATATATATATATATATATATATATATATATATATATATATATAATATAATATAATATAACAATTTAATCAATAAATATATGAAAATATTATTTTAAACAAACTATCTACATTCTACAATATATATCTTATTTGTGTTTTATTTCGATTTATTTACATTTTAATAAATACTGGTACCAAATTTTACTCGTACGAATTATCCGGTACCCTCCCGGCCCCAATGCTTGCAGAAAGATATACTCCTATATATCTCCCGCACAATTTCACCTCTTCCATCTCTGGCTTTGGGTAGTCCATCGAGGTCGATGATGACGGAGGGCATGAATCCTGCACTAAGTTTAAACGGGTAGTAGTGTGTGGAGTCTTCAGACCCGTATTTTGACCGAGGGGAGAAGCACCCTGGTGGCAGGAGAGGCTTGAGACGACCAGGCTTCATCCTCGGCTGCAGGGAGCTGCCGAGACACCGGCCTTCTGGTGCTCGCCTATGGGCACTCCCAATCCTAATTTGTGATCGGGGTATCCTTCCCGTAGCCTTTGCCTAAAAAGGCCGTTCCCCACAAGGCCGTGGGAGGGGGGAGGGGCAGTAGTTGGTAGGCGCCAGAGCTTGTCCACACGCCTGTGGGCCTGCACGCCGTACCTCTGGGGCCCACTGCTGCTCCGAGTGAACATCGGTAGTTGTTTTTCTCGAGGAAGTTGCAGTTCTATTTCTTGAATTCGCTTGTGAAACAGAGGGAGTAAGTCGGATTTAGGTTTTGTATGAGGTTTCTTTGGAGTTTGGGGGACTTTAGTTGACTGCTTGGTGTTTTTTTTATCTGGAATATTTTACGAATAAAACAAAAAAGAACTACAAATGGTGAAGTTCAGAAAATATATAAAAATTTACCATGGCTGCTTTTTTATTTTATTTTTTGGTATATTCGAAAGTTTTATCGAAATATTTATCAGGAAGCAATAGATACTGGCAGCTAAAAATGAATAAAACAAAATGAAATTAGTTGAGTAAATTTAGATGGAGAATAAAAAGAATCGTGAGGATTGTTTTTTCCTGGATTTAAAAAGAATTCCGATAAAACCTTTTTCTTGCCTTGAGGACTAGAATTTTTTTTTTAAATAAATAGACCAAGAGTAAATTATTACGAAACAAGCCACTGTTCTCTTCCTTAACAGGAAGAGCTTGGTTACACAGGCACCCCTGCAGGGTGTGGCCTACGGCCTTATTTGCTAATATTAACCGCCTTTTTTAATCCCCTTTATAGACTCTTTATTTTAACACCCTTTTCTTCATCTTCATCTTTCATCTTCATCTTCATCATCATCTTCATCTTTATCATCATCTTCATCTTCATCTTCATCATCTTCTTCTTCTTCTTCTTCTTCTTCGGCCTGTGTCCTACGGCCTATCATGATTCTTTTTTCTTTTCTCCATCTAAATTTGCTATAATAATTTCCAATGCCAAAATTTTAATAAATTTTCTGAACTTCACCATTTGTAATTCTTTTAGTTTTTAAAATTTCAGAAAAATTCGATACTTATATTTATTTCTGAACTTTAGCATTTTTTTTTTTTTCATATTATAAAGGAATGATTAAAAATAACTTTGATAAAAAAATTTAAATGACAACCGAACTAAAAGAAAAAATCTTATTGAAACCTTCAAAAAATCTCGTTCTTAAAAGATAGGGTTATGAATGTACTGGAAATCTTTTAATTTTCTTCCAATAGGTCGTTGCCAAAGCCGGATAGGCCGTTTATGCCACAAATGGAGGGTCTGCCTGCGACCTCAACCGCGCCTCTTTGTATTATTACTATTAGTGTTCTTCTATTTAGTGCGTTAATTAGTGTTATTATTATTAATATTAGTTTATACTTAGTGTTATTATTATTATTAATATTACTATTAATTTTATTAATATTAATGCTATCATTAATACTATTATCATTAATATTACTATTAGTGTTCCTCTTCTTCTTCTTCATGTTATTATTAATATTATTATTATTGGATTATTATTACTATTAGTATTATTATTAGGGTTATTCTTATAAGTTCTTTCCTATTATTATGAGTTTTTTTATTATTAATATTATATTAGCGCTATTCTTCTTCTTGTAAATATTACTATTAGTCTTCTTCTTTTGGTTCTTCTTTTTCTTTTTTTACTTCTTCTTATTATTTTAGAGCGAAATCTTTTGGAGAGAACTAGGGCCAGAGGGGCTTAGAAAGAGGGTTGATAAATGAGGTAAAGTTAGGGAAACAGAGAAGTACATACCCCAACTTTGGGTTCCTCGGGACCGGGAGAGGAGACAATTCTCCTGAATCTACCCATAATGCAAAATTAAGTCACAATTCCCTTCGGTCGTTAAGGTCAGAAGGGTACGAGGCTCCGGAACCTCCCCGGATGGATGATTAGGGCATCTCTTCCTGCAAGGGTGGAGGGGTCGTCACTTCCCAAAGCTAGCCAACCATTATCCAACCTGGTATTGGGGCCTGAAGGGCACACAACTTTCAGCAACGAAAGCCATTCCAAGTTCCTTTAAAGAGCGATATGACACCATAATAAAAACATATGATACAATAAGACAACATTAGATATCATTATATACCAATAGATACCATTAGAAACCACTATTTATCATTAGATATCATTATGTACTAATATATACTAGTATATATATATATATATATATATATATATATATATATATATATATCAGTAGATATCAGTATATAACATTAGGTATTATTATGTACCAATAGATACTAGTATATATCAGTATATATTATTTTATACCAATAGATAGCATTAGATACCGGTATATATGATTAGATATCATTATGTACCAATAGATACCAGTATATATCATTAGATGTCATATGCCAATAGATACCATTAGGTACCAGTATATATCATTAGATATCATATACTAAGAGATACCATTAGATATCAGTATATATCATTAGGGACCATTGGATACTAGTTTTAAAGATGAGACCTTTAAACGACCAATGGTAAAGGAGGAGCACTTCTTTTATCTTTGTGACTTTTACTTAATCCTTGAACTTAGATTCTGAATTATTTTCGAAGAATTCCTAGCACTTTTAATTTGGTCATCGGTTATTGAATTAGTGGCTAGCTTGGAGCCAGAGCCAAAACGTTTCGATAAAACCACACTCATCGACGGCCTCATGAGACGTACGCCGTTTGAGCCCATAAAGTTTTCCTGTTATACCTTCTACTCGCCGGAGCAAAAGAAAAAATCTTTACCGATGTAAGGTCGAATGCAAACTTTGAAACTAATCTAATTTCTTCATTATTAATGAAACTGTGCTAAATTTCGATCATCGATAGGGTACGTCAATATAGGAAGGTAGGCTGAACTTTTTAATGGTTCTACCATACACTTTCAGACCTGCAGCATCATATAGGATAAGTCTGTTTTATATGAAGTAATCTTCCATAGCTTCAGCATCACTTTTCCTCTGTCCATTATTTAGGTTTTCTAGTGATAACCAAATCTAACCACTCACCTAATCTAAAGATTCTGACAAACAAATATCTGTAAAATGTTGTAGCAACCTATAAGGAAGGCGCTTAGAATAATAGCATATTAAGCGGCTCTAAGAACTTGTAGCAAATTATGGGGCCCTTAGATCCATAAAATACCAAGCGGCTATGAGTGGTTGAAATAACAGGTAGCGCCTGCAGTCATAACATACCGAGTGGCTGTGAAGAGTTGTAACAACATATGTGGTGCTTACAACCATAAGATACCAAGCGCTATGAGAGGTTATAACAACATATGCAGTGCTTGCAACCATAACATACCGAACGGCTGTGATAAGCTGTAACAAGATGCTTACAACCATAAAATACTATGTGGCTGTAATAAGTTGTAGGAAATTAGGCAGCGGTTAGAACCATAACATACCAAGCGGCTGTAAGAGGTTGTAACAACATTTGTAGTACTTGTAACTATAACACCCAAGCGGCTGCGAGAATTTGTAACAACATATGCGGTTGTTACCACCATAACATACCATGTGGCTTGAGAACTTGTAACAACTTATGTAGCGTTTAGAACCAGCGCATATCAAGAGTCTGTCAAAAATTGTAACAATATTTGTACTGGTTACAACCATAACATGCCTATAATACACTGTGGTAAATGAACATAAATCAGAAAAATCCATAACATGCGAAGCGATTCTAGAGATAACAATATCCAACCTACCATTCCTTTATCTCCTATCCATTCACCCTGTCAACGCCAATACCGTACTATCATTAATTACTTTTCAAACAGGGAAGGACAATCTTCATCTACCTTTATAACAATAAATTTAAATTTTCAACAGTTTTAAGAACTCTACTTCGTCATCTTGTCAGGAAACCTTTGTTGCGAGAGTAAGTAAATTAAACATTTCTTTCAAGCATTTTCTCTAGTTTATATTGGGCAAACTTTCCCAAACAAGGTTCTTGAATGTGTTTGCTTTAGCGCTAAACCTTTGTCGCCTTTATCGCATCCGGTCAAATGGACTTATTTTCCTTGTTTTATACTGGAGCGAATGAGTTCGCGAAAGTTCCAATGAGATTAAATCATCCCATTTGAGTGTGCAAACAGAAGGATTAATGGCGCTCGTAAAAACAGCCCTAGGATCGAAAGTTTATCCTGAAGAAGATAACAGAGGTCACTGGATTGTTTACATACACGGGAGTTTTACGTATAATGTGAACCCCTGCGAAAGAGTATCAGGTGAAGCATTGGTAATAATGTTGGAGCTGAAATCTAGAGGATTACTTGCCCTCTTGTGCCCAACCTCTGTGCCAACTTTCTGGCGGAGATGCTCTGAAGGATTTTAGCTTAGTAGTTTTAAGTAATTACTTATAATATTTAACACGAGGGGAGGGATAGTGGTTGCAACTAGGATAAATTTCTTTTTGAAAGGGCAACAACCAATGAGTGTTGAAATGGGGTTCGGCGGGGAAATATTTGTTCAGTTCATTTTCTAAGAATGTGCGAGTGGAGGGGCCTCCAAAACTTAAAAGTGTATGCCAATAAATAACCAGTGGAATACAAGCAGTTAAAAAATTTGGTTGACACCTGGTGGTGGCACAAACCAAGAAATTCAACATTCAAAGAAACCCTTAGGGAAAAAGATATTTCAACCGAATGCCAAACTATCCTTAGAAAAAAGCCTATATGTACGGTTTATAGGAACCACTCCGCAGGGTATCTGCCTGCAGTGGCAATATGTCTATATAGCTGTCACTTACATAAGTATTCTCAAAAGAGGAGTTGGTCATTACGCGAAAATTAAAGTGCCTTTTTTAACACTTTATTTTGGAAAATGAATCATAGGTGGATGGATGTACGTCAAAATATCTGTATTTTTATTCTTGAACTTTCTAAATGAGCCATTCGAGGTAAAGTTGTAGAAGAGCTCCTCGGCTACAATCGTGCTACCAAAATCTTTCGTCGTACAACTTCTTCCTGAGAGCGAGTGGGGGAAGGCGATGGGAGGGGGCTCCCTCCCCATATACTAACTCATCGTCCGGCTCGAAACCGGCTTCCAGTTACCAAAAGACGAAAGGACAATCACGGCCGAGGAGCTTATCTTCGACTTTACCCGATTCGAAAGGTATCGAATCTCCTACCTAGGAGAGGAAGAGGCAGTGGATGTCTAAGATAAATCCTTTGACCGAAGAGGGCTAGAATGGAATAAGATCGACACCGAACTTTGGGGTATAAAAATGAGAGTCATATATTTATTGGCGGTAGTCTGCGAATCAAGATCAGATAAAAAGGTTTTCAAAAAGTGCCCGCTTCTTGTACGAAGACAACAATCGCTTGTTGTCTGTTCGAAACCTATTTACTAACTATTTTCGCGTCTGTTACAAAGAAGAAACCATCTAAGCCTTCGAATTTCTAGTTTGATAAAGATTAGTACCAATTCCTTCTACACCTCCCATGAGATATCCTAAGGGTGTGAACTCAAATCGAGACTCAATTTAGAGGTGGTCCCACCATCCAAAAATACCGGAGGGAACTATTTTCATACTATTCCATTAATTAATTTTATTGTTTCGTTCTGAAAGAATTGACAGATTTTTAGACATTCCTAAAAATGTAATTTTCAATCCTCTTTTTATAAAGAATTAATTATGTGAACTTAAACTAAGAGATTCGAAGCCATCTTATATTATTTGTATTTTTAAAGCCAAATTCATTCATTTTAATAGTTGCTTATTTATCTCTAGATAAAATTTAGTGAATTAAATTTTATAATGACTGCTGAAAATTTTTCTCATACCCTCCAAATCACCGATTTAGTCCAAATAATCAAATTGATCGATTTTATTGAGAAGAACTCAATCCGGGCAAGGGGTAAGAACTTATCCAAAAGAGCATCGGGTGCCCGTATCTACCCCTTCACAGGAAGGAGCCGAATTTACATTGTAGCTAAGGGTACCCAGAAAGCCGGTGCCCCGTATAACATTAGTAGGTTTAAATAATTATATACCCATTCCGAGGGCAATAGATATTCTTCCCGCTCCTCGGGTATGCAAAATGAAATTATTTAATAATCGTGAAGGTATTTCCCTAGTTTCATTCAGAGAAAATTTCAGATCAATTGAAGGTAAGTCATCTCAGTGGTGACTTGTAAAGATAAACTAACTTAGTGATGACTAGTAAAGATAAGACACCTCACTAATGACTTTAAAGATAAGCCACCTCAATGATGACTTTAAAGATAAGCCATGTCAGTGATGACAAGCAAAGATAGCTATCTTAGAAATGACTTGTAAAGATTAGCTATCTCAGTAATAGCTAATAAAGATAAGCAATAACAGGGATGAATACTGAAGATAATATATCTCTGTAATTACTGCTAAAGATAAGCCATCTCAGTGATGACTCATTAAGATAAGCCATCTCACTAATGACTTGTAAAAATAAGCCATATTAGTGACGACTTGCAAAGATAAGTAATCTCAGTGATGACTATTAAAGATAAACCATATCAGTAATAACTTGCAAAGATAAGCAATCTCAGGGATGACTAGTGAAGATAAGCTATCTCAGTAATGACTAGTAAATATAAGCCATCTCAAGGATGACTCGTGGAGATAAGCCATCACACTAATCACTTGTAAAAATATGCCATCTTAGGGACGACTTGCAAAGATAATCCATCTCAGCAATGACTATTAAAGATAAGCCATATCAGTAATGACTAATAAAGATAAGCCATCTCAGTGGTGACTAGTAAAGATAAGTCACCTGACTGATGACTTTGAAGATAAACAATGTCAGTGATGACTAGCCACGATAACTATCTCATAGATGACTTGCAAAGATTAGCCATCTCAGTAATGAATAATAAAGATAAGCCATATTAGGGATGACCACTGAAACTAAGACATCTCTGTAATGACTAGTAAAGATAAGCCATCACACTAATCACTTGTAAAAATAAGCCATCTTAATGACGACTTGCAAAGATAATCCATCTCAGTAATGATTATTAAAGATAAGCCATCTCATTAATGACTAGTAAAGATAAGCCATCTCAGTGGTGACTAGTAAAGATAAGCCATCTCTAAAATTCAACGAGTAAAGATAAAACATCTATACGATGACCCAACTAATAAACAATCTTTAAGATAAACAAACGAAAATAAGCCATCTCTAAGATCACCCAGTAAAAATAGGTCATCTATAAACAAGTCGAGAAAAGATTTACGTGGGATTAGGAAAAAAATAATCACAAAGGTTGTTTTCTTTTCATAATTTTTCACATAAATCTTTAATTGATCAGTTTATAGATGTCTTATCTTTACTAGCTCGATTTAGAGATGGCTTATCTTTTCTAAACTAATTTTTAAAAGCCGGGTAAGTATAATTAATATTATAACGTCATTGAAACACGAAAAGTCATTAAACACAAAGCACGTAACTCACTTAAGTTGACTCGCTAGTGAATCGTCATCTTTTTATTTTTTAAGGTGGCTCGTCCTATTCACTTGGAATTTTCATTAAAATCCAAATTTTCATCACCAACTTCTTTAAATTTGTTTATTTGCGCTCTACTTGCTGTTATGTGTTTTATTTCCTAAAAATAAATAAATAAGTATATATATGGGTAAGAGAGGAGGAGTTTCTTCTCACCATTTAAACTTGTGATAAACTGCCTCCGGTAACGTGAGTTGTCACATGAATAATGCAGATTCATTTCGGGCTTTTGGATAAACACAACACGACATATTTCTAGCGATATTCAGGTTTCTCCTTTATGTTTGCCTCTTCAAGAAGAATTGCTGCTAATCGTCGAGTTTCGAGAACGAGATATCGACAAACACAAGTGTTGAATTTATATATTCTATCATTACCAGGGAAAACAAACCCCTATGAAATTGCCTAATCCTAACAGCGGAATGGCGGCTTAATTGGCGATTGTTTATATAGGTTCTTTATGGCAGTCAGCAGAAAATACACCGGTAACAGTGCTCATTGTGAGTGTTACGTCTCGTGTGAATAGCTTTGTTAATTTCCATGTAAACATGCAGTGGGGCCACCCGCTTGGCGCTGCCAGGTTTGTGGTTGCGAGGAAAGTCGTTTTTGTGCGCTCCTAAGCATGTGGCAGTGGCGCGGTCAACTTGGTCACGCCACTACTACTTATTTATATGAAAATAACCGAGCTCTTTATACGAGACACGCCTTCTAGTGCGGCTATCACGAGAATGAGCTATGCTATTAGCGGCGTGACTGATTGATGTCCAAGAAAACTAAGACACCTCTGTGGTGGCTTTGTGTGAACTGGCCCTATGGGTAGCTCACCTACCTTCCTCAGCACCTAATATTAGGTCCAACCTTCAATATAAGCTGTCGACACAGTACATATGGTTTCTCGAGAGAAATGTGAATGGATGGATGAGAACAGTGGGATCATTTCTGATACAAGCAGAAATCCGCTCGCTTCGCTCACAAAATTAAGAAAATATGCGAGAAAGTTTTTTTATTTCACAACACATTGAAAATAGATGTGCAAGAAAAAAAAATTCACAACAGTGTCAGACATTAGCAAAAAAATCTCTGACTTTTTCACCAGCAGTTTTCATGTTTGTCTTGCACAGACGGGCATCCATACACAGACGAAGAGAAACACATATATACATTCACACACAAACTATGATCATTATAATATGATGTTGAAGAAGCAGACACATTTTAGTTCTTGTGTTAACCTCTAATGTAATAATCTAGGAGTTTGGGAGGAGATGTAATTCCACAGAAATCTTAGATTCATCGTTTTTAACTCTACTGTTTTTATGCACAGGATATGTCTTCAATTGTGTCGTTTCCAGTTGAAAACTTTTGACCACCCTGTTGAATAAAGTGGATTACTAACCTCATCTTGATAATAGAGATTAAGTAAAGATATGCCATCTCAGCGATGACAAGTCAAGATAAGCAATCTCTAAATTCTGCTAGAAAGATAAGCCATCTTTAAACTGGCGGCATGGGATTAGTAAAAAAATAAAAAAAATACTAACAAAGGGAGGGTTTTCTTTTTCCTAATTTTCATGGAAAATCCTTACTAGGTCAGTGTATTGTTGGCGTGTCTCTGTTGGGTCATCTAAAAGATGGCTTATCTTTACCAACCTAATTTTCAAAAGACCAAGTATAAATAATATTATAAGGTCCCTTAATTACAACAATCATTAAATGCAACAACCTAACTCACCTAAACGCTAGTAAAGATAAGCCATCTCTAAGATGGCTTCTCATTACTTGATCCGAGACTTGTATGTAGCCGTCTCTATCCTTTGCTGCCATGAAAATCCTCTTGTGACCATTGCTTGGTAGAGAATGGTCTTCGTAGGACTTATGATGCAGAGAATGATGGCGAACTCTTACTATTCCAGGCATTTAAAAATACCAATAAAACGTATACAGAAAATCACCCGAACTTTTTCGGCCACCTGATACTTATGGCTCTGAAACTCACAACCAACTCTAATTTACCCTCTTAGGATTTCAAGAATCCCTCA
Source organism: Ceratothoa steindachneri (assembly GCA_963969495.1). NCBI lineage: Eukaryota > Metazoa > Arthropoda > Malacostraca > Isopoda > Cymothoidae > Ceratothoa > Ceratothoa steindachneri. The sequence continues at coordinate 203,089,653 of OZ018318.1, read as the reverse complement.
TGTGGGGATTTTGTTCCAGGATTTTCCTCTCACTTGACACGATCTTTTAGAGAAACAATTACATGATTAGGTAAAATACGTCAACTGATGGAATAAGCATTTTCTTCCATAATTATAATTAGAAAATTGTTTACTCATTTAACTTAAATATGACCTTAAATTGACCTAATTTTACCGAATTTCCAACAATTCTCTCTTGCAATTAACGAGTAATTACATTAGTTGAGAGGAAACCAGCTGATTTCGTTTACCAATACTTCTTATAATACAAATACGATGGATAAAAGAGGATAGGATATAAGACCTATTCTAGAGATACGACATTGGAGGCAAATTTAATCTTCTAACTTCTACTTTGAACTTTCTGTGTGAGGCTAGCAAACACCTTCATACCGAATTTTAACAAAATTTTCCAATTCTTTTTATTACAGGGGGGAAATACAAAGTGTAGACTGAAATTTATCCAATTACTTTTAAAATACAATGTAACATTATATAATGCTTCGATTAAAAAGAAATAAAAGATTATATGCTTAAAGATTATGTAAATAATATACAATTGGATCGTCTTTTGCGTCGATGACACGATGAAGTCCAAGTATGACCAGAGCGCAAGTGGCACGCAAGGTTCAGCTGATAGCTTCTCTCAGTATTTTTTCTGGGTTACACTTCAGAAATTCAACACTTTGATGAAATTTTGTACATACCTTCTTATTAAGCATCCACCACACTCCAAAATCCATAAATCTCATATCTGGCAAACTGGGAGGCTAAAGTTCCTTTGAACAAAATCCCTTAAAATTTGCCTGGCACCTGTAGTGAAATTTTGGGCTGTGTGAGGTTGCTCCAGCATTTGGAAAGGTTGCACTGGCATTTCATATGGTGGCATATACGTATTGAAATACTTGTTTATTCAACATCTACAAATAAACAAGCTGATTGATCCCCCCTCCCCCACACTCCAATGAAGATGAGAGGTGTTTTTTGGCCCGTTGAAGTTACGCCCGTCCACACTCTCACCGAATCTCTATCTGCTGAAAGCTATTCGCTGTTCAACCAGACTCGCATGTTTATTTTGTGTTCGAACACGAATATCTTGTGTTGTGGGTGGCCTGGACAGTGAAGAACTTCTCATCCGTCCACAAAACGGGAATCTATGAGTCACCAAGGAGGCGCTGAAGAAGCAGCTTTGCTCTTTAGACTCTCTTTCTTTTTGGTAGAGCTGGGAAGCAGATTTCCTTTAGCTATGTTGAATAGAAGAAGTTTCAGATCATCTTTAAACAATTTTTGCATGGTCATATAGCTCATATTGACCTCTAATGCAAGTTGCCTGTAACTCCTTGTATTTCACTCGATCTTGTTCATCTTGTACTTTATGAAGTTTGGAGTCCTCACTAAAAGGTGGCGAGGTGGTAGTCACTCTTAAATAAACAACAACTGTCTTTTTCTTATAAAGAGATTTGAGAGCTTTAAAAACACACAGATATGCTTGAAGTGGGATTCAACATTTGGAAAATATCGCCCGCTGTCTTCCTGCTTCTATACAGGATAATCGATTGCTTCCCATTTTCCAGTCATATTTGTAAATGGGTGTAGTCTGTTATGAATTTATACTTTGATCCCTAAAATTTAATAAATTCTGAATGAACTTTCAAGAAAGTTATTATAAACATATTTAAGATGATATGGAAAAGAGGTCTACAATAAAAAAAATATATATATATAAATTTGTATAAAAATGGAATAAAATTGAAACTAAAAGAAGTATACATTTTATGTTTCAACATAAGCTCCATTGAGGCGAAAACTATTGCAAGCAATTATATCAACTTTAAACATTTCTATAAAAATGAAGACTGATAATTTAAAATAACTCTTCGTAAGATCATCAACAGAAGGAAATCGAATGCAATTGATGCTTTTTTTTTAGGTTTGGAAACAGAAAAAGTCGGTTGGGTTTAGGTCAGGACTATACGATGGAGGGGAGGGTGAGATCAACTCTCGATGAAATTCTCGTAAAGTTGACTTTGTCAAAGAAACGGAATGAGTGGAGGCTTTTTCGTGATGAAAGAGGACTCTTCTCGGAAGTTTCCCGGTCCGTTTCCTCGCCATACCTTTGTGAAATTTTCTCAAAACACTTTGGTAATAGTAGGCAGCATTGATGGTTCTTCGCCCTTCGAGAAAGTAAACGAGTTCCCCAGATTCGGACCCATCCCCCCCAAATAGTTGCCATTACTTTTCCTCCAGATTGCTCAGACTTTGCTTTGATGGGTTTTCTTCTCCAGCTGATCTTCGCGTAGGAATTTTGGTACCCACCAAGCAGAAAGTTTACCTGAGCTTCAGTACGTGGGTCAAGATTGAATAAACTGTACCTGCCCATGAGTTCAAGAGGCCCGCTCTCATTTTCAGTGTAAATCGACAGTCCTCTTCAATTAGTGTCCACGCATGTTTGATATTTTCTTTACTTAATGATGTTTGCGGTCTGCCACTGTGAAGATCGTCTTCAACTTCCTCTTGTCCACCCGCAAAGCGATTTATTCGCTTATAAAATGTAGGCTTCCGTGGTCATTGTCTTCATGACTTATTAATGCATCAATAATCTTACTTTTTCACCAACCAAGATTGCCCTATAAATTGATGTTTGTCCTAGCTTCAACTATGATGCAATTCATGGTATCACTGCGGGGTCCAAATTTAAAGTTCTGCCATATCAGTCAACATGAAACAAAATAATTTCTCTCTACATGACTAACAATAGCACATAGGTAGAAATTTAAATCAGGGAAATTAGAATTTTCAGGGGCTATCCTTTTTTTTTGTAATGATCATTTTCTACGCACAAAAAGGTAAATAACGCCCTTTGGCCATTGCAAAATATGAACTAATAGTAGAAAAACAAATAAATAAATAAAAATGAAATTTAAGACATCTTGAGAATCGGCATGTATAAAATCCAAACGACAAAAATATACATATCCGCACAGCCCCTAAAATATGAATGTGTAGGTAAAGGATTAAATGTGACAGTGCTCTCATTTTACCTATTTCAGAGAATAATTATTAATCGGAATTCTGCCACATTCATTTCTGATTCTGAAAATTATATGAAAAGAAATATTGTAGAATGTTCCCAAATTAGGAGCTTTCCCAACATGAATATTCACACTCGTCTGTTTAAACTCGAACTTTTAATTAAATCAATGAGAAAATTCCATTTGATCATGTTATTATTTGGTGTGATTCATTTTTCATATTTACCTACTTTTTTCATTCTTCCCCCCCCCCCTTTCTCTTTTTCGGCTCTACATTTTCCAGTCGTTTCTATTCTATAATTCTTTCTTTCAGCTTTAATTTCTTCTTTCTTCGCCCTCTTTAAATCTTGGCAGTTCGTTTAATCTTTGCCCTGGCAATCATAGTATCGTTGTTTGTGTGGTTATGTATATTTTTGTAGTTTGAATTTTGCACATGTCAATTCTCAAGATGCCAATTATTTCATTTTTATTCATTTATTAGTTTTTCAACTATTAGTTCATATTTTTAATGGACGTTACCAACCTTTCTGTGCTCTGTAATTATATCTATTCTTTAATTATGAACTTGAAAATATAATTCGAAACTACTTCGATTCTTCTTTTCATTTTCCTGTGGGTTATTTTTACCTCTCTCTCTCTAAATATATATATATATATATATATATATATATATATATATATATATATATATATATATATATATATATACATGATGTGTAAATGACAAAGAATCATAATTTTGTGCTGAATATTCATTGATTTTTTATGCACATTATATGCTAAAGAATTTAAAAGAGAGACATATCTCAAAAACTGCGTCTTTCTGTCCCCAACAATTTTACAGGGTCGTGTGAGAGCCCCAGCTAGTTTCCTCTTTGGAATAATCTGGCTTCGTATGCCACACATTCTTACTTCCAATAACTTAACCTCTTCCCTCGAAATCATTCGCGGAGATGCCTTCTTTGGTTATCACTTCTTAGTTTTAAGCAAAAAAAATCCGCTTTTTTGCTGTAAAAATACATGACTCACCTGTAAACTACCCGCAATAAAAAGAAAAGCCGATACCAAGCGCTTTCGACTGTATTTTTAACGAAATTCCTTTACTCTGAAATGCATTCATCACAAAAACACATATACACGCATACACAGACATCCGAAGGTAGCATTTAATTGTCCACTTAAACGGAATTGCAATTATTAGTCACGGAAATTGAAGTTTTCGTGGTGGAAATTGTTAAAGTGCAGCATGACTTCATTAGGCGCTTATGGGTGACCTCATGCTTACAGGGACAAACGGCCTGAGAGAAATATAGGTCCTCTAATGTAAGAAATACAGGTCTACTAATGTAGGAAATACACGTCCTCTAATATAGGGAAATACAAGTCTTCTAATGTAGGAAAGAAAGGTCCTCTAATGTAGGAAATACAGGTTCACCTATGGATGAAATACAGGTCATATAATGTAGAAAAGAAAGGTCCTCTAATATAGGAAATACATGTCCACGAATGTATGAAATACAGGTCATATAATGAATAAAATATGGGGCTTCTAATATATGAAATACGAATCTTCTAATGTAGGAAAAATAGATCATCTATGTATGAAATAAGGTCCTCTAATGCATGAAATGCAGATCTTTTAATGTAGAAATTACAGGTGCTCTAATATAAGAAATACAGGTAGTCTGATGTAGGAAATACTGATCCTCTAATGCATGAAATGAAGGTCCTCTAATATAGAAAATACAAGTCCTCTAATGTATAAAAAATACGGGTCCTCTAATTTTAAGAAATATAGTTCCTCTAATATAGGAAATACAGGTACTCCAATGTTGGAAATCCAGGTCCTCTGATTCAGGAAATATTGGCGCTCTAATGTTGGAACTACAGGTCTACTAATATATGAAAGATATGGGTCCTCTAGTGTAGGAAATAAATTTGTTCTAAAGTAGGAAATACAGGTCTTCTAATGTGTGAAATAGGTACAGGTACTTGATTGTATGAAATACAGTTCCTCTAATTCAGGAAATACAGCCCCTCTAATTTTGGAACTACAGATCTTCTAATGTATGAAATATATCGGTCCTGTAGAGTAGAAAATATAGTTCCACTAAAGTATGAAATCCAGATACTCTAATGTACGAAATATGAGTCCTCTAATGTAGGAGCTACAGGTACAAATGTATCAAATATGAGTCCTCTAAAGTACAAAATACAGGTTCTCTGATAGAGAAAATACTGATCCTCTATTTTAGAAAATGCAGGTCCTATAATGTAAGAAATACAAGTCTACTAAAATAAGAACTACAGGTCTTTAAATGTAGTAAATTAGTACCAATGAAGAAATTATGCTTTTAGAGATAAGAGAAAGAGAAGAAAAATATAAAGTCCGAAAATAACATAGAAAAACAACCGATTAACATTACTATAGCACAGATTTAGTTTCATGTATAATTGAGGCGAGTACGACCATAAGAAATTAATATGAAAACATATGTGTCTCTTACAAACATGACATACCAGGCGGGCTTGAGAATTTGTAACAACATATGTGGCTCTTAAAACCGTAACATACCAGGCGCACGTGTGAATTTCCAACAACATATGTGGTGCTTATAACTATAACATACCAAGCGGTTGCGAGAAGTTGTAATAACATAATTAATGTCTGAGATATGGTATGGCGTATTCGTGCAAGTCTTATAAATCACTTCAGTCAATGTGATTAAGTATTGATTAATATCATCTATAAATTTTATCGTAAATAGCAATGATGCGTGTGACTGATATTCGATTTATTTCAATATCCCCGTATCCTTCTTTTCACTTTCTGGGAGTTTTAAAGTCATTTCTGTCTCTTAATTCTTCTCCTCCGCCGTTCTTTTTCCCTTTTCGAACTGGCCTTGAGGGGATATTAATGTGTTCTCTGGTCCTTAATTCTTCTCCTTCTCCTCCGGCCTTTTTCTTCTTGACCTCTCCATCGGACATCAAATGCCACCCCCCTCCTTTGAGAAATATAATGCCATCTTTCTTTTGTAAATTCCAGTTTATGCTTTAGAAAGCGATATTTTTCTTAGACCATCGGAATGGCATATTTCCCTTCGAGCATTATATTCCACATTTACCTCGAAGCATTAAAATGGTATCCTTACTTTGATGGACTAATGCCATAAGTTATGGGCAAAATTTTCTTTTGCTTCTAAATTATTTTGGATCAAACCGTATTATTCCACAAAAACAATATTTAAATGGTATAATAAATATAAGTAAATTTATTAATATTTTTTTGATTTTCATTTCATTTTTTAACATACAAACATAAAAAAACGTCAATTTTAAAATTGTAACACGAGATATTTCTGGCGATGTTTACCGTGGAAAATATAATAATTTGATAATATTCATCGATTTAGACATGAAGTGATACACGCAGGAAAAAAATAAAAGAATACCGTCTAGCATTAAAATAGAGCTCACTGGGGTTCTATTAAGCCAAGCAAAATAACACAACTTACACGGGTTCTTTAAGGAGGAATAATGTATTCGGTCGAAAAAAAACAGTCTCAAGATAATATGAATTATGATACTCAAAAATGCAATAGAACCCTCAAGGGGTCTAGATTAATCATAGTGACAAAGAGCTCAAGCCTTCTATTACATATATTGATGTAACAGAGCCCATAGCGGGTGTATAACAGCGCAAAAGGGAACAAATGGGTTCTACTATGACCAGGCAGACATGGCGGAGTGAGCTGCACACATATTTCACCAAATTGTCGCCAATTGTCGAAATTTATGAAATTATAGGGGTGCTATAATAGGCTTGTGTCCCTTCTTTTTTTTATCACCACCATTTTCGTATACGCGTTCTTTATTCTTTCCCCCCTTCCTGATGATGTAAAGTCCTTTTTTGGAAGAGCGATTCTTCTCCGCCCCTTGACCCATAAATCCAGAATAAAACTTGATCGCAGAGTTTAATGCTATTGTCTAGGGTAATTTTAATCATAAAAAAATAAATTACAGGAGGAAGCCGTATTCTGGTGCTATAATGGGGCTACTTTTGGATTGGAAAACTCTTTCTAATTTAACCAACGTTTAATGGGCATGGGACTCTATTACGGCGCCTTCCATTAAGAAACTTGATTGAGATATTTAAAGGGCAATGATATAAAGCTATTTAAATAGAGAGAGCTTTAATGAAGCAGTTTACAATCCTGTAATAGGATGATTTTAATGGGGGCTTGGTATCAATTATAATCTTGCCTGGAATGTGCTTTGATAGAGGTAGTTTCAATTTATTTAAGGGGAAGGGTGAGTACAATTTACGTTCTAATTCGTTAAAAATTGTTTAATCGAGGAGAAACACTTGAAAAAACGGTTTATTTAGGGTTTGTCTATGTGATTTAAATTATTTTTCTTCCCTTTGAAGTTGTAGCAAGAGAGTCACATGGATTTGATGCAGAGAATCTTGATGCCAACCGAACCATGAAGAAAACAAAGATACGGATTCATGCGGTTGGTATTTCCCCCAAATCGAGTTTTTATTTTCTCCAACTGAATACAGCGATAACATCTCCCCCATTATGGGGGGTGTCTTGCCTCGTCTCCTTGACTATGAGGTGGTTGACATTTCCCCCAAATCGAGTTTTTATTTTCTCCAACTGAATACAGCGATAACATCTCCCCCATTATGGGGGGTGTCTTGCCTCGTCTCCTTGACTATGAGGCGGTTGGCATTTTCCCTAAATCGGAAGTTTTTATTTTTCTCCAACTAAATACAGTGATAACATCTTTCCCATTATGGGAAGGGAGGATCGGTGAACTAGTATTGTTCCTAAGAGTAGTAGTAGCTAGTACATAGTCATAGTAGTATTAATATCGATAATATCACTATTTTATTATTATTATTTTCAGTATTATTATCATTATTGTTGCTATGATTTATGATAATGATTATGGTACATTTTTTGCTATTTTACTCCCCCTATGTCCACGCAGATATGGTCAACTCAGCATGGTTAAGCGTCGTGCCGTCAATTGCCGAAAAGGAGGCTATTGTAGCAGGTGCTCAAGCACCCTGTAAGCACTCAGTGTTGCCTTCTCCAAGTCTGATAGGCAAGAGATCCGTAAGAAGTGGATCTTTGAGCTAAAACACAGTGATACTGGTTGGAGCCCAGACGATGCTGGCGTGCGTGAGTGGCACTTTTTACCGGATGACTTTCACTACGAAATATTCCAGAAAAAAGAGCGCCAGCGTAAATATCTCAAACTCAATCCTGTTCCTTCGGTCTTCACCTCCTATCCAGAGTAAGTAAATTTATGGTATTTTGAACTTACGGTGAACAACCCTTGGTGTATCCATATTATGTTTGTCAATGTACTGTTTCTTAGTATTCACATCTACATACGAGTTTTATCAGTAATATTTATTTTTTTTTTGTTTCATAATTATTTTCAATATATTGGCAATATGTATAGTTGACCTTTTACCCATTGACTACAACTGCATAACATGCTTATTACAGAAGATTTGAAGAAAAGTCTGATGTATGTTAAATTCTTAAAAATAAATTTATACTGTTTCTCATGATCTGAGAATTTATGGAAACTAATGAGAAGTTAAAAACTAATAATATATATATATATATATATATATGTATATATATATATATATATATATATATATATATATATATATATATATATATATATATATATATATATATATATATTCATTTAGCAGCAATGTAGCAGAGATTGATAAATTAGATACAGTTAACACTTTTTTCTTATTTCACCAATTACCACCAATAAATTTCGTCTATACATTGTCATGACTCAATATCTATATATGAAAACTGCAAAACATACAGCCCCCCAAAATATTACCCTTGGTTTTCGAGTAACCTCAAATAATGTTGAAAATGGTCTTGGGGCCTGTATGCAATCGGCCAATATTCTGAGCTCAGTCCAGGTTTTAAGAGGTCTGTGACTGGCTATATAAGGCCAACCATTTGGCTCCTAGTTTTATGTTTTAGAGTAAAATAAGAGAACAAAAGACAGGCAATACAGTTGAAAGGAAAAGAAAAGCAGAGGAAGATAATTAATACGAAAAGATCATGGGAGAAATTGAAAGGAAAGGAAGGTAAGAGAAACAAATGTAAAATAAAATAAAGGTAGGTGATTCTAAGTCAAAGGAAAGGAATGTCATAGAAGAAAGTTGAAAGGCCAAAAAATGAAAGATAACAAAATTGAAAGGAAACGAAAGGACACAAAATTAAAAAGAGAAAAATTACAGGAAACAAAATTGGAAGGAAAAGAAAGGCCGAATAACAAATTTGAAAATAAAATTTAAATTTAGGAAGTAAATTTGATCGGAGCAAAAGATAATGGAACAAAATTGAAAGAAAATAAAGGTAATGAAACAAAAATTTAAAGAAAGTAAACTGTCAGAGAAATATCTCAAAATAAAGGAAGGTCATGGAACAAAATTGCAAAGGAACTAAAGGCCAGGCAGCAAAATCAAAAGGAACAAAAATTTTATGGAACAAAATTGAAAGGAATTTAAAGTCATGAAAACATTATATGAAAATAAAGGAGATTCGGCAAAATTAAAAGAAAAAAAATGTAGGGAACAAAATTGAAAGAATCAAAGGGCAGAGAAAACATGTAAAGAAAGAGAGGTTAGAATAATAAAATTGAAAGAAAAGAAAGAGCGTGGAACAGAAGGGAAAGGAAAAGAAATGAATGTAATGAAATGCAAACAAAATAAAAGAAAGGTCATGGAAGAAAATAAAAGAGAAATAAATTTCATGGAACAAAATTGAAAGGTGATTAAAGTCAGAGAACAGAATTGAAAAGGAATAAAGGCATGAGGGATTGAAAGGTAAGAAAGAAAATTAAATTAAAAGGCAAATAAAGGTCATTGAGCAAATTGAAGGAAAAAAAGACAAGGAAACAACATAGACAGAATAAAAAGTAGTAAAACTGAAAGAAAAATAATGCAGAGAATACAATTGAAAGGAGAAGAATGTTAGGGAACGAATTAGAAGGAAACAAGGGTCAAGGAAGAAAATTTAAACCAAATAAATATTATAGTAAATAATTTAAAAGTAAGAAATGTCAGAGAATCAAATTGAACTGCAAAAAAAAAAGGTAACAAAATTGAAAATAAAAGAAGGGTTGAGGGTTCAATTTGAAAGGAAAGAAAGATCAGTGATAAAATTGAAAAGAAAAAAAGTTAGAGAACAAAATAGTATGGAGAAAATAACAGGGATTAATGAAATGAAAGGTCAGATAACAAAATTGAAAGAAGAGGAAATCTCAGATAACCAAATTGGAAAGAAATAGAGTAGCTCACTATTGGCTATCGTAAAAAGATGCAAAACGGGTCAAAAGAGATCATATACTGAAACAAACTATTTTCCTAGGAACACATCCTATTTTTTCTGGAACAAACCCTTTTTATGAGGAAAAACTTTCATATTATCAGAAAAAACTATTTTACCGAAACAAAATAAGGTTTTATTGGAACAAATTCCATTTCAACCCAAACAAAACACTGATATACGAGTATGTACATATATACATAGTGAGAGGCCTATATTAATCGCATGAGAGAAAGGATGTTAATTGCCTCACCCACTCAAGCTCTACGAAGTGAGAGTAGCTAGTCGTTACTAGGGTAACCAAATATATGAAGTATTTGTAGTTTTAAGTCTTAAATTGATATACGAATTACGACGTGTCTCAGGAAAATCTTAAGGAAGCACAACAAATCTACCTTAGTTCTTCACTTCCACGAAGGAAATCGTAAAATACATCCCTTTCCTCCAGCTTCAAGAAAGAACAGCATCAAACTTACTCTGATTTTCACACATTATAGAAGAACAGCATCATATGTTCCACATTTATCCTTCTTCAAGGAAAACAACATCATATTTAGCACAGTTATTCTTCTTTAGGGAAGAACAGCATCAAATGTATCTCAGTCCTTCCTCTTCAATAGATTTGTCTCTACAATCCTTCTTCTTCTTCAGGAAAGAACAGCATGAAATAACATACCACTTCAGGTTTTTTTTGGTCAGCGAAGAACAACATCATAAGATGTCACATTAAATTTCTTTGTAGTCAGGGAGGAACAACTTCAAATGATGTACTAATACAGTTGTTCCTATTCAATGAAGAACAATTCTATCGATTTACCAATACAGTTCTTTACGGAAGATCAGTCTTAAATGATGCACCATTATAGTTCTTAGTCAGTGAAGAACAAAAACAAATGATATATTAATACAGTTTTTCTTTACGAAAAAACATCATCAAATGAATACGATCACAGTTCCTCTTAGACATAAAAGAACAGCCTCAAATGATTCATCATCATTGTTCTTCTTGTTCTGCAAACACCGACATCAAATGTACTAAGTTTCCACATTCCTTAAATTCTCCTGCAAATCACGCCCTGGCAACGGAACTCCACATGAATCTTGACCCTTTCATCCTTTGATCGAACGAAAACGCTCCCTCAGAGCTTTGGCCTTGTCCCGAGGTGATAAGATAAAAGGAAAGACCACCTTTCCAGGCGGGAAACCCGACTCGCATTCCCTGAACAGAACCCGGAGTTTTGGGAATCCTCTTTTAAGATCTTCCTTGGCTCACTAGGGAGTGTAGCGAGGCTGCAGCTTAAAAGAAGCAACCTCGCGGCTTTTGTCCGGGAACGGTGTGGGAGAGGAAACGGAATGCCAGGGATTTTCTGATTTTAATCAAAATTTATATTACAAAGGCGAAAACCAACGTGGAAAAATTTGAAAGGTTTGAGGAAAGATTAAAATTGTGAAGTCAAAGGTGATGAAAGTCAGAATTCATTAGTAATGAGAATATAACCCTTATAGTTAACAGATACCAATCTTGGAATGTTGACAAAAGTCTTTTAAAGGTAAAATGGCGATGTTAGGGCACGTGAAAATGTGTAAGTTTTCGACTTCCAAAAAGAGGCAACTACTCTAGAGGTCAATAAATGGTCCTCCTCCTCCAATAGAGGGGTTTAAAGGCCCACTTGAATCCTGAGTGCTCAGTTCGTTTTAGTCCTGTAGGTGATGGGGGGGGGGGTGAGGAAGGCTTTGATTCTCTAGGTTTTACGCTCGACAGATTTGGATGCCCGGTCAATATATGGCTCGGGTTCTTCTTCTGTCGGTCTGTACCCTGTACCGGACCAAGGAAGAACTCAAGATTACCTTGAGGGGAGTCAAGGAAAGGAAAATAAGGAAGAAGATCAGAGTGGACGGAAGGGATAAAGGAAGAAGAGCTAAAAATTGGGAGAAGGAGAAGAAAAATAAGAAGAGAAGTAGAAAAAAGAGAGAGAGAGGAATAAAATAGAGGAGAAGGAGAAGGGGAAGGAAAAGAAGAGAAAGAGAAATAAGAAGATGAAAAGAAGAAGAAACAAAAGAAGAAGAAGGATAAACAAGAAGAATAACAAGAAAAAGAAAAATAAGAGCAAAAGAAAAAAAAAATCAAGATTGCCTCTAGGGCAGTGCAAGAAGGGAGGACTAAAGATTAAAGAGGATGCAAGATAAAGAGAAAAAATAAAATAAATTCGAGATAATAAAAATAAAAGTAACAATAATATTAAATAATAAAATTTAATGAAAATAATGATAATAATCATCATTATAAATTTCTCTAAGACATAATAAATATTTAAAAGGCAGTCCTTTAACAACGTTTAATTTGGATAATCCCAACTGGTAATCCAACGAGGCAGATTAATCACGAAGACCACATTGGGCGTCCTAATAACATTATTTTCTTTATATCGGAGGTCATTTTAGTGACTCCGAGGAAAAGGACCATTCTAAGTCCGACCCCTTTGACCTTTATTAAAGACACATTCAAAGGGAAACCAGGCGGAATCTCACATTTCCTTTTTCTGCGAGTGATTTACATCTTTCGTCTTACGCAAACATTGCGTTTCCTTCCCTGATCGTCGAGGGAAAGTGTCCGCAGCCACCTCGTGGTAGCTAACCACTAGGAGGCGTCAACTAACTTAACCTATCCTAACTTTACTTAACCAAAATACATTTGGAATGAAAAATTAAAGCTATAAAATCTAATCAGTTGACGACAGCGAGTTGACCATGGTGAGTCGGGCAGTGGTTATCCATAAGTCATCGACTGTTTTTTCCTCTATAGGGCGATCCTAAAGTCCATAAGCAATTAAAATCCGTGTCGAAATTGCCTACGATTTCTCTACTCCCAAACGATTAGTCCATTTTTCGATAGAAGTCCAGGACGCAATTGGGATGCCCACATTCCCCACAATCTTCCCCGCTTTTTAAGAAACGCACAGGAGATGCTATGGAGGTTCCCTAACAACACATACTCGTATATAACATACCACCCTGTTGCTATAGAGGCTTCCTAACTCCCACATATTCGTACATAACATACAGCTTTGTCGCTATGGAGGTTCCCTAGGACCACATACTCGTACATAACATAACACCCCGTCGCTATGGAAGCTCCATAACCCCCACATGTTCTTACATAACATACAACCTCGTTGCTATGGAGGTTCCTTAGGACCACATACTGGTATATAACATACTCCTCTTTAGCTATAGAGGTTCCCTAACACCATATACTCGTACATAACATACCGCTCAGTCATTATGGAGGCTCGGTAACCCCCATATATTCGTACAGAACATACAGCCTCGTCGCTATAGAGGCTTTCTATCCCCATATACTCGTACATAACATACCGCCCTGTATCTCTAGAGGCTCCCTAACCCCACATACTCGTACATAACACAACGCCCCGTCGCTTTGGAGGCTCCCTAACATCGCATACTCGTACATACTCGTATTATACCTTCCCGTTGCTATGGTGTGGGGGAAGCAGTTTGGCGGTGAAAAATAATGGCTCTTTCGCCTTGTGCGAAAGAGCTTACACGTGCTGCTGGTGCTGATGATGAAGAGATAAAATCGAAGAACGAGAAGAGATGCCCCTCCCCCTCCTGTAAATGTGAAGATTTAATTTCTTCGACGGCATCTTCTGTTGAACTGAAACATCTTCACGAAAATAAACCTATTACTACGAGGCAATTTAGTTGAGGTAATTGTGATGATCGGATGTGATGGCGGAGAAAACGTGATTAGAGCTTTCATCGGAATTTTACATAATGGAACCGCGACATGAATGATGATTGATTGGTTGGAAAAGGAGTTAAGAGGAGGGATGCCTGAAATCCCTGGAGGGTGTAGTGTGCGGTGGTGCGCACACGTTGCGCGAAATACGTTGAAATGCATATTTGACGAGAGGGAACTTTTTATTTAGTATTTTAGAATTATATATTTAAGCGGGAATTACCTAATAGATCGTGTTGAGTTGTAAGGATTTGAGTTCGGTTGAGTTCATCGGCAATTGAATAATTTAATTCATCTTAAGTGGAATATTTTGAGTTCAGTTGAGTTAATCGCGAATTGAATAATGTGAGTTCATCTCAAGTGAAAATTTTTGAGTTCGGTTGAGTTCAAGGATGCAGCGATATTTTGAGTTACTTTGAAAATGAATACTTTCAAATCACTTGAGTTTATTTGAGTTCATCAGTATTTGGAAAAAATGAGTCAGTTGTTTTAATCTAGATTTTATTATTTCTAGGTCATCTGAGTTTAGAGGAACTTAAATATTTTAAGCTCATTTCCCTTCTTTGCAATATAAATAGTGTTAGTCAATTTGACTCCATCGCAAATTAAATAATTTGAGTTCATCTCAAGTGAAAATTTTGTTTTATTTTGAGTTCAGAGAAGCAGCGGTAGTCTGAGTATTTTAGAAATGAGTGCTTTCAAATCATTTGAGTTCATCAGGATTTATTCTAGGACTGATTATTTCAATGCAATGTGAATATTTGGAGTTAATTTGAGTTAATTGCAAATAGAATAATTTGAGTTAATCTTGATGGGAATTGTAGGAGAATAGCATAATGCTTCCAAGTTTTGCCCACCTCTATTCCGGGCGGGCCACTTATCAACCCTTTCCCTTCCGGCCGAATATCTGGTGGTTTTCAGCCGGAAGAAACCACCAGCTATTTCAGCTAACCAATGAGTTCCTTCCAGGACTGTTTATCGATAAATGGGAGCCCATCTTCGCTTCCGATAGTTTCCGAGAGTTTATAAAGGACGAAATGGAGTAGCTTGACATTAAATCTACTTCCGGCGCCCTGAGAACCTCTCCCGAGTTTCGAGTATAAAATACGAATTCTTTTAACCCTCAGTAGTAGAGCTTGCACAGCGTCTGGCGGGGCAGGAATTGCCACCTATCGGTGTAGTGGTAATTCGTTAAAGCATCAAGTCTTCAGAGAGGAGATCGGTCTCAGTTAGGGAGGCTCCTTACCCCGTTGGTCTGCAAGTCAGTGCGGACTCAAGCTCGTACTCACGTGTAAGAGCCGAAGCTACAAACAGCCTCACTCTGGTTCCCTAAGCGAGAAAACTACATCTCGGCTTTCATCCGTGAACCTACGCGTCGATAGGTCACTTCGCCCCCCAACTCTCACAGAAGCACACGAGATTCCTCGGAGTTCACGAGCGTGGGGCCCTCTGTAACAAGGAACTCCCATCACCGCCTTTTTTAGCAGAATCGTGACGGAATTGTGGGATCAGGTCAGTCCCTGGAGAACCTACCTCATCGTCTCCACCCCTTATCTCGCCACCTTCACTTACCAGCGCCACCCGAACATCAGGTTCAAAGGTAACCCTTCCCTTTCACATTCCCCGACTTCAAAGCGAAGCTTATCAGCATTACAAGTGTATAGGGATTTGTATGGTGAATAGTAATTTTCAAGCCAAGTGAGATATCCAAGCTTCACTTATTAATTTATCTCCCAAAGCACATTATTTGTATATATATATATATATATATATTATTTTTATTTTTATTTTTTAGTGTTCACTAAAACTTTATTTTAATATTATAATATTATTATGTATCTAACTTCCTTTGGGTCGCTTGCTGGCAAAGTTCATTCCAATCCCTCCGTAGCCAACCTCTAAGCACTCTGAGTCAATAAACCCATTCAGGACACGGGCCGAAAGAAGTATAAGGAGTATTACGACTACCCCTCCTCATTCGGGATAATAGGATATATATATATATATATATATATATATATATATATATATATATATATATATATATATATATATATATATATATATATATATATATATATATATATATATATATATATATATATATAAGAGGCGGGGAAATCTCCAACCACCTCTTGGCCTATTCCTCAACAGGAATATTTTTATTTCGAGTTCATATAAGCATTGATATTGTGAATTAGCTTGGAAATAATTCTTTTAAATCACTTGAGTTTATGAGGATTTGAAAGTCTTTATTTAACTATAATTTATTCATGCCGCGATTAATTTGAGTTAAGTGAATATTTTGAGTTTATTTTTCTCTATTGTGATGGCAATATTTTTCAGCAAATTTTTTCATTGAGAATTAACTTTATTTGAGTTCATCACGACTCCAATATTTTCTTTCATCCCAAATTGTATATTTTGAGTTTATTTGAGTTCATCTTTAAAGATTGAAATAAACCATAGTTGTGTTATGAAACGGGGTCCACGAAGCATATGATCCCTTATTCTGAAACAAATCATTTTTCCCTTTAGATGAATCGTTTCCTTTTGTCGCTTCGTGTAGGGATTCTGCATCCAACAAGTAATGGAGTTCAGATTGAGACATCTTTCAAAAAGCTTACCTTATTGGTTCACACGAAACCTCCCCAAAGAAAGGGACATTGGATCATGCGAGGCGAAGGAAAATAGCAAAAGTGACGATCAGATTCATCAGCGAAGTCTTTGGATGAAGCTGTGCCAAAAATTAAAATTGAAACTCTTGGGGTACGATTAGAAAGGTAAATTTACTTTCTGATAACTCCTTGGTCTAATATAAACAATGTCAGTCTTAAACATATAAGTTGTGTATTGAGTGATAGCAGCAAATATGTATCTTGAACTCATTAAAATAATTTTTCGTTTACTATTTTTATATGTATATCTGGAAAATACATAGCTTCTAATTAACACCCACACACATCGGGATACCGAGATAAGTTGTTTAGAATATGAAGTATTGGCTCCCTCTTTCGGTGAACAAGGATTGTTCTTGCTATTTAGCCATTAGGGTGAAGCATTAAAGAAGTTATTGAAAAATTAACCATTCATCCATTTAGTTTTTCACCTCAGCCTATCCATATACAATCAAAATATATTTTAGTATGGTGTCCAATAAATGAGTGGTAATCTACAAAACATCAACACAACATAGAAACATCGTATCTACTTCATACTACAAGAGTATATTTTTGCAAGTTTATAATTAAGACAGGATTCACTAACCAATCTTCCATATTACAACAACAAAAATCAAGCAGGCAAGTATATGCGCTCCGCTGTAGTTAATGTTAGACTATTAGTTATCATTATTGCAGAAAATCATTTATTTCATTGATATAATGTATGTAGACAAGAGATGGGAGAAAGCCCTTATAATTATTTACCATGGTTTGAACTCATCCTTTAAAAAGAGAGCGATTAATGCAAACTATTTTGTCGCATTCCAGGCAAATATGAATTTAAATGGTAATTTTATTTTGAAACTTTGCAGATAATAGAGAAATTGAATCCAAAGTAAATTTAAATTAATTGAAGTTGAGTCATTAGAAAAAGTTGGAATGATTTCGATAACCCGATAAAGTGCGAGTTCAGTGTTACGGCGAAATAGAAATGCAAGGCAGAGAGAAAGAGAACGAGAAAGTGTGGGCGTATAATTAGAAAAGGAAATATATAAAAAATATGATAACATTATGAGTAAATACAAACGATTAATAAAACGATTTCCTTTAAAATGTTTTTTTTTCTAATAAGATCAAGTTTGAAAACTTCGAGACTGGTATTAAAAAAGGAATTATAGAGACACTTCCTTCCAGACAAATAGACAAACTTACAGAGAAAGAGAATGGTCCATACAGAGCAAATGAGAGAGGGCCACATTGCAACATATAAAGTTAGACAGAGTACAACTACGCTACAAAAGGATTAATGCGTGCACGGCCAAACTTATTCATGATTCGTTGAAATAACGAGTGACAGTGATATACTGGTATACTCACGGAACATAACATGTAGCTCATAGCATGAAGATGACTTCCTGGTTGTGTGGTACTCCATACAAGGTGACCTAAGGTGGAAAATGACGCACACCTTTTTCATATGGGCGGTAGAAGTTACCACTTTTACGCAAACAAAATTTATATCAATAAATAACTAATCCACTCGTTCAAGGGAATAAGGATGGGGTTTGGATTGTGATATAAATGAAGAGGTGTGGGAGATTGGTGAATCAGTTGTAAAGGTGGAATGGTAACTGGAGCGGGATGAAGGATGTGGAGGTTTCAGCCTGACTCGAAAATATCTTTCTAAGGCTATCTAATGAACTACTGGATTTAGTACTATAGTTATTAGTGAACTACTGGATATTTTTAGCTAGAAACTAACGATTAACTCCCTAATATTAAAGTGCTAGAAATTTTCCGGTGCTCTAAGTTCAGATCTACAAATATCTTAATTCGCGTATTATTGTATCAAATATACAACGAGTTATGAAAATCACACTTTTCGCCCTAAAACATTCAATATTATAGAAATAATAATATTTTGCAATTATATATACATAAAGTAATATATAACTATATTTTTATGTTTTAAGGCATCGTTTACGAAAATCTTAAATGTTTACAAATCAGAATCGTATCAAAAGTCAATAAAAGTAAATATATAACTCAGGAAATAATTGCTTAATAATATTTGTATTTTTATATACTCTACTTTTCCAAAAAATGTATTACGAAATAAATTTTAAAAATTACCTCACACATGAGTTGTATAATTGTATAGAAGAATCGATGAGTTTGTGTAAAAAATAAATTTTTATTTTATTTCATTTATTAGCGAAAAAAGTTAAAGGAATTTCGTTTTTCTAAATACTTGAGATGAAAGCTTTCTCTTGTTAAAACAATACTAATTAAAAATGTATTCTTCAAAATAAATTACTAAAAGTTGTAAACTCTTTTTCAAACTGCAAATTTATCTCAATTTTTTATTTATCTCGTAATTTTCCCCACAACGAATGAGATCCCGTCATTTAAAATTGCACAATTTATCCAAAGTTAAATCCTATTTTGAAGATTTTTTATGAAAGACTTAAGATAAGGATTGGTTAAGGAAGAGAAGGGGTTGGAATTGCACTGTTTTGGGAGAGTGTATTTAGAGTATGTTCACTATATACGCCGCACAGATAAATAATTCATTTAATCTCCTGTTTTCTTCGTTGAAATTCACTTTTCACAACACGGCATGGAGAAATTCCCAAGAATTTATAGAATTGGGTTTTTTTTTTCCCCCAAATTGAGTACAGCCAGTTCGCTTGAATTTTAGGTTTTCAGAGTACAAGCGAACGCACTCAACACCGTGATGATTTAATTACATGAGAAAACATTATTTCGTTCTCTTCAGTACACATTTGTTCTTCCAAGTGTCTATTTGTCAAGATTTTCGAAAATAAGATTTATCAGAGTTCTCCATTTTGGAAAACATCAAAGGACTTTATATTGATTTAAATTCTAAATTAATTATCTTTAATTGGCCTGAGTGGGAATAGGTTATCAGCATATTTTAACTCCTGGTTTAAAGTTTCCAGGATGACTTTAGTGTTTCTGAAACGAAAATAGAGAAGTGAAACAGAGGTTGTAGCGCAAGCTTGAAGCATTAGGGGAGGAACTATAGCTAAACTTTAGCTAGAGAGCGTCATTAAAAATAATTTCAGAAAATTAAATGCGCGAAAAATCAAAATTTTGAAAAATTGATGATAATCCTTTTCTCTCTAGTAGATGTTTTTGTCGCTTTGTTTCACATGCGTAATTTTGAAATTGAAGCAATAAATAAAATATTTTGGCAGTGTTCGCTAGCTATGTTCCGGGAAATATAATGATATATCAGCAGTGCAATCGAAGATTTCCGTATGGCAAAAAGAAACAATATATAAATTAAGTCAAATACATATGTACGAAAAAATAATTCTGCTAAACCTATTTATATTCCAGAGAGCTACATTTTGGGAGGTATTTTAGTATTTAATGGTTCATTTTAATTTAATCACCAGAATACCTCATTTTCTTGCAGATTCACTGAACACACACACACACACACACACACACACACACACACATATATATATATATATATATATATATATAAGTTTTTGAAGAGAGACAAGTTTTGTGGGTACTCAGCCTCATTAATTCAGATTAATAACCATTAAAATATATATGATTTTACAGTAATAAGCATCTTAATAGAGGTGATATATATATATATATATATATATATATATATATATATATATATTACCTAAACAATATTTATTCACCC
Organism: Ceratothoa steindachneri; assembly: GCA_963969495.1. Lineage (NCBI taxonomy): Eukaryota > Metazoa > Arthropoda > Malacostraca > Isopoda > Cymothoidae > Ceratothoa > Ceratothoa steindachneri. The sequence goes on along the minus strand of OZ018318.1, from coordinate 203,069,116 downwards.
AAAATAAATATACCTACAGTCCCTAAGCAGATCCATTACTTTAAGTTTCCCTAAATGGGAACTATTAACAAATTGTGCAGACGAAAATTCTCATTACTTGTTAAAGAATATTTTTCTCAAATTGAATGTAAGTTTGTATTTGTAACTGATAAATCAATATAATTTTTTTACCTGCCAATGATCGAGTACCCGATTGTTTGCGCAGTGTTTTCTGCAAATTTATTTGTCCAGGCATTTCCTCGGATTAATATATCGGTAGCACAGTGCGATCATTGGGGGCTCGTTATTCTTCGCATATGGAAATTAGCTATAGGATATGTGTGTGTGTGTGTGTGTTTGTGAGAACTCCATAAGTATATTGCACTAAAAATGGAAGTTTATTTGATTTTGCGTATTGATCCTTCAACGCTATGATATCTGCACTCGTTTAGAATTGATGGATATAAATATTTGAGGAAAATCTTGAGTGATTGCGTTCCAGACTTGCAATATAAATGATTGGAGCTTGTCATAGTTTATTGTTTTCTGCTTTTAGAGTATTAACAACGGGTTCTCGATTGGATCCTGTTCACTGTAAACCTTGTAAATAAAGGCAAATAGTGAGCTCGTTTACTTAACCGGCCACCCCATTGGTGACTCCATGAACAATTTTCGCTTTTTCAAGCTTGCATTAAAAATCCCTAGCTCAGCATAATTCTTCACGGACTCGTCATGGCTATTCAACAAGATAACCAGCATCCATATACCACGGACACGGCCTTTCCTTTTGAGATTCAAGTGCTTCAATATTTGCCATGCACGAAACACTGGCTCCATATCTGTGAGCTGGCATTTGAAGAAAAAATGTCTCGTCCACCAAAGCCAAATTCCGGCTAGCTTTTTCCCATTTCCAGCAGGCATGGAAGCAACGGACTCGTTATTCAAGTTCTCAGCTAAACAGAGGATCTACGAGGGTCTCAAAGTCATCGTTCTTTGGCACCACGAGCCCTCCGATCAGCAACGATGAAAGAACTTAACCAGGAACATCACGCCGGGAGGAGGAGTGGGCAGAAGCCCACAACTCTCCTTCGACAGCTCCAAGACCCCGCGGGTGCCGACTTCCCGGCAACCCAATTGAGACAAGCCTTCCTCACTCGTCTCGACATGCACGTAAACCACATTGGGGAGGGGCTTGGGGAAGGTAAACCTTTTGACAGCTAGGCAGAAATTGCCGATCGTGTCTTAGCTCGAGATGCGGCAGGTGACCAGGAGCTTGTCGCCGCTGCCCCCTATAATAGTCCGATCTACTGGCGTTTGCGCAGCTATCTCGTTGCCCAACATGAAAAGAATCATGACAGCACTATGTGCTGCCTGGCAATAAAGATGGGAGATAGCTGAGGGGAATTTAAATTGCGTGCCATCGCACCGCGACTGTTCCCTTGGACTTACACGGAATGCATAGACGGCTTCAGGTAACTTTCTGTAGTCTTCAAATTGGGCACTCGCGTGACCCACCGTCATTTGATGTGGCCCTCCCTTGTATCTTACTGTGAGAACTGCGTTGTTCTCTAAACTGTTCGCCACATTTTTGTTGAATGTTTCAGTCTGGATTATTTTCGCGAACTTTACCTTTCCAAGTATGGGGACGAGCAGGGGCGCTACAGCTTGTCATTCGTACTCGTAACAGTTCGTGTACACAGATTAGTGGACTATTTGACTTCTTGGAGGAGGCTGGCGTCCTTCATTTTATTTGACTATATTTGATGTTAGCCACGTTCTCCCGCACCGAGAGGAAGCGGGTCTTCGTCCGACTTAGGAGCGTGCTTCCTTCTTCTTCTTGCTTTTTTTGGTTCTTGTTTATTGTTATTTTTTGCCTTTAGGTTTGTGTTTGTTTGTTTTGTATTTATTTTGGTTGTATTTTCAGTGCTTTTTAATTTTTTTTTTATTTAAGGAGCTATCTGGTGACTGCCGACTTAGGGATAAGTCGCTACTTTAAAAAATTGAACAGGAAACAACAATAAAAAGAAATAACAATAACAAAACAATAACAAAAACAATAACAAAAACAACAATTAAACCTGGTTAAATGAAAATGAGAAGGCCGGCCTCCCCCCAAAAGTCAACAAGTCCACCAGTCAAAGTGCACGCACTTGTCCTGAGTACAAGAGACAGGCGGTAGCGACCCCGCCCATCCCGGTACGGGGACAGGTATCGTGCGCGAAGATCACCCAGACTGGGACATTCGACAAGAATGTGCCGAACAGTCTGGGGGACTACGCAGTCGTTGCAATAGGGCGCAAGCGAGCACTCCATCAAATAGCAAGGCGTCACACGAGTGTGTCCAATTCGGAGACGACAGAAAGCAACCTGAAGCTGCCGCGGCATTGGGGGATAGGTCCATGGGAACAGTCGTGGCGCAAATGGCACACAACTTTAAGTTCCCTTCCACCGTCTCCCATCTTTTTTGCCAAGCAATCCTAGGAGCTGCCCGTATTCCTGCCATGTAGTCGGTGTGAGGAAGAGTGAAACGCTGGTCCGGTTGCAGAGTTTTCGCGGACTCTTTAGCGCCCTCATCGGCACGCTCATTCCCCGCAATTCCTACATGTCCAGGAACCCAGCAGAAGATAATCTCGACATCCACCCGGCTCGCCAAAACCGTGGCGTCACGGATATCGCGAACCAGGGGATGCGGAGATTACAATGCCCCGAGAGCACTCAGGGCGCTTTGTAAGTCGCTATAGATCACAATCCGGTCTCTGAACCGGGCACGTCGCGTAATCTTCCGTACCGAGTGGTGTATTGCCACCAGCTCGGCCGTGAAGACAGACGCAGCGCCTGGTAGAGCCCCACTGACTTCAAACAGAGGGGATACAGCGTGGAAGCCGACCCCCTCTTGGGACTTGGAGCCATCCGTATACACTAGCACGGTTCCAGCGTGACACGATGTGTGCTCCAAAAAGGTCAAACGCAATACTCCCGGCGCCGTACAAGCTTTGGGAGCAGAGGCGTGGCGACAAATAGCCAAATGTGGTACCCTCTAGGGTGGCGTCCTGGGCAGAACTAGGGGCGCCACCGGCCTGGGAGCTATATCTACCTCTCGAAGGAGTTTCCTGGCCCTTAACCCAAAGGGGCTTAGGGTATGACTGGCGTCTTTCGGCGGCATAGGCACCATCGAGATCAGCTGCGGAAGCAGTGAGAGCTGTTGGTGACTGAGGGAGGCGCTGGGCTCGCGCGTACAGGCGGGTGATGCACTGCACGCGGCGCAGAGCGAGTGGCATCTATCCAGCATCGACCAACCGGCTCTCAATGGGGGAAGTGCAGAAGGCACCGGTTGCAAGGCGAAGGCCCTGTGGTGGATTGAATCCACCTTCCGCAATAAACGCTCGGCTGCGGATGCATAAAACTCGCATCCGCAGTCGAGCTTCGAACGAACAAAGGATCGATAAAAAAGTAGGGCAGTAGTCCTATCAGCGCCCCAAACGCTGAACGTCACGGAACGGAGAATGTCTATGGCGAGGGTACAGGAGACCCTAAGGCTGCAAATATGAGCCTCCCAGGTGAGGCGTCAGTCGACAGATGGCCTCCGCTGTCCAGGAAAAAGGCTAGTCTAACATTTACCAATTTCTCCATCAGCTTGCACACGCAAGAGGTTAGAGAGATTGGGCGAAAACCAGTCGGAGTAGAGTGATCTCTCCCCGGTTTGCGAAAGGCGAGCACAGTAGCGATTCACCAGGAGTCTGGGAGAAGACCTTCCACCCAGATCCTGTTGAACAAATCTAACAGAAAGGCCATGCCTCGCTCTCCCAGGTGTCGAATCATGGCGTACGGGTAGTGCTTTCTAAAAATATAGGCTAGCATTAGGTAATAAGATAATTACGGTGTTATGCCATTGTAGGGAGTCGCCAGATGGGTGCTAAAATAATTTCATCGCTCAGGACCACACATACATAGAAGTCATGATTGACAAACTGATCGAGGCAGTCCAGAATATGGCCAAGTTGCTGCGTGGCCGAAGCTCGTTCCGATGAAAGAATGATGCCTTCCGCTCAAGTTCTTGGCTCTCGGGTTGGTCTTTCTCTTCTCTCACGTAAGAACCAGATAGAGAGCCATGTAGATGGGGATGTCATCACCAGAAGTTCAAAGGTGAGTCTCATCGCTACCTGTCACCCTGTGGCTTCTGTGTAGAAAAAAAGTCAATAACTATCTCCAATAACTCATGTTGTGTGGGCAGCCAGATAAGCACTCTAACCAAGGAACCAGTCGCTCATCGACTAGAAACATCCTCTCTTGCGGCCAAAGTGACGATTTCCATTTATCACTGTTTGACCGCAGCCCACTGTTACAGACTCCTCTCATGGTAGCCACTTCAATTTTTTCCACGTGATTCCAAACAGTTGAATATACCCTGCTAGCGCCAGACCATCTTAACGACCCAGTCACTACACGGTTCTTGAAGGAAGAACAACAAACCTGCAATTATCCTTCCTCTGTCTGCCGCACACTGACCTCAATATCAAGCAAGCACGGCTCCCATCGGACTCTCAAAAGACCACAGAGTCAATAGTGAGGTGTACCTCGCCACAACCGAAGTTGATATTTGCGACCAAAGAACGCGTTTGATTTCTCTTAAACATCATCCTTTTATGACACACAAAGTTTCCTATACGGCAGCCTACCCCTAATATTTAAATTTCATTCCTTCCTTGTCCAATTTGACACCTCTGACGTCTTGGAGAAATGACATTTGTCGAGGCAGCTGTTCTTGCCCGGCGCTATTCGAACTTTGCTAGGGAATATACAGTCAGGTGATACAAGTGTTTGCATACCTAAATTTTAAATTTATCTATAATCTTTCGTGCCCTTTTCTGGTTAGAAAACTAAACAAACTTGAAACTTAGTAAACATATGATAAACAGAAGAAATACACATAAGACAGATTTTTTTTTGTATATAACAACAATTCCTAATAAATCAAATATAGCAGGTCAAAAAAGTATTAAAAAACTCTAATAACATGCGAAAATATTATTATTAAACAAAATAAATCTTATAAATTCGATGAAACTGGTACGATTAAAGATTTGAGAAATTTATAGAGACGAAACTGATGTAAACTGCTGAATATTAGCACCGTCATTAATTGATAAGAATCCATAGAAAAACGAGGTTTCTTTCGAGTAATGCAGATGGATTATCTTATAGGATTAAATGTGAGCGAGTTGAAGTGCCTTAGGCAACTGTAAGTTCTATAATTCGAAATCATTGCGAGCATGGAATCATCTCTAACTTGCCTAAAACTGGTGTTCCTCGCAAGAATAACGATCGCTCCGATGTTAAATGATTCGAAAAATAAAGAATAATTCGATCATTAATAAGAAAACACTACAAAACTATCGGGAATTGTCAGGGTATAAAGTGCGTAAAAGAACTATTACTAGATAGTTCCATTGTAATGACTTGAATTCTTTAGCCCTCCGCAATACGCCAGTTAATAAAGAGCACGGAAAGAACCGTGCTTTTCGTGCTTTTTATTAACTGGCTTATTGCAAGGGTGAAAGAAGGAGCTGCTTATGATCCTTGTTCCTAAGTATACCCTTACAACCATGAAACAGGGAGGGGGTAATGACATGGTTTGGGGCTGCTTTACTGCACATAGCACAGGAAAAGTGGATGGTGCTACAATTCGAAAGATACTAGAGGAAAAGCTGCTCCAAAGTGGGAAAAAATTCTAAGGACAATATAAAATAATATTTTAGAAGGAAAACGAACCTAAAAAAACACATGGCAAAATTAAGTCAAGAATGGATTAAAAAGAGAAAAAATACACTTCCTCTATAGCCAAGTCAATTGCCAGACCTCATTTGAGCATTTATGGCGAATACTGAAGGATGCAATCCGATAGAGAAACCTACAGAACATTGCCTCTCTGAGGGAGATTTGCATAGAAGAGTGGAAAGAAGTATCAAGAAAGGATGCGAAAAGCTAATATCAACCTATATATGTGCATCGTATTTGTACTGTTATTGCAAACAAAGCTTATGCTACGAAATATTAAATGACTGAAATTATTATTAGTTGAATACTTTTATTACCCGTTAAATTTGGTTTATTAACAATTTTTGTTATATGCAGAGAAAATGTAAAATTTAGCTCGAGAAGAACCGCAAGAATATTAAAAATTCTTGTTTTCTGATAAAGTTCAAACGCAAACTCCTAGAAAAGGCCTCAGGAAATTTTTCTTAGATAAATGGATTGTTGCCCAGTTGTAGGAGTGTCGCTCTTGAAGAGGGTCGAGGAACTTAATAAAAGAGTTTTCTAGGTGATTAAGGAATTCTTACTATTGCTCTTACCTAAAGGCATTTGACTCACGTATTTAATATATATATATATATATATATATATATATATATATATATATATATATATATATATATATATGGGTTACAGCACAAAGAAATGCAAAGTTATATCACAACCTGGAAAAACGCTGAAGAAGATATTTCGTGAATCATTAAAAGCATAAGAAATAAAATGACAGATTTAGAAACGGAGAAAATAGGAGAAACTATTTTAAACGCTATATGAAGGGGAATTTATATATATATATATATATATATATATATATGAAAATTAGCCCACAGAAAAATGAAAAGATGAATCCAAGCACTTTCGAACTATATTTGCGAGTTTATTTTCAAGGAATAGCATGAAAATGGAGAAAACAACCTTATATAGGGTACAAAGATACGAAGGGAACGCCCATCACATCGTTCAAACCAATGGAAAAACACAAAAACAAGACATAAAAAATACAAACAAAAAGAACAATAGGCAACTAATAACACAAATATGCATCTCTAAAACGATATACACACAGAAACGCCATGTATATGAATGGAAATTATGGGTGAAAAAACAAAAAATATTTTAAGGATAAGCATTAGAGAGAAAACATTTAGGGCTAAGAGTTAATCCATGATCATAGCAGAGACACGTGGTGGGAAAGGCACTGGTTTTCAATTACAAAAATTGTCTTATCTTGCCATACTTTGAACCATTTTTTCGTCTCATCATATTTTTATGCAACTTAGTATATCTGTAAATTTTAGATATGAATCCACTTTATATAAAATGTTAGTCCACAATAATACAAGGAAAAAGGGGAAGTATATTCTATAGAATGTCCTATTTGCAATTTACCTTACTTCGGGCAAACTGGTAAATCTTTATCTACTAGAATTTACCAACATAAGTATAATATTAGAAGAGGTGAACTAAACAGCGCTTTATTTTTATACTTATCCGAAAATAACCACCCCATTGACTGGAACTCTGCAAAATTCCTTTATCATTCCGCTGATTTCACAAAAAAGAAATTGTCGAGTGTTCATTAATTGGCATTTTGCCTAATATAAATATTTCCCCTGGCTTATTTAAACTCGACCCTATTTTACAAAAAACTTGTACTAAATGAAATAACTTCATAATGCAGCCTGTTGTCACTCTTTATTAGTGTAATATCATTCGCATTGCCTCCCGCACCACGTGTCTCTGCTATGATCGTGGATTAACTCTTTGCCCTAAATGTTTTCGCTCTAATGATAATCCTTTAAAAGGTTTTTGTCTTTTTTTCCCCACCATTTCCATTCATATACACGGCGTTGTTGTGTGTATATCGTTTTAGGGATGCATATGTCTGTTATTAGTTGCCTATTGTTCCTTTTATTGGTATTTTTCTTTCTTGTTTTTGTGTTTTTCAATTAGTTTGTACGATGTGATGGGCGTTCCCTTCGTATCTTTTTACCCTATATAAAGTTTTTTCTCCATTTTCATGCTATTCCTTGAAAATGAACTTGCAAATATAGTTCGAAAGTGCTTGGATTCATCTTTTCATTTTCCTGTGGGTTAATTTTGATATTATTGCTTTCCTCACGTGCCACTTTGTGAGTTTTTCATTACACACACACACACACATATATATATATGTGTGTATATATATATATATATATATATATATATATATATATATATATATATATATATATATATAAAGGTCTTCAAACTTTCATTTTGAGTTGCAATCTAACGGCATCTAACTTTTATTTGGCTCAAACTCATGATGGCCACATATGTCAACCTCCCGCAATCAGTAGCCTATTAATTGTTGCAGAGGCGAAAGAAGACCGGTTATTGTTATTGACACAACTCTCGCTCTGCTCCTATCTTCGCTCCACTACAACTGCCAGCCTTCACATTAATCTCCAAGAAAGCTCTCCATCCTCGCGAGCTGCAATCCCGCTGACTTGAGGCAACCGGAAAATCTAACTGTAGACATTGTTAATAACGATAAATAGTGAGCGTGTTTACTTCACTAACTGCTTCAATATGTTTTAATGTCCTTTTAATAATAATAATGAGGAATATTTTACAGTATTATTTAAGGGCGTAGTCCTTTGCAAAGGACCTGTCTACAAATTTCCCTAAATTTGAAGGAATGTATGCATTGATATTTAACATTTATTCCCCCCTCTTTTACATTCTTCATTCCTCTCCATCACGGGAACCTGTTTTCATTACAGAACGGGTAATATTCCCCAGGAGTTGCACGTCCTGTCTTGTGCACAAGTAGTATCCCTGTGTTACGTATCATCTACATGGCTCCATTCACTCTAACTTTCCCTCTAGCTATACAAATGGTTGGTCTAAATTTTTCTGGTGGAGATGTCTTAGGTCTTACTTACCTCAAAAACAAATCGTTGTTTTTGATTTTTTCTGGTGGAGATGACTTAAGTCTCATTTATTTAAAAAAACAAATCGTTCGTCTAAATTTTTTTGGTGGAGATGAATTATGTCTCATTTACTTTAAAAGCAAATTGTTCGTCTAGATTTTTTAGGTGGAGATATCTTAGGTCTGATTTACTTTTAAAAATTAAATATAACATTAACTTTTATCTCCGTTTTCATTCGATATTCTGGGTGGTAATCGAAAATTAGTGCAAGATTTTATTTCAAATTGAGTTGATCATACAGATTTAAGCCCAGATTCCAGTTCAGAAGTTCAATCAAGAACTACATATATTTCCTATGAGTTGTTAAAGACTTAGGGGAAAGCAAGAGTCATAGGCGTCCAAAGGGATGTAGATAGAGAGAATTTAGACAATTGAATATGTTATCACTAGTGACAGAATGTAAAGGAAAGAGAAGCAGAGAATTATATATAAGTATACCTCTGTGACGTTACACTATTGGGAGTGGTTTGCTATCTGATATGGATTTATGGAGACTCGGAAGCTCTCTAGAGATTGCAGTCTAAGATTGCGATCAATAGCTATATAAGGTCCTGGAATAAATTATCAATGACGCTTTGCAATTACCTGTTTATGTTGTTATAACTAATGATCTTACAGTGTTCAAAAACATCAAACAATTTTCTTGAAAAATCAAACATAAGAAGCGATCAAACATTAACTGTACCTAGTCAGGGATTTTAGATTTTCATTTACATATTATCGTATGTTTAAAAGCAAATCTTTAACATTTACAACACTACAGGATACAAAATATCATATATCAGTAAAATTTCCAACACCTAATACAAGGGGGGTCAATGAGTTTTGCAATTCGAAAATAATGAAACGAGATATAAGGAAAAGTGTTTTATTATTTTTCAATATAGCTACACTCGACTTCAATGCACTTGCGCCACTTGTCCCTGAGGCTTCGAATTCCCGACCACCAGAAATCTCCCGACTGCTGTTCAATCCACTCCTAAACGGCGAGGTGGACATCTTCATCGTCCCCAAACCGGCGTGCACGCAATGCAGCCTTGAACTGGCGGAATAAAAAGTAGTCGCTGGGCGCCAGATCTGAACTGTAGGGGAAATGGTTGAGCTCCTCAAATCCGCACTCACGCAGGACACCACATGTCAACTTGCCGCGCCGCTTCTGACGGATGCACTTCTTCAACCCAGCCAGTTCCTCGGCCTAATAGTGGCCTGTGATGGTCCTTCATCGAGGCGCATAGTCCACCATCAACACTCCTTCAGAATCCTAGAAGATGGTGGCCATGATCTTCCTAGGCTGAGGGTTGGGTCCGGAACTTGATGGGGGTAGGAGAGCCCCTGTGCTTCCAGGCCACGCTTTCGAGCTTGGTCTCGGGATCCCAGTGATGGACACACGTTTCATCACCTGTCACTATGCGTGACTCGAATCCCACCAGGTCTTGGTTGTACAGAAGCAACAGCTCCTCTGAACTTTGACGACGTTGAATTCGATCACGTGGCGTGAGATTTCGTGAGGTTTCTAGGGACTCAACGGACAGAGACCTTGGTCATGGCCAAATTGTCGTGGATGATGTTGATAACACTTCCATGTGATATTCCAAGTTCTCGCTCGATTTCTTCGACCTTCATCCATCGATTTTAGAGGATCATCCTTCCACACGGGCTGCATTGTCCTCGTTGATCACGTCTTACGGGCGTCCTGGACGGAGGTCATCTTCAAGGAACTCACGACCATGGCGGAACTCCTTATTCCAGCGAGCAGTGGTTGCATAGGAAGGGGCGGTGTCGGTGTACACTGCAACTATGCCTTCATGGATCTCCTGCATTCTTGTCTTCCTTGGTCAAAATTTGATCAGTGCGCGGTGCTCAACCTTTTTAATTGTTGGAAACTTTGTGACTGACGATCTGCGATCAGCTACTGCTTCTTAAAATAGACGAGGCAGGAGCGTGCGGCTGCAGGTCCTGACTTGTCATAACTTGTCGTAACACTCCCACAAACAGCCATCCCTCTTCCACTGTTTTTACCTACCGATTCGCAAAACTTATTGACCGTCCCTCATATATCATGTATTTAAATTTATATTGCAATTATCTCCCCTCATCCATCCCAACAGTCAAAAACTTGCAAAACAGGTTTTATATTCAAACCTGCCCCATTTAGTGCTCGGAAGATTATCATAGTACTTCCTATCAATCTTTTAATCCAGACTAGTCGTAGTTATCTTTGAAAAAATGCAACATCATCTCTCTACATCCGTTTGCCATCAAAAAATACCATCCAGCTAAGCTTGTTGTTTTTATTTCAATTTCCGTTCGGAAATGGCGTCCATTCTAGCAGATCATGTTTGATGGTTGACTCTCCTGTAAGGGAAACGAAAGTTCGAATCCCAAATGTGCAAATTTGATTTGGTCTTTTTCCTAAATAATATTTAAAACCAAACATTTCTTTATGTCTGACCAGTATTTAGATTGCCCACTAATTTAGTAAACTTGATTGAGAACTAACTTCGATATAAGACAAAGTCGTTGCCGTTTAAGACACTTTCCTCTTTAATTCTTTGATAAATTCTTCGACTCTCCTTGATGTAAGGATGGAAAAATCAATAAGGTCATCTCTATTTCCGCCCTTTCGGTTTATTCCAGCTCTCCCCCACACAAATTCCCATCACCATTGCCTCACACGCATATCCTTTTAGCGCTATAGCCATCCTGGTCATTTAGAACTTTCTGTGTTTAATTTTCTTCATCTCTCTCTGTTTATCATCTAATCTTTTCTTGCGAAAACAATGTTTTCTTTATCTCTAACTGATCCCAATGTGCTCAATACATCATGAAGGGGATCGAAGAAGGAACTGTATACTACTACCCCTTCATCACAAGCAGTCATTAAGCGTGAAAAATGACCTTAAGGCAAAATTTTGAGCAACATTTGAGCACAAGCACACACAAACAAACATACACTATATATATATATATATATATATATATATATATATATATATATATATATATATTTATAAATTAGAAGAGAGAGAGGTGAATTGGATGTGAATGAGCGTATGAGACTAGAGACTTGTTTAATACTTACATGGTGCGGTTATTGTATGCAGTGAATGATACCGCGTGCTTCTTATAGCACTTTGTAGGGCGCCCTAGTCACCACCAGTGAAGATCAAGTTTCACTCAACCATTTCCGCTAGAAACGGGTGACTGAAACTGGATCTTTCCTGGTAGTGACTAGGGCGTCCTCCAGGGTGCTATAAGAAGCGGGCGGTATCATTCATTGCTTTCTACTAACCGTACCATTTGTTATAAAATATTTCCAATACCTCTCTGTATGAAAACTCACAAAGTAGTACATACAAGAGGAGTCACTAGAAGCAAAAATATCCAAGGGAAAGATAAAAGAAAATTCCTAGAACTTTCGAACTTTATTCAGTTCATTTCGAATGTTCATTGAAAATAAATTGCATAGGTTCGAAAGTAGGCAAGCTCCCTTTTTATCTTTCCTGTGAGACATTTTTGCATATATATATATATATATATATATATAAATATATATATATATATATATAGAGAGAGAGAGAGAGAGAGAGAGAGAGAGAGAGAAATAAAAAAATAGAGAAGGGTAAAAACAAAATATTAAGAGAGGTTAAATCACTAGGTGACTGGCTAATCTAGGGCATAGGCCTTTATTTATTCTCTCTTCTAATTTAGATTGCAAATAAACTTTGTATTGCTTCATTTCATTGATTCTGCTATTATTTATGATCGTTTTATTTTTTTTATGTCCTTTCCCTTCGTAGTTTCATAGCCTACGAGATTTTGGTCTTTATTCTAGTCTTTGTTTAGTTTCCTTTCCCTCTTGTACTTTGTATTTCCTTTTCCAGAACTCTCAGGTTGCTTCCCAATTGGTTTCGTTTCGTATTTATTCTTATAAATGACATTTTTACTCTGAGTTAATCGGTTAGTTTTTCTGTATTTCCTCTCCATATCTTCTTAGGTTGTTGTTCAGTATTACTTCCACAGGATCAATATTAGCCATTTCGCCTATTCTTTTTTGTGTTATTCTTTTTTGTCATCACTTTCCCATAATGTAATTGGGTGCTTTGTTTTGCACTCCCTGAAGCTGAATAAGGCAAGTTTGGGAACCAGGTGTAATGGGATGGAGAAATTTGATTTGACCATAGTCAAAGTTTTCTTGTATTCTTCACTGATAAGTTACTGAACCAGTAGACCGATTTTAAGTTTAATTATACAAATTGGAAGGAACATTAGTACACCTGTCAACCAAACTGGAGAGAGAAAATTAACCGATTTAGTCATATGGTGAAAGGCTAGGTTAATATTAAAACAAATAAGATAAACTATGAATGCATGTGATTAAGCAGTTCTGGTACCTTCCAAGTTCCTCAGCTAAATATTTCCTTTCCAGACATTCGCCTTACATCTCTCTGTCACTACCTATGTTCCTTTATTACCTCACCCCGAGGAGAATGGGGCAAGATCAGTAAAGGAGGCAGACGGAAGGGTAAGTCAGGCTATAGGGTAGGGTGTTCGACGTTAAGACTGCGAGTGTAGGCATGGTATTTTCTTTGATTTTTTTTTTGGCAGTCTAGTATATATTCACCTCTTTCAATACTTTTTAATCGTCTACACCTCCATTGTGATATAAAGGCTTTTTACATTTTACATTTTGATCAGTTTTATATTCATATATTTAAGTACTTTTTACCTATCACTTGATTATTTTTAATGGTATTCACTTGTATTATGTGAACTTACTTTTGTTCTCTCTTTAGATGCTTAGTCGCAAAATGATGGTTTCTGTTGTAAGTGAAATTTGAATGTTTACTTAAATCACATTGAAAAGGAAAATAATATATTTTAAGTTAACAATTGTATTATAATTGATATGTAAATAGGGTATTTAATGCACTTCTCACCTAACTTGGCTTTAAGAGTATTCTATAAAACTGGTCTATTTATTACTGCATTTCCACGTATTAAAAGTCATTTAAATTCCAATGCACAGTCAATAACGAAGTTCATTTTGCCTTCAGAACTTTAGACTTTTGTTTATCCTTGGTGCTATAAATGTAACTTAAAATATCGTTCTTCATGTAAAAATACTTCTCACTTTAACATTTCAATTTATTTCCTTCATAACACGAGAATGTGCGAAACTTATGTGCTCAATTTTAAACGGTGAACTCCTATCGCTAAACTCCTATTTTACCGAAATACTACTAAATCGGTTGTTTGGTCGTCATACCTAACCAAAATCATCCTAGGTAACTTCCTTTACGTTCGCCTATGGAGAGGAAAACCATATAAGGAGAATCGTAAATATGAAAAAAAAATCACGAATCTCTAAACTACGCGTAATTGGAAATGGTTTAAAAAAAACAAAACTGTTACGATAATTTGCGCGTTGAGAAGTTTTGAAATAAAATTTGGGTAGTAAAGAACACTTAATGGTTCAATTTCCTTTCAAAATGTTGAATATTAAGAACCACAGAAGACAAAATGGGAGGAAGAGAAATAAAAAATGTGATAATGAAGGTTCTGAATTTTTTAAAAGATCACTGGCATATTTCTGGAGTGTAAGGGCAGGATAAGATCTCCATTTTATATTACGGAACTGATAAAGGTTACCACAAACCAGGTATAATGTACAATAAAAAAAATAAGATTTTACATTTAGAATAGTTAAATATTGGTAAAAACTTAAATTTTACAAAGCCTAAATCTCTTCCCCATTCCACAAACAGGATCAGTGTAAACAACAACAATGCAGGAGTACATATGCAAGACAGAAATAGAAAGGATGTTCAATGATTAGAAATTTAATTCCACTTCATTAAACAAAATAAAATGCAAAGAAATAAATAACATGCGCTAACCACCAACACAGCAAGTGCTCAGCAAATAAATCAAAACACAGCTGTTGTCATTGATCTCGACTGCTTCAAATGAGGCCTATTTTTGACCTGTTCAGTTTATTTACTGAGGATAAAGGAAAGAAGTTTGGCTTTTTATGACCGAGTCTCAAAGATGGCTTCGCATAGACTCTTAAGAAAGATATTTAAGAGATTTGAAGCAATCGTTATTTGAGCCGAGGGCCTTTAATGCAGAAGGCTTTTGAGAAAGGGAGGAGGATGGTATTTAGGGGCGACAACAGCAATGCTTCCATGGTAAAATACAGTGAGACAGGCAAGCGTCACCATATTCGAACCATACCTATTTTTCCGATGGTGTTTATTACAACCCCTGTCATGGGTCGTCTATGGAAGGGTTTCGGCGTCTCGTGTGGGGGCGGGGGTGATGATGGTGCGCTTGGTTGCCCCATTTTAAGAGTCCCGCTCGGGGAAGGACTCACAGGATAAGCCACCTGGTGACTGAGGCTCATCCCAGATGGGGAATCGGAAGGCTTTCGCAGCCTCCGACCTTCGTCGTTCCTGAGGGAAATATCCAGAGTTGTGGTTGGCCTTGAAAACGCCCTCGAGTTTTAGGTCTGCCGGGAAAAGGATGAGAAGAGGGTAGGGCCGTAAGACGGGTAACTATGGTTTCCAGCTATCTTTTGCTGTGGTTTTGGCTTTGTGTCGTCCGAACCAAGGGGTCCAGTCAGAGAAAGATGGTTTGGTCCCACAAAACGAGTATGCGGTTTAGATTCACTTCATCAGTTTGATGGCCTGCACGACAAGGTAAGAGTTTCACAGACCATTTTCGGTTCTTTTGCAACTTTTCGTCCTTAGAAATGGTGCTTTCGGTTGCCCTTACCAAATTAAAGGCCTTTGTCACAAATTTGGCCTGGGTGTTTTTGCGATTAAAGCGTTAGACATTGTTATAGGCGCAAATGTAAACAAATGATACCTGCAATTTAGAACACGGTTTTAAGAGAAGCACTGGAGTGTTGGTGGTAGAAAATACCCAAGGTTGCAGACAAAACCAAAAAAGAATTTCTCATTGGGAACAGCAAACAAAGGATAATTCTTATTTAAAAATGATTATTCAGTATAAGCTTTAGTTTAAAAAGAGACAAATATAGACTAATTAAAATTCACTAATGTAAAAAACGAAAACTTATGTACCTGTGGACGCAAGGAAAAGGAAGCTACGATAGAGATTAAAAAGAATTATGAACAGGAAAATAAAGACTAAGAACATGCTTGGTTGAAGTCTACATAAAGTACTCCTCTTGACCTACCTGGTGTTACACATCCCTTCACAAACAGACTTACGCATCGGAACAAAACGACCCCAAAATATAAACAAAAGATGGGTATACTTCAGACAGAATCGAAACATCATTTACGAAATACTCCATCATAATCTCCATGAAGTTTACATCTGTTGATTATACATTCCTACTCTTCTTACTAATTGCTATTTACACGCGATGAATAAGTACCGCATTAAATGGATCGCCCACCCACCAATTAAGTTTTTTCAAACATCTGCACATATGGCTTCACAATGCGTCCTTCTCCATTGATTTAGATTAAAAGTAGTGGCGTTATACCAGCTGCTGCCGAGGTTAAACTGGATCTCGGTGTTATACCGAATGTCGGAAATGTTTGCGTCACCATGTATTTTTTTACCCAACCCTTACCAATTCCGAAGACCCCCAGAAAACAAGTATAATGACGAATGTAAGGATTTAATGCCAAAATGGCAAAAGTATAATGTTTCATTCTCGTAACTCTTCAACAAGATGAATAAGAATATGTAAGATATAAATTTACAAGATAAATAAGATTACCTAAATTCAAAATTTCGATTGATTGACAATTACGTATATTCAAAAGTTCAATTGATCTGTTAAAAAATTTAATGACGCGTTTTCGTAACATTTAAATGAAATTATTTCAATTACGTAAATTTAAATTTGTAATTCATTATTTTAAAACTTTAATACAAGATTTTGCATAATTTGAATAAGATAAAAAAAATCGCAAATTCCCATTTTTAATGGCCTTAAAAATAAATATTTTCACGTTTAGGTAATACTCGTAAGTATCTCATTGAATTAAATTATCTAAATTAACATTTTTAAATCCATTATTTAAAACCTTGTATTCTTCCCGTGACGTTTAAATCACTTGAATAAAATTATATAAATTCAAAATCTTTAATTGTTTTTTTTTAAAACTTCAATGACATATTTTCGTAAGGTTTCAATAAAATGAATAAAATTACGTAAATTCAGATTGTTATTTGATTATTTAATATTGGATATTACGTTCCCTGAAATTTCACTTAGATGAAGAAAGTTAAATAATTTCCAAATTTTCTATTGATTTTTAAAAAGTTAAAGGACACGTTTTAGTAATGCTTTAATATAATAAATTCAACAAAGCAATGGCTTCGCCACTCCTTCCTAAGAGGGGAGCTTGCGCTTCGCTACTAAGATTAAAATTTAAAATCTTAAAAACAGCAACCATGGTTAATTTTTATAAATTTTCTGAACTTCGACAATTATAATAATTTTAAAAAGGAACTCTTAACTAAATTTCCCCCCTTTCAAAATATCACGTTGCTAAAATATAGGGTTATAGAAGATATATAAAAATAAATTTTCTCTACTTCACCATTTGTAATTCTTGGGGTTTTAACATTTTCACAAAATTTCGATACCTATATTTATTTCTGAAAGTCACCATTTTGTTTATTGATATTATAAAAAAATTATTAAAAATAACTTTGATTAAAAAAACATAAGTCATAACCAAACTAAAATGAAATTATTATTCAAATACTCAAAAAAATCCCGTTCTTAAATGAACGAAGAATAAAACTATTTAAATTCACATTTTAATGGATTTTATTAATAGCTTTAGTTATACATTTTCGTATTATTTTTAGGAATAAAATTGCGTATAATCATATTTTTAGTTGATGTTGAAATCCTTTAATATCTCGTTTTGGTGACATTTCAATAAGATAAAAGAAAAAAAAATAAATCCAAAATTTGCAATAGATTTTTTAAAAACTTTTACAACACGTATTCATAATCTTTCAATAAATGAATAAAATTACGCAAATTCACATTTGTAATGATTTAAAAATTAATGTCTCGTTTTCATAAATTTCAAAAAAGATGAATAAACTTTCATAAATAGAAAATATTTAATGTATATTGTAAAAACTTTAATTATTCTCTCTTTAAATACTCCAGCATTATAACGTTGACAGCAAAGAAATCTAACAAAATAATTACCAATTTGTTTTTATTCATATATACGAGGGGCGGTCAATAAGTTTTGCGAATCGGTAGGGCAAAGCAGAGGAAGGGGGATGCCTGTTTTGGCGGGTGTTAGGACAAGTTATGACGAGTCAGTGCACACCGACACCGCTTCTTCCTATGTAACCATTGATCGCTGGAATAGGGAGTTCCGCCATGGTCGTGAATCCCTTGAAGATGACCCCCGTCCAGGACGCCCGTCAGACGTAACCAACAAGGAAAATGTGGCCCGTGTGGAGAGGATAATTCTCGAAAATTGACGGGTAAAGGTCGAAAAAATCGAGCGAGAACTTAAAATATCACATGGAAGTGTTATCAACATCATCCACGACAATTTGGCCATGGCCAAGGTATCTGCCCGTTGGGTCCCTAGAAACCTCATGCTCCATGATCGACTTCAACGTCGTCAAAGTCCACAAGGCGAGAGTTACACAAGCTGCCCTGCGTGAGTGCGGATTCGAGCAGCTCAACTATCCCCCCTACAGTCCAGATCTGGCCCCTAGCGACTACTTTTTGTTCCGCCGGCTCAAGGCTGCACTGCGTGGACGCCGGTTTGGGGATGATGAAGATGTCCAGCTCACCGTCCAGGAGTGGATTGAACAGCAGTCGGGAGATTTCTGGTTGTCGGGAATTCGAAGCCTCAGGGACAAGTGGGGCAAGTGCATTGAAGTTGAGGGTAGTTATATTGAAAAAAATAATAAAACTCCTTTTCCTCACATCTCGTTTCCTTATATCCGAATTCCAAAACTTATTGACCGCCCCTCTTATGTATATATATATATATATATATATATATATATATATATACCTTTATATATATCTATGTATTTTCTCTCAGTCTCTGAAGGTGTTTACTATCTATTTTTTAATGCAATTGTATGCATGTGAACAAAGGTAAGCAAAATATTCTTAGTTTTGTTAGTTATTAATCTATAGTGAGCCTTGAGATCTTTAATACCCCCTTTGCGCTTAACATTTTCCAGAAAAACTTTATGAGATGTTTTCTTACAGAAATGTTTAGAAATTTAATGAGCTCAATTTAGTGTTCATCTCACTGTGAAGAAAGTTGCATTCAACCAAAAAAGTAAAAGGTTCAACCAGAATATTAGATTTTAGCTTTAGAGATCTTTCTCACATCAAAAGAAAAGTCGCTAACGCCCATCATGCTTGCAAAAAAGCCATTTTTAAGCTGTTTAGGATTCTTCTGTCTCTATAATACAAGTTTTAATGCTCTCACGGAATTGTCTACCGTTGTGAAGACCAAAAACCCGTTGATAACGAAAGTCACATGAAATCGTCTGTTGTGTGCTCAGATATGTACATGAAAAGTGACTTTAGAAAAAATATCCACAATGACCAATCTGAATGGGCTTGGTTGTCAATCTACCTCTAATGAATCATTCACTAAGCAAAGAAAAGAAAGAGGATTGATGAGTTGGACTAAAATTGTTGGAGGAAATCAATTGAGACCTTTCAAAAGGGATGATGATGTCAACATAGGTTCAAATTCATACTGCGATTTCCAGGAGAAAAACATTTTACTTTAGTTAAAGAGACAACATGTGAAATTGAAGATGTCACTTGTCTTCATGCACGAAAAAGCTCCGAGTCAAGATTAAGAGTCCTCTAAGAATTAGTTAAGAGTCGAAAAGATTTGTATGAGACATAATCTTGGACATGGATCCCAACAGTTGCTACTTAAGTCCAAAAGAATCATTGTGGAGGTTTACGCACATGATGGCAATTTTTTCAACAAAATTGGCCTTTTGGAAGGCATCTAAGACGCTGCAAAGAGTGTTTCTGCTGATTGAATCAAGACTTCGACCTTATCAGTAGACAAAAGACTTCAAACTTATTCAAAACATGGGTTCCTTTGTTCAATAGATCTTGAGCAGTTCTTATTGGTAACCATTTTCCATCTTGCTTCCCTTCATTGTACTTCCTAAACTTATTGCACATAAATCGTTCAAACTTGCTAAACTTTGTTATTATAGAAAATTCTATGTAAATTATGGGTATTTCTAGACATTCACATCAAATTTTGTGCTAATGATTGTCTTAAATTGCGATTTAAGAGAATTTAAGAAAATGCAGCACTTTTTAGAGAACTTTGGCTATTTTTAATAAGATCTCAAACCTTTTTTATACCATTTCGTTTTTAGTCAAATTGGCAGAGTTTAATAAAATACTTAATTCTAGTATTTTTACGCACTTTTAGGCATATGTATAGAAATTGTATTAAAAACTGGCTTGCAAAATTTTATGTAACCTATTTGAAAATAAAATAGTCCTAAAAAAATTTAGACACTTCCGAGAAAATATCGTATCCATGATTTGCCCCCTTCCTTTTCATTATGAAAGGCCATTCAAACTATTTTTTGTAATATTTTTTATATCAACAATATTGTGCAAATAAAAATCTCGCCTCATAGAAACTCCAGCTGAGCGTAATGGAGATTAGAACCAGAACGGCATAAAGAGGGCAACTCCTGCTTAACTCAAGAATAGATCGAAGCCGGGAAGGAAACAAACATACGAAGGTACTCACAAGGATCGCAAAAACGAGAGAATGTAGTTAAAACACAAGCCTACTCCATTAAAAAAAAAAGACTACTCCAATTAAGCCCTGTGAGTTACATGTTAGATACAATAATTTATACTGAATTAAATTGATTGATTCTACCAATTGCATTGAAAGAAATTTCTATTAAACTTTGGAATATAAATGTTTGACTTATAAGATATTTAATTAAAGAAACTATTTGATTTAAAAATATAAAATAGGCTATTCTGTAATAAATGAGGTATGTGTTTTTAATACATAAACATACATAATTTTTTTGTACATGTTTCTTAATAGTTTATAAATTAATTTTGATAGCGTATTGGAGATATTATTAAAAGTTTGTCGTGCCCTGTATCAGTCTACTAATTTTATCAGTTGCATTAAATGAATTATAAAGAAACTATTACACATTACCATTATTATTAATATATTTTTTTAATAAAATAATAATAACCGAGGACATCTATGCATCTGATGGAGTTTGCGAAAAGTTCTTAACCAAAGTGATGAAATTAGGAGAAAAGAAAATAGGCGGATGGTCTATAGCTTAAAGTGGGGCGCTAGGGCTTGGACACTGGAATAATGCGCAACTCTCCTGTTTGCATCTTAATGGTGAATACAGGGTGATTGCAGCAGTTTTGAGTCTCCCTGATGGACCTTTGTCACGAAGATGGAAATTTACCATCATGATAGAAATTTACCATGATCATCAATTCTGTTGATGCTATAAATTTGCTACTACGATATAAATGTGTCATGATGATGGCAATTTGATAGGGTGATGTAGATTTAGTGTGATGGTGGGTATTTTTTCGGATGTTGCACGAAGGAAAATCGCCATGACGGAAATTTGCCATTCTGATGAAATTCTGCTGGTGGTGGAAATTTGCAACAAAGATATCAATTTGTCAGAGCGATTTAAATTTGCCAGGATGAAGAAAATACGGTAAGCTTCTGGAAATTTACGATGGTGTTTTGAATTTGCTTCTAAGATGGAAATTTCAAAGAAATTATTCACACTCCACTTTTTAAAGATTTAATAGCTTAATGAGTGCAATTCAAATGTTTCAGAGAGAAATACTGCAGAAATTATCAAATAATTGCACAATTTAGACAAATTGTCACAAAATTACCCCAAGTTTTTAATGTATGAAGTATCCCTTAATGAATTTTACAAACATCTAAATTAGTTGTTTTGCGCCATTAGAGAAAAATCTAAGCTTTATAATCCTGGTAATTTCAAACGGATTTTCTGTTATTTGTTTGTACGCTAAAAGGAAACGTCGTTCATAGGAGGCTTTAGTTCCCCAAATACATAATATTGAAATTTTGTTCATACCAAAAAATGCAAAGGTGTTTTGTTCTTAGGAAATGTAGAATTTTGAGGTTCTGTTCTTGCTAAATACACAAACGTTTTCGGTTTTTATTCTTATCAAATGGATAATTAAGAAGTTTTGTTTTTGCCAAATACAGAAATGTTTGAAGGTTTCGTTCATATCAAGTATAGAATTTAAACGTTTTGTTCTTATCAAATGCACAAAAGTCTAGGTATTTGTTTTTGGCAAATACAGAATTTAGAAGTTTTGTTCTTACCAAAAATGCAAAGGTGTTTTGTTCTTATAAAATTTAGAATTTAGAGGTTCTGTTTTTGTTAAATACAGGTTTTAATTTTTGTTCTTATCAAATGGAGAATTTAGAAGTTTTGTTCTTGCCATTTTGGTTTTGTTCTCATCAAATACAGAATTAAAACGTTTTGTTCTTGCACAATAAACAAAAGTGTTGGTGTTTTATTCCTATGAAATGCAGAATTTAAATGTTTAGTTCTTCTCAAATTCGCAAAGGTTTTGGTATTTGTAATTATCAAAAACAGAAATTAGAATTTTTGTTCTTAGCAAATAACCAAACGATTTGGTATTTTGTTTTTATAAAATACAGAATCAAGGCGTTTTGTTCATGTTAAATGCAGATAAGTTTTGGAATGTGTTCTTATCATATGCAAAATTTAGAAGTTTTGTTCTAGCCGAATACACAAAAGTTTTGCTTTGGTTCTTATAAAATACAGAATTTAGAAGTTTTGCTTTTGCCAAATATGCAAAACTTATAGTGTTTTGTTCTTATGAAATAGAGGATTTGGGTATGTTGTTGGCGTCGAATAAAAGAGTCTCACTTTTGCATTTGCCACAAAGAACAAACTAGCAACGACTGAATACGCGTAAATTTTGAAATGAATTTTTAAAATTTATCAGCATGTACAATATGCTTCTAGATATTAATCAATGAGTAATTAACGCAAAGAAGAAAGGAGTAAGTAACAGTGTCTAAAATGAAAATCCAAACTCAGTGATACAATTTAATATATATCATGTGCTTGAAAAAGTTCGTGTGTTTTTTTTTCTACCAAAGTTTGTTCATTTTTATTCGAAAATGTTTATAGGTTTTTACCAATAGCAACAAATGGTGATCAAATGTGCATAGATCTTGAAAACTACATATTAATAGAATTTCGCGTAAAATTGGTAATCAAACGGAGGTTAACCTCACCCAAACTAATCTGAATTAATCTAACCCAATTTAATATCAAATAGGCTTACCCGAGCTCCGTATAATGTAACCTAGCCGAAGCAAACCTAATTTATCCATCTAACCCAACCTAATCCAACTTAAATAAACTGTCACATTTATTCAATCATATACCGTATAATTGTTTATATCTCCATATACGTTTAGTTATTTTACCCTTAAATCATCTCTTCTGCTCATTCATTAACCCAACCAGATGAGATGAAGAGTAAGGAGAGAAATCCCGCAAGCCAATATTAAGTTTATATTCGGGAGACAAGAATTGTTAAATAAGCATCTCCATTTACCATTCAAGGCAGATGGGTTTATCAGCTAGATGTTTGGAAGACGAGTATCTCTCATTAAACCTCTTGAGTTAAGGAAAGTGGGTTGCATGTTTGAGAAATGAGTATCCTCACTAAACCTCTTCAGTTAGGCAGATTAGTCTATTAATTGCATGTTCTGAAAACGAGAATCTCTCAATAAACCCCTTGAGTTAATGCAGATAGGTTTATGGGTTGCAGGTTCGGAAAAAGGGTATCCTCACCAAACCTCTCCAATTATGGCAGATGAGTTTTATTGAGTGCATGTTCAGGAAACGAGTATCTCTCAATTAACCTCTTAAGCTAAGGAAGATGGGTTTTATTGGTTGCAAGTTTGGGGAAAAGAGTTTCTTTCAATAAACCTTTTAAGTTATCGCGGATTGGATTTATGGGATGCATGTTCGGGAAATAAGTATCCTTCAACAAAACTTTCCAGTTACAGCAGATGGGTTTTATTGGTTACATGCTCTTGATTTTTGGCAGATGGATTTTATTGAATGCATATTCCGGAAATAACTATCATTTAAAAAAACTCTTCAATTACGTAAGTTAGGTTTTATGGGTTGCATTTTCAGGAAATTATTGTCCTTCATTAAACCACCCCAGTTAAGGTAGATGGGTTTTATGCGTTGCATGTTATGGAAATGATTGGCCTTCATTAAACCTCTTCAGTTGCAATCTATGGGTTTTATAGACTGAGTGTTCTAAAAACTAGTATCCTTCAATAAACCCCTTTAGTTAGGGCAGATGAATGTTTGGTGAACAAGTATCCTTCAATAAACGTCGCCAGTTCAGGCAGATATGTTTTATTAACTCTATGTTCGGGAAACTAGTATCCTTCAATAAACCTCTCCAGTTACGGAAGATTGGTTTTGTGGATTGCCTGGTTGCGGAGCGAGTGTTCTTCATTAAACTTTTTAAGTTGCGGGAGATGGGTTTCATTGGTTGCATGTTCGGGAAATAAGTATTGTTCGAAAAGCCTCTCCAGTTACGGAAAATGGGGTTAATAGGTATTTGTACAAACTCAGCAATAGCTGTCGTTAGTTACTGAATCTAAATTGACCAATGTAACAACTCGTTTACAATTTTAAATCACTAACATATCTCCCACAGGACCTAGGAAGAAATAGGTTAACGAGATCTTTTAATACAAAGAGCGTAATTAAATCAAGACGTTCTCTTGAGTTTTTTATAAGCATATAAGTTAAGGCGATCTTTCAATATACTTTTAGAAGCATTAAGTTAAAGCACTATTTTAATCCATTGTGGATGTTAAGTTAAGGCTAGCTTTTAATACATAGTGAATCTTTAAGCTAAGTCGATGTTTTGCTACACTGGGAAGTATTAAGTTAAAGAGATATTTTAATACACTTGAAAAAATTAAGTTGAGACGATCTTTTGATACACTGTCACTTGAATGAAACATATGTGATGTCCAAGAAACAAATAGCGATCTGAGAACATCGGACAACTCAGATGCGACCTGATGGCAAGAGGCAAATATGAAGTCAAAGTCAAAACATGCATTGTTTGCCACATGGCATCGTTCACTTTTCCCGGTATTGTTGCCTCACAAAATGAACTGCCGTAATTGCAGAATTTAAGGCTTTAAATTAAAATATTTAATTATCCGGAGACGAATAATTAAAAAATAACGCAGGAGTTGGAGTTTAAAATTTCATTTCTTTTATACCGGCCAAAATTTAAAAACTTCTCATTATTCTTTTTCGACATATAGTTAGTAAATTTTGTATTACATCTTAAAATCAAATTCATTATTTTCCTTAAAAAAAACCCATTCAAATAGGAATAGTTTACCTTTAACCGATTAACAATCAATCCAATGTAACAAAAGAAATCGAAAAATGTCCTAGACATCAACTAAATAATGAACTCGCGAAAAGAGTTCATTTGCGAATCTATCGCACTTTACCAGAAACTCGTACTTACTATATACAGACAAGAATCAATTTTGCCTTTCTTGGTTGATAGTTGATCTCCAAACTCCTCCATTCAGCGGCCTTACCGAAGTTTAACAAAAACCTTAAATGGTGTAGAGTTTAGATAATCCTTTTAAATATACTTATTACATATTATGCTTAGTGATAAAAGAGCAGCGGTTATTTGCCACCGATGCACATGCGTTGATAATAAGCAGCCACAGAATGAGCAAAGAAAATGCATTCGAGATTAAATCTTGTTGCCATTTTTTTAAATTTTTACCAAAGGAACGGGATAATACTTTTGTATTTGATGGAGTAGACTGTGATTGTCGAAGAGAGAATGAAAACGGATAAAGGGAGTGAGAAAGTATAGTTAATTTTAGGGAGAATTTTTACTGTGAAGAAGAATTAAAAAAAAGAAAAGAATAAGAACATTGATTTAATTTGGGGTTCTAAACATCTAGTGAATTTAAGAAATATAAAATCAATTTTTTCTTAACGGGTAAAAAGAGGAGTCAATTGAGCGATCAAACATTATAAGATCCTTAGTGAGTACAAAATTAAAGATCAAGTCTCTGAGCTTCCTTGAGGTAGCTTCCTTTAAGATCGCTTTTTACAATTTATTTGCTCTATCTTTCTATTATTGATGCATGCTCAAGATCAGCTTTAGGGCAGAGAGGTGAGTAGAAGAAGAAGGATAAATCAGAAGAAGAAAACGGAGCAAAATGAAGATACAAAGAAAAAAATGATAAAATAAGAGAATAAAGAAGGAGATAAGTGGAAGCGTGATTTAATTTTGTTTTTTAAACAGCTTGACAATTTCCTTTATTGATGTCTCAGGTAAGATCATCTGTTAACGCTTACTGTTTAGTTAATTAGCATTATGCTCTTTTTTTTTAGCTCCTTAAACACTACATCTTAGACTGGTAAATGATATGGCTACAACACTTTTCTACTCCTAAACAGCTAAATTTTCTATTGCTAAATATGATAATTTTCCGATACTTCACTATTTTGAAAGGCTGAATAAGAGTTCTTGGCAGCGACACGATAAAAACAAATTACTCAGCAAAACATAGAATAAAACCCATTTTTACTGCAGTGATTGTTACTTTTGGTCATGACTGCGGCACAGCAAATTAAGCTTAATGGACCTAACGGATTTTAAGTTCCTAGAAATCTACAACGAGCCAATAAAACAAATAGTTCCATCCGAAAGGTCGATGTTCAGATTTTTGCGACTAAAATTCGCACTTCGAGGCCAAATCGATTGGCGGAACTTGACGGCAAATATTTGAGTGCGAGAAGAGTCTCAGAGAGGACCAAATGAAATCTTCTATCGGAGGAATAAGCCAGTTCCTAAACCCCAAAATAGCTCTTTGTCAAATATCAGAGTACACACACCACTTTACGAGTTTAGGAGGAGTTAAAAAATAAAAGGCAAGTGGATTTGCAGAGCATTTGGATTATTACATTATCTCCTTACTCCAACTCACATCCCAATGTACATAATTATTCATTAGGATTGATGAGTTTTTTATGGTGGTCATATTATCCTTCTTTTATTTCTATTTATTCCCGATCTTTAGTTTAATCTTGGGTTATTTAGCCTTTTCGGCTTTAGGTTTGTTTCCATCCATATATGTATATTTGGTGAATCCTTCGTTAGGCAGAGGAATTCTGTCAAGATTTTCTTCTCTTATGGAATTATAATAAATTTGTTAACAAATCCAGTTATTGAAGGACACATATTGGTAGTAAGTAATTTATGGAGCAGATATTTGAAAGCTTTCGTGGGGCAATAACTTGGGATATCCCAAAACAACAAGCAAAAAAATATATCGGAAAATTCCAGCTAGTTAATTACATATATTATACATTATCGAGAAAACGATAAATGACCTAGGTTGAGAAGATCTACCTCATTTTACACATCAATGCAGTGATTAATACTTATTTCGATCACTGATATTTCATCTTAAGGAAAAAAGGTATGAAAGAGATGGAGACCGATATCATGCTTATATTCCGTCAAAATTAGGGTTGTTAATAATAATGGTAATTATTCCTTGATTAAAGTTTATATTTATCACATTGAATAATTTTTCTTTATTATTTTTAGAAAAAAATTATAATTATTCCATGATACCTAATATAATGGAGTTACAAATGCCCAATAAACCACTATAAATAAATCATAATAAATTGCTATAAACCACTTTGAAAATCCCTGTCGCAGGTGCATGGTCACATTCATTATCTCTTTACACAATCTCCACGCAGAGAAGCCATTCGATCTTTCCAACACACACATTTATTCATATTGTACTAGAGTATTTCACTCCCAGTAAATCATTTAACGGGTTTAGGGTCAATTCTGAAATTTATTTATCCTGTTGGACTGAACCAAGAATTAAAAGTTTAATTTGATGAATTTAAGACGAGGCAGGAATGAGCAGAACGATGAATATGGGGGGCAGTAACTCTCCTTTATGGGTTCTTTAAAACGACCCGAAGGCGGAAGGAAAGATTTTTTAACTGTTTTCACCGGCGAGGACAGCATGGCTGAATTTAGCAGTAGCTGACTCAACTTCAGGGAGCGAAGAATTTGTTTATTTGAAGTTCAGACTCGTTTTATGGTGTTTTTGTGAGTGTTAGAGTTTCTGCCTCTGGGCTCCATTAGAGTTGGTACGATTTGGTTCAGCGGAATTTAAATTTGATAAGATCAAATTCACTAAAGTTGAATTGTTGTAAAATTAAATCAGGAGGCAATGGAATTAAAGTAACTGAAACATATCTAGCTAAACCTAACCTACCGTAATAAAATGTAACCTCACCTAATCATATTTAATCGAAACTATATCATCTTAAACCCAACTAAACTAACTAAACTACCAGACCAAACCAAATCAATTATAACTGACCTAAGCTAACCTAGACTTAAACCTGCTGAAAACAAAATAAACTGAACTAACCTAAACAACAATAAACAGGTCTCACATAATAAAACCAAATATAACCAAACTTCGCCTCACTAAACAAATCACACCATACCTAATCAAATCGACTTTGAACAAAACGTATCTTAAGTAAAATAACCAAATCTAAACTTAACTAACTAAATAAACAACACTAACCGAATCTAACCCTAACTGAAAGAATCTAACACCAACTGAACGAATCTAAACTAAACTGAACGAATCCAACTTCAACTAACCGAATAAACTAAACTAACTGAATTTCACTTCAACTGAACGAATCTAACCTCAACTGAACGAATCTAAACTCAACTAACCGAATCTAATAACGTATATTGAACGAATATAACCTCAACTACCAAAATAAACTAAACTAACTGAATCTAACCACAACTAAACGAATCTAACTTTAATTGAACGAATCTAACCTCAACTAACCGAATATCCTCAACTGAACGAATATAACCCCAAACGAACGTATCTAACCTCAACCGAACGAATTTAATAACCTCAACTGACCGAATCTAATAACCTCAACTGACCGAATATAACCTTAACTAACCGAATCTAACCCCAACTGAACGAATCTAATCTCAACTGAATGAATCTAACCTCAATTGAACGAATATAAACTCAAATGAACGAATCTAACCTCATCTGCAAGAATCTATGATTGTGAACCGTATACATCAGGTAGAGCTAAAATAGACGAATAGTGTGTGAAATTTAATGTATGTTGTAAAAGTTAAAATAATTAAAGTTTAGTTTCATTTTGTCCAAAATATATATTTTAACATTTGGATTGCCATAATTTTGATTGCCATGATATGGATTGCCATAATATGGAAAAATATTTAAATACACAAGAAACTGGAGTTTATTATGGGAATTCAAGTCTTCAATTATATCTTTTGAACAAAATGAAGATAAATCTTGATCATTTCTATAATTGCAACATATAATTAATATGAAACAAAAATTTATTTCTAGGTTAGGCCAGTAACAGGAGTTACCATAAGGTAAAGAAAAATTACTTGGGTTTTTCAGTGGCAACTGTTTGGAATATTTCCTTTCCCCACAATAAGTTTGCAGCACAGGTTAGAATCCAGACCATTTTGGCCTTCCAACGTCCTGTGCTGCCTATTTGTTGTGGACATCGGAGAAATTAGGGTAAGTGAAAATGTTCTGTGTAAAAACCGTGTGATTTATTCAGGACCTTGCAAAAATCTTAAGAGTACCCTGTACGAACGTTGTATGTGGGGGACTTATAAATTTTCAAATTTAATGGTGGATGACTTTGTGTGTGTGTGTGTGTGTATGTGTGTGAGTAATAGAGAGAGAGAGAGAGAAAGAGAGATGTGATCTCATGGAAATCTTGCTGTTCAAAAATGCAGAAATGTTCTAAATAAATAATAAACAAAAATAAAAGTACAGGAAATTGTAACAATAATAATTAGGAAATGGAAGATGATCTGTTTCGGAACAAGTTCGCATAACATAAGAATACCAAAGCCCAAACTTGAAAACATTCATAGAATGCATACCTCTACCAACATCAGAAATTGCTCTATCTCGCAAAGTTAAAGCTTTTTATTAGGTGATCTTGAATCCGCATCCGGAACTAGATCGAAATCTGTCAATAAGCTTTTGAAATATCTTTTGTGCACAAACAAACAACAGCGATCACATAATCTCAGCCAAAAGATTTGGTAGAGGTAATAACTATTGTTAACGTAATCTTATAATATATCGTCAACGTAATCCTACAGTATATCTTCAAAGTTATCTTACAGTAGATCTTCATCATAATCTTACATTATATCGTCAGCGTAATCTTGCGGATTAAACCCGAGCAGTTTTCATTATTTTCGGATTTTCGTAAGAAATTTTATTGAACATCCTAAATCATTGTATTTGGTTGCCTGAGAATTGATTTCGCTCCTCTGAAACTAAAAATGATGAATAAAAAACATTTATCTCTCTTAATCTCCAACGAGGACCGGGTCCTGGTGTTTTAGAGTTCTCCAACAATTGACATTTTGATCTTAATGTGAATTTATTTATGCGGTTGGTCGGTTCTAGTCTACATGATGAGTAATCTCTTCTAACTATTATACATAAACATTTTTCTGCCGCATGTGTCCCTCTCATATCTCTTTCCTTTTCGAATTTAATTGATACTTTTTATTTAGTTGCTCTTTTTCCAAAACCCTTTAAGCCATTTTTATTTAATTTCTTAACTCAAAAAACTATTCTTTATTTCATTATGTCCAAATATTCTCCGAAGGAAACGAATATATTTCATTTTCTTGTACAAATAAACCTATAAACGTAACGCCTAAAAAAATTAATGGGGATAAACGCTGACGTAATCCGTTTTCTATGGCTTAATGGAAGACTAAGGAAAAAGATGGGAGTCCGTTTTTATTTTTAATGATAACTGTTGCAACGGGAAATAATAAAACGAGAGATAGTATTGATTCATTTTATAACGGGAAGGATATTGATCATTCTTTGGCGTTCCACACAGGATTCTATATAGAAATTCTAACTCAGTTTGATTATATTTAATAATCTTTTTTGTTATCAAGTGTTCGAAAAAAATATTTGGGGTTTGGGTGATCTATGCGAATGGATTGTTTAACAAGTATCTTTTTGTTGCTCTCCCAAAGACTGTTGTGTGTTATTTTGTCTCTAGTCTTGTGTTGCTGTGACTAACTTTTATGGGGGTGGTTGTCTATTAAACAAGGTCTTCTGACAAAAAAAGTCGCCTGCCCTCACCTATTTTGAATAGCCTAGCCTAGAATAGCGTAGTATTGATTAGCCTAGCCTAGTATAGCATAGTATATCATAGCCTTTTTTAGCCTAGTATAGCCAACCCTAGCCAAACATTGGATACTTAGCCTAAAATAGAACAGCCTAGCTGTGCCAGGCCTAACCTAGCTAAGCTTAGTATAATTTAGCTAACCTAGTATATCCTAGCATAGTATAGCCTAGCATATCGTATCGTAGTATAGCCTAGCATATCGTATCGTAGTATAGCCTAGCCTAGCTTAGTAGACCCTTGTCTAACTAGCATATTATAGTATAGCCTATCTTAGCCTAGTATAGACTTGCCTAGCGTAGTATTGCCTAGTGTAGCCTAGCTTGCTATAGCTTAGCCTAACCAGGTATGGCTCAGCATTGCATGCCAGAGCCTAGCTTAGTATAGCTAAGGACGAATAGGCTACTATAGCCTAGCGAATATATTCCTGCATACGATAGCTTAGCCTAGCCAAGCATACTATAGGCTAGCTTGGTATAGCCTATCCTAGCATAACCACACCTAGACTAGAATAACCTTGCAAAGCTTAGCTTATTATAGCCTTGGTTAGCTAGCCTACCGTATCCTAACCTAGCATAGCCTAACATAGCCTACCATAGCAGAGCATAGCCATCCCTAGCCTATTATACTTTAGCCTATCCTATCCTATCCTAGCATAGTATAACTCTGTCTAGTCTAGTCTAGCATAGTATAACCTACCCTAGCATTAACTATCCTAGACTATTATACCAGAGTTAAGCATAGCTTACTATTTTCTAGCCTAACATACTATATGCTATCCTAGCATAGCATTTTATAGCCTAAATTACCATAGTATATCTTACCCTTGTGCATTTTATCTTAGCATAGTATAGCCTAGTCTAGTTTACTCTAGTAGACTATCGGCGGAATAGTTATGACATTCGAAAGAGAAAGTAAAACAACATAAGGGTTTCAAATTTCGTTAGAATCGGCCCAATAGTTATTATGTTATTGCCAAAACAAAATAATTTCCGTGTTAACCTTAGGAGGACTTTGAATATTATGACATTCGAAATAAAATGTAAAAAACATAAAAGTTTTCAAATTTCGTTAGAATCGGCCGAATAGTTATGATGTTATTACAAAAAAATAAAGCAAAACGGGGACAGACCGACCGACCGACCGTTCGACATAATGAGATGTAGAGTCACTTGCGACTAGACTCACACGAGACTAAAAATGATCTACGTAGGTTTCATGTTGTAGGTAATACAGTTTTGAGACGAATAACTAAATTTTCATTCATTCGTTTTTAAAATAATAAGAAAAAAATTGTGCATTCCTTTGCTGAATCAAAATCGCCCTCTGGTCTTTTTCATGTAAGAGGTGAGTTTCAGTCCCTGGAGATAAATATGGCTTAAATGAATGATATTGTGTAATTATAATCTATTTCGTTTTTGTTTTTTTAATAAATACTTGAATCTTTTTTAATTTCAGAAATGGTTCTTTCCAGAGAAAAGCGTATAACCATTATTGCTCTGCACTAAAGTGGCCTGAAATGCAAGTAAATAATTGCTAAGAATATCGCAACAATGAACACGATCTTTAGGATCCTTAATGACTTTAAAAAGACTGGTTACACTCCTGTGAAGAAGTCTTTTTTACGCCCGAGAGCTTCAAATGCCAAGATCGCCTCTTGGTAAGGTCTCAAGATTGCCTCCAATGCCAATCTGGCCCATTATCGGAAAGAAGCAGATGCAAACGCTCAGCGCACGCAGTGAGGCCGAGACTTTTCGACAAAGGCCTCAAATTGAGAAGGGCTGCAAAGAAGCCTCATTTCAGCACGATGGACCATAGGGATAGGCTCCACTTTTGTAGAACATATAAGGAATGGACTGTTGAGGAATGGCGCAAAGTGATATTCCCTGATGAAGCTCCCTTCCACTTGTTTGGTGCGTCTGAAAGATCACTCGTTAGGAGGAGAAAAGCGGATCGTTTTCACGAGTCGTCTAGTGCCTACGGTGAAGAATCCGGAGACTCTCCACGCTCCTCTTTTTAGTTAACTGGAGCACTAAAACATTTGCCCAAGCACACTACCATGAACCCCAAAATGGTACAACAACATGTTTCATCAGAAACTTTGACCAACAGTTAAGGTTTGGGACGATAACTGTATTTTCAGTATGATGACGCACCTTGTCACAAAGCAAAAAAAACAAAAAAAACAAAGTTCTTGATTGAAAATAACATCGAACTTTTGTGGCCTTGGCCAGTGAATTCATCAGATTTGAACCAAATAGAGAATTTGTTGGAAGTTGATAAACATAAGCCATCCAATTGTGAGCAGTTGCGGGGGTTATTATTGAACACAAAGGGATAAATATATGTTCAGTTATCATAAGAAATTTGTTCTGCGGAATGACATAACGAATTGAACAGGTCCCGAATAACAAGGAACATCATTGTCAATATTCATGTGCGCATCAAATGACTATTTATTCTTGTACATTTTGACTTAAAATTATGATACAAGTAGACAAAGACAAAATGGGACGTTTGATTAGCTCTATTAACTTTCTTATATGAAAATGTATAGTAGAGAAAAAGTTTTGGCTATGAGTATAGTTAGCAACTCTTTCCATTTGAATTCTTTAAGGCTTTTACGAATGCCAATTATAAAAATATGCAAAAGCACTCGAACTTTATCGAGGCCACGATATTAAGCAAGTTGTTGTGTAGAATTATTCTTACGAATATTATAATCCATAGTGATATTCCTAAGAAATTTG
This sequence comes from Ceratothoa steindachneri, assembly GCA_963969495.1. Taxonomy (NCBI): domain Eukaryota; kingdom Metazoa; phylum Arthropoda; class Malacostraca; order Isopoda; family Cymothoidae; genus Ceratothoa; species Ceratothoa steindachneri. The sequence goes on along the minus strand of OZ018318.1, from coordinate 203,035,164 downwards.
ACTTCCTGATTCAAGGAAAAAGATCTCAGAAAAAAGTCAGTATTTGACCTATGCTCGTATGTATTTTTCGTATGGGAGATTGATTAGCCTCTTGGCGGTTCCTTTTTTATATATATTCTTATGTACATCTTTTATTTCTTCACTTTTCATAAAGAACAATAATTCTTCTCTTTTTCGACCTTGAACGACTATATATCTTCCCTGCATAAAAGTCGTGTATTATCAGGTAAAAAGTTTTGCCTTTTTTATTACTTTGTTTGTTCCATTTAAATAGTGATGACTTTCCTGTGACTTTGTCCTAGCCAAAAATAGTGAATTGTTTTTTCAGACCATCCAGTTGACTCTTTTTACGACTACATTTTTACAAATTTCTCCTTGATTTTGTTCGTTATCTGAATTCTACTTTTCTCATAACCTAATATCTAGATTTGGTTATTGATCAAATATCACCATTCCGGCCTATTTTTTATTCTTTCCCAAATTCCAACAATTCTACACTTTTTTGGCTGATTACCAAATTTCCCTAATCCGTCCTACCTTTTATTCCCACACGGACAATCTTAGTAAAATTTAGCAGGGCAATGAAGTCCAATTTTAGCTATTTCATAAGAAGGTTCCAGATCTCATTTCAAATCTTCTTCCCAAATCCTATGAGAATGGCTTTAAGCAAATTTGGGGGACTATTCGGGGGGAAGCTCGACGAAGGATGCGTAGACAAGAAATGTTGAGTATATTGAGGCGGGGGCGATCAAATAATGAGTATCGGAGCTTAACTTCGACGGGGGAACCTTTAAAGTTGGGAACAAGAAGTTGGTGTGTTCCTTACCATATCCACCCAGCTTAAAATTGATCAATTATAGAAAAGAAAAAGGAAAATTGGTGTAATCAAGAAGTATCATCTATTCAGAGTAGGAAAATAAGGAGAAAATTCAATTAAGAGTAAAAGATCAAAATTGCTTATGATAGCAACTAGAACTACTGGAAGAGAAGAAAAACGAAGGGAAGGGAAGGGAAGGAAAGGGAAAATATGGAAGGCAATGGAAGGGAAGAGAAGGGAAGAGAAGGGAAGGGAATACTACAAGGATCCAAAGTATAATACATGTATAATAGACTCATCCCCTGCTAAATATCGATCTCATGCACCCATGATTAAGGAATCTCTCATACCGTGGTCCAAATCTTCTCTCCAACACTACATTACAGTTCAAGCCAGCAAACATCCATCCTCCGTTTGGCACAGGTCACCCTGGCTAATCTCCGATACGCTCACCATTTAACCTAAACACATTCAACCACCACATATGACTAATCGACTCTGACACCTGCGCCAAATACTACCAGAACCCAGATGATCGAACACATTCACAACATACAAAACATTCCCACCCCCTCTACAAATCTGCACACACAAGGAGTGCTCTGGGAGAATTCCGTTTGAACGTCGGAGTTTTCCAAAGTCATTAACCGAGAGGACCACCCTTAAGGGTATCGCCGACAAAAAAAACAATATAAAATGAAGGAATAATTCCAAGCGTGTCTGTAACTTTCTTCGTAAAGCAAAATAGCAAAATCGAGTAAAATATTCTTAAAGAAATTAAAATTGAACGCTAAAACGGCCGAATTTTCAGTTTCAGTTGAATTATCCAAAATGATTTCGAAACTTTTTCTCATAATTTTCCGATATTCTATTAATTAAAAATGGCTAAATTTTAATTCCAAGAACTTTGCAAGTTTAATCGATAGACGAATTTTGTTAATGACCTATTTCGCATTTTTGTTTATTTTTTATGTTTCCTGTATTCTTTCTTCTCTAAGGGTGTATGGCGTATGTGATGAAAGAAAAGTAAACCTTTCATGCTGTTATTAGCATAGTCTACAAGTTAATAGTTAAATCGAAATAGAAGCTTTTTGGAGGAGAACGACTGTGTATTGGTACAAGTAATGGACTTGTTTCGGAGCGTCACGATTCATTTTCCAGCCTTACAACGACTAAAAAAATATTGTTCAAGGATATTTCTTATATATGTGTTTTTATTTTCTTTGTATATAAGGAATGGCCTGGAGCAATATTTCGTCAGTCCTTACACAGCTGATTTCCAAAACTAGTCCTGTACTTCTAACAATAAAAAGTTATTTTCTTGGCTCTCATTTGCAATAAACTAACAATGATCTAGAAGGAAAACAAAGGAGGAAAATCATGGATGAGAAGAATAAAGGAGCTGACTAGCTTTGAATTCTAAGATATCCATGAAATATCAAATAACACTGGTCAACCATTTTTGAAGAGTTGTGTGCTTCTTAAATGAGATTAGTTAATTCTTATGTATTTTCATTCACTGAATCCAAATATCACCTTGAAAAATGCTTATTAGCGATAGGTTTAAAGATACGCGGCATCTAATATTTTATTATAACGTACAGTATGTGTCATTATATTTTAAACTTTAATTCACATCCAGTCTCTGCCATTTTGATTGGCAAGAATCATCTCTTGCTAATGTCCAGCAGTAGTCTGCAAGCATTGTTGTGCTCCATTTACCCTGGTACCGCTTTTCCATGGTTGAAAGATCTTGGTGAAACCTTTCACCGTGTCCGTCACTAACTGCCCCACAGTTCGCTGGAAAAAAAGTTCAAATGTGAAGCTAAAAGGTGGATTTTAAGTGACATGTTACATCCCATGTTCTTGTACGCTTTGATGAGGTTTTCTACCAATTCTTCATATAATGCTTACCAAGCAGCTTTCTCTTCCGCATGAAGGGCTGATTCAAAGTCACCATCTTTAAGAAGCTCTCGAATCTGAGAATCAACAAAAACTTCCTCTTTTGTCTGAACGACGCTCAGTGAGGGGAATTTTGATGTTAAATACTTGAATCCCTGACCAGATTTATCCATAGCTTTTACAAAGTCTTTCATGAGCCCCAGTTTTATGTGTAGTGGTAGTAGCAAAATTTTGTTTGGCTCAGTGAGAGGTGGATGTTGGACATTTTTTCCCCTAGGTTCCAATGATTAACGACGTGGCCAGTCTCTACTGATATAGTGAGAGCCTCTTGCACGGCTGTCCCATTCACCCAGATAGCAGAAGTACAAGAACAAGAAGTTTTAAGTCACCACCCAGCTGCCATTGATATTCATCATATTTTATGCATTGCAGCATATGTTTTATATTTTTATAAGTTTCTTTCATATGTGGTGCATAGCCCACAGGGACTGATGGTCACTATTGCCGTTGTCAACAAGACACATTTCAGACTCGTTTTTGATGAATCAATGAACAGCCTCCAGTTTCTAGGTTCATATTCGATGCCAAGGGCTTCTATCAGAACATTAATATCGTTGCAGGTCACTAAACCACCTTAAATTACAAAGAAGTCGTTCAACTGCTGCTGACAATCACGAAATTTTGTAATTATCAATTCAGCTGCTAGGACTCCTTTTTCTTCATTGACAAGCCCTTTTGTACTAGAGGTACCATGCAGAAATAAAGATTGCTGGTATGGTCTGTTGGCTCCCGCCACGTAATTGGCACAGCAATAGGCATTCCTTTACTCTTCTTGTTTGACCATTGGCAAAGGTTCGTAGTACAAGTGTTGCAGCATATGTGAGTAGCCCAGTTCTTATCCTGGTCAGCAATCTTGCATCTATAATATAGGTGATATGCCTTTCTAATCATAGCAGTCATACGGCGGTTCTGTGATGCAGAGGTCACTCCATCACAAATGTAGCACAAGTTGTCTGCCTTATTCATACAAGTAAGAGGCATCTGAAAGAAGAAAACAACAAACAATTAGAAGATAAGCAGAGAATTTATTCATAGATTTATCATTATAATACAGAGTATGAAAGCTTAGCACAAGTATTTATATTATTCAGTAGGAAAATAAAATTAATATAAAATGCCTCGCATGCATATAAATAACTTGCTAAATCAATATTTATTATAAGTTTTTAAAGTGTTTGACTTGGAAAATCACCTACCTTTCACCTCAAAATGTAAAATTACACAGCGCAATCCCCTTCTATGGCTGCAGGAACAATAGAGAAGGACAGTGAGACTGTGATTGTGGTAAGAACCACACTGCCGCAAGCCCTTTGGAACCTGTTGTGACACGTAGGTGTATCATAAAAGGTAGAGCTAACAAACAATTTTAACCATGATATTCATTATCAGCGACCTAAAATTAGTTGGAAATTGTTACTTCGGTTACGGAAGCATTTCGGTGAAAATTAAAGAATTCAAATGTACTAATTATAACTTCTTGCAGTGCACAGAGTGCAAAATGGAGTTTAATAAGTCATTGATAGTATAAAGGTTTAATGGCTGAACTAGGTCCAGAAAACCCAATATGTTCGAACAAAAGCAGCCTGATAAGATAACAGATTCATTCCAGATGAAACCTAGTTCTCGTTAGCGTTATGGCTTTATTTTTATTTTATAGTTTAATCCAGAATGTTTTATTGTCTATATTTTTGCCTTTCACTACTACACAAAGGCATTTATTTATACAGGGCATACTAATAATAACACACACAAAGGTATGGTAAGGATCGATTTCAATCATATACATCCCCTTTTAATCATAGGATTCTCAAATAAAATTACGGAAGGATTAATTTTGTGTAATATTGTCCGCTTCTCTCCTACTCGACAGTCAATTCAATGCCGAGAATTTTCGTTTAAATAAGTTTCCGCTTCGTCGCTTTGGTTTCTTTTTCGGGGAAAACCTTTTCCCGAGATTGGATAAAATCGAATCCGTTTTTATGGTGAGAATTTGTGGCTATGAATTTTGTTGTGAGATTTTAGGAACAAAAATACGCCTATTATTAGCATTACCTAAGAAAATTTACTTGTAATAATTTTCTTTACTTCAATAATAAACTACATTGGAATAATAAAAAAATATTTGTATAAAATGCGAAATAATGATTAATATAGTTTCAAATATAATTAAATGAGAAATGGTAAAGTAATATTAAAGTTTTCTTTCTCACCTTCATCAAAAGTGCGTTCAACGCGGTAAATCAAGTATATGGACAAATATTCCTTGGTCCCATTCAACTTATTTCCAAATTCTATCTTCTCTATCTCATCATATAATTACTATACCAAGATGTGATGTCGTGAGAGGAAAGATATGATTAATTGGGGTATGAAAAAGGGTTAATATCAGATGTGTTAGTCACTTGTACTGTCGGTACAAGCACTTGAACGGTATTATTTTTAAAGAGCCAATGTAACCGTGGAAGCATTTGCCAGGCTCATTAGGTTACGTATAGAAAATCTATCCTTAGCTTTTGTTCACAGTTGTCATCGGGGAAGGGGGAGAATTTCTTTTACCTAAGCCCTGACATGGCAAGAATAATCTTTGACTAAGAACGCCATATTAAAAAGAACCTTTAGAAAATAGGATCGCAGGCGGCCGATAGATGGCGCTTGTTCTCTAAAGGTATTGTTGCGATGACGTCAGATTGATGACATGGACTCTCAGGCTGGCAGAGATTTACCTTGCATTAAAGATTGATATGCACTGGGACATTTTTTTGCACTGCAACGATTATTCTCAACAGAAAGAACTAAGATAAAACACTATGGCTAGATAAAATACAGAAAGAATGAAGGTAACAAAATATTAAAACAGTTCTGAATTATTTTATATATGTGGGCATTGACTCGTCGGAAAAGTCGCAGAGTTGCGTGACCCGTCCATGACCATTTATCACATCCCTAGGACTATTATGCTGGAGCGATTTGCCAAGTAAGTATGTCAAAACAACTGGGACAACCTTTATGGCATTCTTTCGTTACGGAGAGAAACCAGGGCCAAACTTAAGAACAGAAAAAACTTAAATATGATCAGGAACGCCATTGTCCACTTCATTAACTAAGAAATTGGCAAGCGACTTCAAATATATCCCGAATAAACTTAACGTGAGGAAAATAAATTCCCAGAACCAATTTCCAGACAAAATATCATTTAAATGGCATTTTTTTTATTGAAACAGACATTCCTCATTAATTTGCAATACAAATTATTCTGGCAACAAAATGTTCCAGATTTGCGCCTTAAACATTCGGTTTCTAGACGCTTAAGAGAAGCTTCCGACAAAGACAGTTTAAGGAGAGTAATTCTCGACGCTTTTTGGCGTTTCATGGACGGTTGATACTCGTAGGTAGGAATTCAGTTTCCGTCAAATAGTAAAGGCAATTGTTCACAAGACTAACGAAAAACAAGGCCTTTTATATCTATACTTTTGAGTACATGTACATTTAGTTATTGTACCCGAGTATCTCTAAGATGTACTAAAAATTCTGGATTCGACATGGTTGACATGTCCAAAGAATCATAAACAAAATTCATGAGTAACGGTACAAGGTTGAGAAGGGATACACTCCCTACAGGTTTTAGCCCTCTATGTCGTATATTAAGAGTAAGCACCTTTCCCGTTTTTTTCAATTTTAACCACGTACACTTTTCTTACAACCAAGGTTCATATATTTTATGACGAAAAGACTCTATTAACGAGAATTTAAAGAACATTTGCTCTAGGCTGCGTCAGGAATTGGGAATTTTGAGTGATTTTTTCCCCTTTTCTAATCATTTTGGTAATTCTACAGATGAACAATTCCAACCCAATCGAAAGCGCTTTGTTATAATCATATAAATTTTAATAATACACAAATGTATACACTATATATTAAATATATAGTACTTTCACTAATCAAGGAACGAAAATTTGTAATTATGATGTAATGAAGAAAAATAAATTGAAAACCATCTTATCAATGATAACTTCTTTTGAACAACCAAAAGAATGCTTAGGTTATGTAAGTTTTATTTAGTTAGTTTAGTTATCTTTATTTTGTTTTCAGGTTAGGTTACTTTTCAGAGGTTGGTTTAGTTTGTTTTTACTAAGTTGATAGATTTTAGGTGCTGTTTATCTCCTGGAAGGGAACCAAACAAGAAGCCTATTCTAGTGATATGTCGTGGCATAGCCTTTAGTCCAAAATTACCTCTTTGTTATGGTTGTGAAATAACTGTACTTGCATTCCCGTGTGAATATTATGGTCGTTTTAAAACTGTAATTAATTTTGGTCAAATGACCGCCTAATCTAAAAAGAACATCTTTGTGAACGGTCAGGGTTAAGATTTAACGATAAGGATATGGAGATACTAAAGAAAAGTGAAGGTTCGAAGGAAAAAAAAAGGAAATGTAACTGATCGGAATCAATTTAAACCCCCTCCCCACTTAAAAAAAAACGTGCTGAAATAGCCTACAAGCCCTAATCTTGTATACTTTAGTTAAATTAGTATCATCTTTGGTAATATGTATTGCTTGAATAAGTGCAATGAAACACCTTCTTCTCTCCGAGGCTTATGACCTCTCTGCAGCGGCAAATAATAGCTTTATGTATTGGAAAATACAACTTTTAAGTGCTAATAACTCGATAAAAAGTGTTTTGCGGGGATAATAATTAATTACAAACAATTCAGATAGGCCTATATAATAGATTGGAAATATATATTTTTTAAACATTGAGTTGTTCATCCGTAGAATTGTTTTTTATTTTCACGTCCCTTTTTTTCACTACTTCCTCCTTTTTTCCTAAGCCGGATCCCTTATATTTTAATGAATTACTCTTTATCTATTCTAACAGCGGGAGCCATGCCTAAGTGTCATTGATCAAGTGATCCTTCACAAAATGTAAAAATTCAGTATCGACGTTTTTTAAAGATTCAAAAGCAACTAACTTTTAAATGGCAAAGTCCTATATTCCGATGGACGGGAATCCAGAGATATTTTCACGATGAAAAAGAAAGTTTAATTTTAATTTAAGAATTTTTTTTTAGCTTATTTCCGTAAGTAATTAATGATACTTCAGGGAGATACGAAGACGTTCAGAAAAAGATGGAAAGGGATATCGCTTTACAGAAGAGGCTTCGCTCAAATTAATTACATATAATAGGAGAAAACTTTTATTTCAGTGAAAATTAATTTAGGGTCGTTACTGAAAATAAAAGATTAATTAGAGGTTGCGTTATAAATTCCCTAGATAAATTCTTCTGAAACATTGTTGCTAGCGAAGGACGAGACTGGTTTTATCTATTTCTATTACACTATAATTTAGGAAGGCAATTTTCTTAACAGTTTGAATTTTTAGTTTGAGGTGCTACAAATTTATGGATATAGTCATGGCCAAAGGTTTTGAGACTATTTTATCAATAAGATTATAATTTTACTTGGGAATTACAAAAGAAATAAAATGGTGGCGTTCATATAAAATAAATATGATTATCGAATATTTGGGATTTGTTTAAAAACAAAAAGACTTAAAAATAGTGAAGTTCAGAAAAATAAATATGATTATCGAAATTTGGGGAAATTTTTAAAACAAAAGGAATTAAAAATGGCCAAGTTTCTAAAAAAATATTGGAAACTCTTTTATTGAAGGAAGTCGTGATATAATAAAAGAGATGCCGATTAAACTAGAAAAGGAAAAGAAGAAAGAAGAAAAAAATCCTGAAGCTTATAGTAATAAAAGTTTTTTTTCTCGCCTTTTGGCCTAGAAAATAAACATGGTTCTGAAATAACATAGACCAAGAGAAATTATTAGGCGATATGTACTGGAAACCTTTTAATTTATTTGGATCGAAAGCCAGTTGCCAGAACAGGATAGGCCGTAGGTCACAGACCGAAGGTCTGCATGCGAAGCGCAAGTTCCTCCTTTAAGGAGGAGTGGTAAAGCCGCTTCTTGTTATTTCTATACTAGAGATTTGGGTTATTATTTACTTTCCCGTAATCTCTTTCACAGTACGTTATATTACTTGTTGTAGCATTTTGTGCGTTCTGTCAAAAACTGTTTTTCAATTTTGACAGTCAGAAAGCGACATGCGGAAAAAGTGAGTTTTAAACCGTTTGCATCGAAATCTGATTCAACCTCGATCTTGTCCCATTTTTGCTCCCAACTGCCAAAAGCCAAAAAAGAAGAACAAAATTGGACAAATAACCGACACATTACCAAAAAAATACCATAACTTAAAGTGTGGAGCGTGAAAAGTCTAAATCGGATCACTGATCTTTTGTTTTTGTTGACTCTCTCGAAACTTGTAATTATACAACAGGGAGTACAAACAATTTAAAAAATATATCCCTAAAACTAACTCAATTTCAATAACCTCCTAACTCTACCGTTCTGCGTCATAGTTAAATTAACGTTAAGCTAAATGTGATACTAATCGCTATATCTATATTAAATATATAGATCCCAACTTCGATTGGTAGTGTTGCTGAATAATAATTAAAATCTAAGGCAGGATTAGGGTCACTACAAACCTCTTTTACGAGACCTACAAAATATATTTCACATCCAACACAAGTCATCACCCAAAGCTTCAAGAAATGATGACGAAAGAAATCTCGATGGAAAATATGTCTACAATGTGACGGCACTATAATAATTTTTGGCGAGAATACTACTCCAATATGACGTCATCATAATAAATACAGTGGAAAAATATGAAAATTCAAACTGTAATTATAATTTTAATGACATCGACCGCTCAATATATTTTATTTATATGGATTCATAAAAATATGTTTGACATAATAAGAGTAATTAAAATTGTTTTCAATTGACTTTGGTTTTTAAAATAATAACCGAAATTTGGTTAGATCAAGCCTATTGGAAATGCCACAAAAATAATGATTTGGTAATTAAGGAGCGATATATACGCCGCTTTCGTAATCTCTCTAAAGTTGGATTGAAATTATACAGTAAGGAATTGAATATTAGCTAACACATTAAAGGAAACGAAGGACGACAATTCGGGTTTTTAACTACTAAGTCAAAAAAATATTAGAAAATAATAACGGTCAATCTTGTTATTTGAGTATTTTCGTAAAATGTTGTTTGCTAAATTTTATTATTTTTTAAAGTGACTGATCTTAAACCAATTGTATTACCACATCATTTTTTTTTTTGCAACCAGAGCAAGCTGGTTGTGCATTCTGACAGTTTTGTCTCCTTTATTAAGCTAAATATTTCGCAGTGGGATATGATCGAGTGAATTCGGCTCCCGCCTCCCAGAGTCCTAACTAATAAAGAGCAACAGAACAATGGCAATGACAGGTCCGAAGCGAAAAGAAATTGAAACACAACAAAGAAAAGAAGGAACAAGAAATACCTCATATGCGGCGGCAGCAGCAAAGAAAGACAATGGAACAACCACTCAAATGACGCTTGACGTAACTCTGAACGTAAAAATACTGACATGCATTCTACACTCACACGTCTTAAACATTGCCCAACCAGGAACATATGCCACCACGTTGAACTCCATGCTCGAGAAAAATGGGCTGGAGCCAATGAAATTCCTGCAAAATATTGATTAATCGGCTATATTTAACAGAAAAATTTCAGAAGATACAAATAAGAAACTCTTGGAAGAAACACACAAAGAAAGGAAAGCGAATCGGAACAAGAGGAAGACACAGAAAGCGAGGAAATATAATCTGAGAGCAGCACCGACGAGAATAATAAGAAAAACGTAAAAGAAAACACACGCAAAAACAAAAAGCACAAAAGAAAATCAACTAGGGACATCTTGCATGTGAAGAAAGACCGGAAATACCAACCGCGAAATGTGAAACGAATAAGAGTCAGAACTCAGCAAGAATAGAGATGAACGGCAGAAATGCCAGAAAAGATTCAAATAAATTTACGTAATACCACCACTATCCCCAAAAGAAGAACCTCTTAAGAACATACAAACAAGATGGACAATAGTAAATTAATAATTCTACAGATAAATACGAATGGCTGGAAGGATAAAGAAAACACATACGGAAATATCTTTAGAGAAATAGATCACAACGTCATTCTAATTTCAGGTCACGGAATTAATCTTGAGACTCACAAACTAAAAATATGGAACTACGACGTAATAGCGACTAATCACATTGTGAGTGTATGGAACTTACATACTCGCATGCCGCCAGACAATCGTGGGAACGAAAGAAATTTGTCGTTTGAGTTGACCTTCGTCTCCTCTCTCTCTCTCTCTCTCCCCTCCCCCCACCCTTTTCCCTAACTTGCGACAGGAAGTCTGACGCAAGAAGGCCTATCTCACAGAGAAGCCTAAATTCTATTTGCCTTCTCTATGATACCATGGAGAATGTCCAGAAGGCGCTGCGATAAGCGAATTGTCGTGAATGGAATCTCTCTCTCGATTTCCCACAATCCTCGGTATAAATTATAACGCCGTTCCTCTCTCTACAGCAGTGTCCCAAACCTACTCGCGTAATCCTCACGTTGAACGAGAGTCGTTGCCGTAACGTATCGACTGTCAACGCGCCGCCGAGATAACTTGGTCGCTGTCTCAAAGTGTTCCTAAAGTAAATCCCGCACCGCAAAGTCTGTGACTAGAAGAGTACGCTCTGTTGCTCAACGTAACTTGAGAAAGAAAAGGAACATCCAAATAGTTACTGGAAGTTACTTTTTGTTAGTGTCACATCCAGTTAGGAGTGAACTAACCGGAACTGCAGCCAGCAGCCCCAAACCCGTCGTCTTATCCCCCTCCTCTCCCCGAGAACTCGTGTTAACGCCACCCGAACCACCCCATCTGGACCTGAGTAGTCGTCTGTCCAATCCATTACAATTAATGGTAATCTGTAAACCCAGTGTCCCCCTATTCTTAAATTACCTATTTAATTAACAGTGATTGATACTCCCATTGAGTCATTATAAATCTAGACGCTTAACGTCAGTGTTTAATATTTAATCCTTAATTTTGCCCGTTTAACTATTGCTAATTATTATATTTGTGTAAGTAAAGTTTATTTTTTGTACCTGTGTTTATTTGTGGCTCCTCCTTTTTGACGTACCTTTTGGCAAGACTTTAATTAAGCATCCCTTCGGCTAATTCATTCAACCTGTCTTTTGTTGCACTCTTAGAATTCAACAATCACAAACCTTCCCCCAGTAACAAGTGGGACTTCTATAGGGGGAATCCTAGCTACGGCACAACCCGCCTCGAACCAGCTTTCGCACGTTCAGTAGGAATTAAAGCCTACCTATATACATATATATGATCGTAGATTGAGTCATAGGGTAAATACCATCGACTTAAACAAAAGCGGTGTGTCCAGATCAAGGACTAGAATAATTATTGGACCAGACTATGAGCAATTCTACGACACACACAAACGAAGCACATGACGGAGTGGAAATAACAATTAAGAAGGGAATAGACTACAAAACAAAACAAGGACTAACCGAATCTTACCTCGCAATTGAGGTCAAAATGAAATTAACCAATATAATCATCGCTACGGGATACCAACCACCGCGACGACCGGGACTCCCCATAATTAACTTTTTGAGAAAATTTAACAATAGACTTCGAACTTTGTTTTGGAGAGACCTAAACGCAAGATGCACGTACACAGGATATAGGAACAGAAACTAAACAGGAAAAGATCCACAAGGTCTAATAGACAGATGGATAATAAGAAGATTAGGACCAGAGTACCCAGCGCTAATTAAAGACAGAACAGCGACAAATCCAGACATTTGCCTAGCAAACAATAATATTTTTTTTAACTACTACATGTAACCTGTAGATGTTATCTGCAGCGACCACACAGCAACACTACTCACCGTGAATCAGCAACCAATACAAAAAATACTCGCTAAAAATGGAAGGCATACCATAGAGCAGACTGGCAAAAATACAAACAAGAATTGAATGACTACGCAGCAAACAGAGTAAATGAAGCTACTTTAGAAGAAATCGACGGTAAGCTGGAAAAAATAAGGACGTGAATACAAACAGCTGATGAGATTGTAATACCCAGAAACACATACAAAACAGTTAAATACTTTATATCGACAGACGAAATGAAAGCTAATAATGCAGAAATAAAAGCGATAAACGAGGACATAATAATAAACGGAACTTCAAGGGAAAAATACCGCAATCTGAGAACGAAGAAGAGAGAACTACTAAGCGAAATAACGGACAAACAAAGAGAACCCTGGGACATAGCCGTTCAAAATATTGACAACGAGCTATTGCCCCGAGAATTTTGGAAAAAGATAAAAGAATGGGAAATGCTAAAGGTAAAGAAAAAATAAAGATTAAGGACAAAAAAGGGAAATTAATCGAAGATAACACAAGATTGAAATTTTTTTCAGGAAACACTGGAAAAGAGTGTTCAACATCGGCGAAGAGGAAAAAGAAAACTACGATCAAGACTTCGAAAACCAAATAATTGATGAATTAAATGAACGGATTGAGAAGACTTTCCCATATCACTACGTAGAAGAGGAACGATATGCGAACGAAGGATTTAATGCTAAAATCACAATCGAGGAATTAAAGAATACCATTTTAAATTTTAAACAAAAGGCCCCTGGGAAATCGGGCCTCACCAGAAAAAAACTATATAAAAACACTGGATAATATACTCGAAGGGATAAGGAACGTGTTTAACGCGTGTATAAACACGGGATACTTCCACGATGAGTTAAAGATAGCCAAAATGATATTCATACCGAAGCCGGGAAAACTACCTTCGGAGGTCGAAAACTTCCGACCTTTATCCATTCTCGACTTCATTGGGAAGGTGCTTGAAATAATCCTGAACACAAGATTAAATGAATATCTCACAGAAGACAATCTCTGGAACAATCAACAATTCGGCTTCAGAAAGAACAGGAATACGGAGATGGCCCTCAGCGTGATTACAGAAAAAATAAGCAAGGTGAAGGGAGAGAAATGCAGTATGGACATTGGATGCCGGGACGTATCGAAATCACTCGATAAAGTCTGGCAAAGAGGCATACAACATAAAATTCTAAATCTGGAAATGAACAACTATTTGAAAATAATTTTATGCGACTACGTCATGGAAAGATATCCATACATAGATACGGGGAATTGACAAGGTGAAAGATTCAAGCTTAATGCGGGCCTCGCTCAGGGAGGGTGTTTAAGTCCTTCGTTATACTCAGTATATACCTCCGACATTCCCCCACCAGGAACGAAGGCTGTGTGAACATACAATACGCAGATGATTTTACTTAATTAATTCCCTGTGTTTATTGAAACCCTCAGATGCAAGCCAGAGTAACGGCAACAGAAATAGAAAATCTAAACGAGTCTGAACGCAAATGGAAAATTAAAACGAATAAAGATAAATTTAAAATTATACCTATGTATCGCAAAAAAACTATCCGACGTTTACGTAGATGGAGAGCTATATAGGTATAATGGTGTAGGCAAGATGGTTACAAGAAACACGTGCCCGAAAGAATAAACAAAGCACGAGGCATAGCCTAGCTTTACTCTGCAGATTCAGAAATCTAAACATGAAAAATAAGAAAAAGATTTACCAGGCTATGATACAGCCTACCTTGATATATCCGACAATTTCCATGCATACGGTTTCAAGAAGCAATCTAATAAGAATGCAACGTATACAGAATAAGGCAGTATATATAATTACGAACACACGATGATTAGAGAGGAAAAAACAAAGAGACTTACACATCGAAGCGAAAATAAACCCATTAAATAAAATAATTGAAAAAAGAGCAAAAAATATCAGAGAAAAAATACAAGAAGAAATAGGAGAGGAACTAAATAATCAAATAGCACGAGGGGCAGGATGGAGACAACATATGATGTTTCCTAGTGCTAAAAACAAAGCGGACCAAAGGGAACAGGAGGAGATTTACGTGTAAACCAAATAAGGAAACCCGATTGTGACAAAAATTTCCCGAATAATGACAAACTCACCAGATTGGACTTAATACCCACAAGGAAGGACAAAACTAGCCAATAAGTGCAAATGAACGAAGAAAGAAAAACAACATGAATAAAGCAGAGAAGTAAACAAATAAATAACCAATGGACATGAGCCCACACAGCAGATATAGATACGAGAATTATGCTACAAAAATCAGAGAAACGAGTTATTAACATAGCAGGAGAACAAATAACGCTAACAACGGTTTGAACGCCATCTCATACACACATAACATAATAACAAAACAACCACATAAATAAACAAACAGCCACACTTTCACTTTAACTTATTTCAAATTTAACTTTAAAATTTGGCCCATCCAAAGATGGGCCAAACACTAACACCAGGGATAGGTACAGCAAATAGTAACAATTAAAATGTATGAAAACATAAAAACACCGTGGTCCGGGTCCCACGTTAAGCAGGTCCACAGGCCGCCTTGGTCAACTTTCAAACCTTTGACTTTACTTCAGTCTGTCCTATCCTTACTTCTTTCTTCTTCCCCTCCCTCTCTCCCACTCCGGAGCTCTTTTCTCTCGGTGCCTTCAGGCCCAGAGGGAGAAGGGCGCCGGAGAAAGTCGGAGGACCCGGGGCTCGCCCCTCCCCGACCGGGTCCCTCCTCCGGGAGGGACTGCTCGTGGGTGGGAGAGGGAAACGGGGATCTAAATTTTTTCTCTCACTTTCCCTTTCATTTCATTTCATTTCATTTCATGTGACTGAGGTCACATTTCTTGTGACGTTACTATGAACTATTAATAAATAAAGAACTATTGATAAAAAAATCAGACTTTCTTTTTTTTCTGTGTGTAATTTAAGTTTTGTTAATCGACTATCGAGAGCCTCTTCAAATATGCAATAATGCTTTAATATACGATTTGTTTAATATTTCACTCCTAAAATGCCTTTCCCTCATTATCTACCCCAATTTTACCACTTTTATTTCTCTTCATCTTAATCCCAATCTCTGTCCCTGTGCCTATTTCTCTTACAGGCAAACACGCTCTCCCATCACTTCCCCTAAACTCCACTCCAGCACCTTTCTAAAAACTCCCTTAACTCCCTCTGCCTCACAAAAGGTCTTAATCAAATCTGGCGCCAAGGAAAGCTCTCATCGAACCGGGCCATTAAAATTCTATGGACAGGAAATGACAACATGAATCGCGTTGATAAAAGTCTCGCTATCACTAAATTCGAAATGAGAGTTCCGCTTTCATGGGGATATTAGGAATTTCTTTTGTTAATGGTGTCATCTTCTCCTTTAATTCCTCTATAGCTTTAAAGATTGCGTTTCAGCTGAAGAAATCACTAGAGATAGGGACTTAGACTCTATCTTTGGTGTTATTAGGTATTTCTTTCGTTAATGGTGTCATCTTGCTCTTTAAATCAACTATAAGAGACCGTACGAGCTTCAGAAATTGCTAAGGAAAGGGACTTTAACATTATCCTTTAATCCGCAGCTAATGAAGGAATGAGAAAATTTTGGATTTGCGAGACGAATTTAATTTGTAATAAGAATAAATTATTTGGTATTTTTGTGTTGAATTGTATATCGAATGAGGATAAATTGGGGTATTTTAGGTTGGGTTGAAAAATACAGGCCGTATTACGCAGAAAATAGTGGAGGTATAAGAAGCAAAAATAGGATATATATATATATATATATGATGATGATGAAAATTAATGCAATATCGCAAGAAAAGATGAGGAATTAAACCAAATTCTCCGAAGACAATTTAATTCAGAACAGTTTCGGTGTATCTCACACCCTTTTTCAACTGACACTGGGTAGAAAATATAAGAGAAGTGCATATAAGCATAACACAAGATCCCCTCTTTTTGCCCCAATTCCCTACTTGTGGCTAATCTGGGGGGGGGGGTTAGGCCTAAACATATTAAAGGGCTGACATTTTACTATTTTGTTTATTTGCTTTCTTATTACAGGATTAAAAGAAAATTGACCCTCAGATAGATTTAAATTAGGAACTGACGATATCAAGCTCGATTCTACGATTCTTCTCTTAACATAGTTAGCCGATTTAAATACCATTTTACTTCCATTGAAATCGATCGTATGATTCTTGTCTCTAACATGGCAAAATATTCCACTGCTTTCGCTGCCCACTCTAATATCTCTTTTGTGTTCGTACAATCTCTTGTCTAGTATTTTCCCCGTTTCCATTATATAAACTTTATGGCAATCGTTGCATGGTATTGCATATGCTCCTATGTTATGATGTTCTTTGGGTTTCCTGGCCATCATCAATTGGTTCAAGGAATTATTATATTTAAAGGCTAGATTAATACCCACTTTTCCAAATATGTCCTTTAAACTATTTAATTTATTATTAAATGGCAATGTTATACATTTGTTGAAGTCGTTAGTGCGGAAAGGCTTATTACCATAGAATGTTTTCCTAGCTGAAAAATGGGCAGTCTTTGGATTAAAGGTTCAAACCCCATTAAAAATATTCTGAATTTATCATCCCATGTACTGACTGATGATGAAAAATTTGCGTTAGGATACGGTTTAAGCTTTTCAATTAAGTCATGCGACGAGTTCTCACTAGACCATTTAGTATCCATAGCCAAATCCTCAGGAGTACGAACCCTTCACTTCCCTATATGTATGGGCTCCCAAAGACCCATAAAGAGGGATGTCCCTTACGCCCAATCATTTCCAATATTAATTCTCTCACTTATAAGCTCTCCAAATGGCTCGCCAAGCATTTATCTCCAGCAGTAGGAAGAATCTCATCTGCACACATTATGAACACTCAAGATTTCGTTGACCGCCTCAACCACTTGCAATTACCGGATGGAAAACTTGTGAGCTTTGAGGTAAACTCTTTGTTTACCAAAGTTCCGGTTGACCAAACCATGGGCCTTCTGCGGGAAATCATGCCTAGACTTAATTTGGATCTTCCTATTTTTACGAGTAAATTTATCGGTTTAGTTGAATTATGTCTCTCTGACAATGTGTTTCGAGTAAATAATGAGTTTTATAGACAAATATTTGGCCTTAGCATGGAAAATAGTTTATCTCCAATATTTGCATGTCTCTTCATGGAATATTTTGAGACTGAACTCCTTCCCACAATTTCTTCCCCTAACTTTATATGGTTAAGGTACATTGACGATGTATTTTCTGTATGGCCTAATGGCCATGATTTTGATACCTTTTTTAATAATTTGAATAATCTGCATGTCTCCATCAAATTTAAATATGAATAGGAATATGATAATAGATTACCCTTTTTAGATGTCCTCATTAATAAAGATCACCATGAATTAAAACTTGACGTGTATAGGAAACCAACCCACTCGAATGCCTATATACATTATTTTTCATTTCACGATAATACTGTTAAAAAATCGATAATTTCTAACCTTTTCTTTAGAACATACAAAATATGCCATCCTTCCTATTTAGATGAAGAAATTGTCATTATCAGGACCATTTTTTCTAATTTGTATTACCCCGATTGGTTCATATCGTCTGCCCATTTTGCAGCTAGAAAACATTCTATGGTAATAAGCCTTCCCGCACTAATGACTTCAACAAGTGTGTAACATTGCCATTTAATAATAAATTAAATAGTTTGAAGGACATATTTGGAAAAGCGGGTATTAATCTAGCCTTTAAATATAATTATTCCTTAAACCAATTGATGATGGCCAGGAAACCCAAAGAACATCATAACATAGGAGCATATGCAATACCATGCAACGATTGCCATAAGGTTTATATAGGGGAAACGGGGAGAAATCTAGACAAGAGATTGTACGAACACAAAAGAGATATTAGAGTGGGCAGCGAAAGCAGTGGAATATTTTGCCATGTTAGAGACAAGAATCATACGATCGATTTCAATGGAAGTAAAATGGTATTTAAATCGGCTAACTATGTTAAGAGAAGAATCGTAGAATCGAGCTTGATATCGTCAGTTCCTAATTTAAATCTATCTGAGGGTCAATTTTCTTTTAATCCTGTAATAAGAAAGCAAATAAACAAAATAGTAAAATGTCAGCCCTTCAATATGTTTAGGCCTAACCCCCCCCCCCCCAGATTAGCCACAAGTAGGGGATTGGGGGAAAAAGAGGGGATCTTGTGTTATGCTTATATGCACTTCTCTTATATTTTCTACCCAGTGTCAGTTGAAAAAGGGTGTGAGATACACCGAAACTGTTCTGAATTAAATTGTCTTCGGATAATGTGGTTTAATTCCTCATATATATATATATATATATAATATATATATATATATATATATATATATATATATATATATATATATATATATATATATATATATATATATATATATATCTCAGTCCAACTTTTTATTCATGGCACTGAGTTTAACTTAAATCTTCATCTACTAGTGGGCTGATGCGCATCAACCCCACAAAAATCCCCCTACGTATGCGAACTAAATATAAATTTGGGTTGAATGATGTAGCAGAGAAAATCGGCGGTCAGCCTCTTGAGTCCTATTTAGGGACGATCCCTTTGCAGGCGTCGGGGCCAAGAGAACATTCATTTAAGAACATAAGAAAAGAAAGAGTCTGCGAAAAGCTAATCAATAGCCCATTCGAGACAATTCCTGTTCCCACTATCAATTTAGTGTATCTTAGCATCGTCAACAATAAATCTATCTAATCTATTTTTAATTAAACTTTGAAGGGAGGACGCTTTATTACATGACTCGTGAGTTTATTTTATTCATCAACTACTCGATTTGAAAACCAATTTCTACCAAACTCTTTCTTAAACCTAAACCTTTCCCACTTAAACCCATAGCTACGCGTCCTATCCTGTTCACTAAAAATAAGAATCTCACATATGTCCCTTATTATAACCTTTTACCCACTTAAAGACTTCAATTAAGTTCCCTCAGACTCTTCTCATTTTTAATATATGAAGATTTAGTCTATTAAATCTTCATCGTAAGGTAGACTTCTTAACCCGTGAATTATCTTAGTCATCCTTCTTCTTTACACAGACTCAAGTAAACCATTATCCATCCTTTAATAAGGTGACCAAAATTGAGCAGCATATTCAAGGTGTGGCCTAACTAAGGCCAGGTACAGTTTCAAAATGACATCAGTACTTTTATTACTTACACTCCTCCCAATAAACCCAAATACTCTATTAGCTCTATTCCTAGCACTTATGCACTGCTTTCTACGCCGGAGGTCTGAACTTACCAAGACACCCGGAGTGTCTTTCGTATTCTGACTTTCCTAAGATTTTTCCATTCAGTTTATAATTATTCAGTGGATTACACTTCCCTATACTAAGTACACTGCAGTTGATTATGTTGAATGTAATTTGCCATTTCTCTGCCCATTGGGATAGTATGGCCAATTCATCTTGTAATACCTCAGCATCAGATTCCGACCTTAAAATCCTACCCATGTAACTTAGTATCATTGGCAAACTTGTTTAAGTCGCTACTTATACCTAAGTCAAGATCATTAATATAAACCACGAGTAACAACGGCCTCAACACTAACCCCTGAGGAACCACACTGGTAACATTCCTCTACTCATATTTAATTCCATCTATACTAACTCTTTAATGTCTGTCACTAGATAAAGAATGAATCCACCTAAAAATACTTCCATCCCTCCCATGCGCTTTAAATTTATTCAAAATTCCTAAGTGTGGCATCCTGTCGAAAGCCTTACTAAAATTTAAATAAACAATATCGTAATTCTATAAAAAGACAGTAAATTAGTCAAACATGATTTACTCCAAGTAAAGCCGGATCGAGATTCATTAATCACCTTCCGGGCGTTCGCTATTATAGATTCCATCATTTTCCCTACCATTGATATTAAATTCACTGGTCGATAATTAAACATAATTGTTTTATCCTTCCTCCTAATTATAGGTATCACATTAGCTAACTTCCATGCTCTTGGTACAATGCTAGTCTCTAACGAGTTTCTAAATATGTATTCTAGTGGCTCACTTAACACATCTTTACATTCCTTCAAAATCTTATGAAAAATCCTCTTCAGGGCGCGGTGCTATATTAAATTGGATTCTATTTCTTTTCACACTATTTCCTTGGTAATTGAAATATCCTCTAATTTCTCCTCATCATTACCCTTGGAGATTAAGGTCCGATCAGGTACGATTAGAATATCCTTGGGTGTAAATACTAAAAGAAAATACCTATTTAACATCCTATTACTCACTCACTCTCCATCTTTAGTTTTAAGTTGGTCTATTTTATCTCTAGTCTTAGTTATGTATAATTAAAAGAAACATTTAGAACCTTAATTTGCCTTATTTGACTTTTTAATTTCATAATTACTCTTTGTTACCCTAATTAACCTTATAATGTCCCGAGTTAGCTCATTATATTTCAGCCTTAATTGACCATCAACATTTTTTATTTTCCTATAAATGCCCCTTTTAATGCCAATATAATACTTAATTTTATCTAACATCCATTTAGGGTGGACAGCCTTGGCTTTAATCTCCCTATATGGAGTGTTCATATTGTGTGCATCAGTTAACTGTAAACTGTTTAATCATTATCTCATATTCCTGATCGAAAACATTTCTCTCTACATGGAGGTGATCTTCCCCCTCGACTGCTATCATTAACATCACATTTCCTAACCTGACCTTACTCACTAGTCCCCAAAATACCGTCTCCAGTTACCTTCTCAGAACAGTAAAATATGATTTTCTAAAGCCTAGGATTTTAACCTTATTTATTCCATTGATAACTCCGTTCCAATTTAAATAAGATCTAATTTCCTGAATGGTCATTATTGCTCAAAGTTTTACCCAATCACTGTATAGCTAATGCCTTCTTTCCCTATTGGTTAGAACTTAATAAAATAAATTAACACCCTTAGTGGTTTGGTTTATAACCTGTCTAAAAAAAATAATCTGCATGATAGTCAATAATTCCTCAACTACTCGATCACTTACAAGAGCTTCCCAGTATATATTAATACAAGGTCTGCTGACCCCAAAATGCGTGCGCTCACTTATTCTGATTTATGACAATGCACCCTTTAAAACTTCAAATAATTCCCGGGCTAACCTTAGAAGTACCTTGGCAATTCTATCAATAAAAGGGAATGTTAAACATCATAAGAATTTCAGATTTTGTTAGAATCTGCCTAATAGTTATGATATTATTGCCAAAAGAAAATGATTCCCAGGATATCCCTTGGAGGACTTTGTCACTTATATCATTCGAAAGAGAATGTAAAAAATATTATGGTTTAGAATTTCATTAGAATCGGCCGAATAGTTATGATGTTATTGCTAAAACAAAATAATTTCCAGGCTAACCTTGGGAGGACTTTGGCAATTGTATCATTATAAAGAGAATGTAAAACAACATATGGTTTCAAATTTTGTTAGAATGGGACGAATAATTATGATGTTATAATGCCAAAACAAAATAATTACCGGGCTAACCTTAAGAGGACTTTGACAATTATATTATTCAAAAGAGAATGTAAAACAACATGTGTTTCAAATTTCGTTAGAATGGGCCTAATTGTTATGATGGTGTTGCCAAAACAAAATAATTCCCGGGCTAACTTTAGGATGCCTTTGACAATTATATCATTCAAAAGATAATGTAAGACGACATAAGAGTTTCAGATTTCGTTAGAATCTGTTGAATAGTTACAATGTTATTACAAAAACAATGTAAAGCAAAACCGACCGACATAGTGAGATATCGAGTCGCCCGCGACTAGACTCGCACGCGACTAGACTCGCACGCGACTGACTCGTACGCACGCTACTGACTTGCACACGACTAGACTCACACGCGACTAATAATTAAAATCACCTATTATACACAATATTTATTTCTACACACACGTTTTTCTCTCCTGCCACAGAGGAAACGAAGATTCCTTACTAAAATTTATCCTTTTCCTCCTTAACATCTAGCCATAAGGACTCTAATTTAGCGCCTGTTTTAATTTTAAGGTTTTCACTACAATGGAGATTATCTTTAATATAATCAGCCCTTCTCTTTTCCTCCAATTTCTATCTTTAGGGAACATATAACGATCAATCTGGACCTCAACTCTAAAGTTCTTTGCTGCCAAATGAAGCAGTGACTCTGTTGTGACAATATCATTAAAATTTTATACCCTCACTTGCCCTCTTAACAAATCCATTTTATTATTTGTCTTATGTTACAGAGGAATGGTACAGCATGGTTGCAAATGTCATACCTGAGACCCCTATGCGTGTTTTTTTTGGGGGGAGGGCGCAACCTAATGTAATAAACGGTGTAAGGTAATATGATCTTTCATCCTCTCCGACGTCTAGATGGATCCTAGGATTGTGGAAAGAGGGTTTTAAACACGGGTAAATGTTCTCAAGTGTTTCGGAAAGTGGGGAAGTTATGATAAGTGAAATTATTGTTAATTATTAAATATTAAGAATTGGAAATTATAATAATAAACCTATTCCCTACAAAATGTGGTTGGAGCATATCGACACCCCAATATCATATAAGCTTCTGTTCGATATGAGTGAAATTATGGTGTCTCTTATTTTCTAGGTTTACTTTAAGGAATGCTCCCCCTCCTACGGGAAGTTTACAATTTGAAATATAAATGTTTATTTCCTGTCAATCTCTCATAGCACTAATTCGCAGAGTGAATCGTATCAATTCTCCCAAATCTAATAGTAGGGAAAAACTCCACATCCTTTTATAAAAATGATGAATCAAGATATGTGTGTTTTTGTGTGTGTTTGTGAGAGAGAGAATGAGAGTTAAAGGGAATTTACAGTAACCCCAGAAGGCTTTTCTGCCCATTGCGGGGAAGTACTATTGATCTAATATCACCAAGCATACTGTCGCTTCAGCAGATCTAAAGAGTATGTATGACCTTGTTAAGCAGGTGCTTGAACTTCTCCATAGTGTTGCCGTTTATAACTTCTACAAGGAGAGCTTTCCAATAGTTGCAGATCTTGTGCAAAAACAATTGCACAAAGATCCTGGTTGAATCGCTTCACTTCAAGTTTGTACCCATGGATTCGGGTATGTCCCTTTCTAAGCTGGAACATTCCTCGGTAGTCCACGTTGTCAAACCCATGAAGTATTTTACACACCTGGAAGAGCTGACCGCGGAGTCTTCTAGTTTCCAACTTAAAGAGTCCTAACTCTTTCAGGCGCTGGTCATATGACTTATCCCTAATAGATGAATCAGTTTGGTCGTCAGGGATTGTACTCACTCTAGCCACTCCATATCATTTTTGTAGGATGGAAACCAGAACTTGACTGCATACTTCATTTTTCAAACCTGTCCTCTATCCGTTGTAGGTCGTGCCAAGTTTATATATTCACTCGCCATTTGAAACATTCATTCCCAAGTTCGTGTCATCTGCTAACTTGGAGATCTTAGAAACTATACCATCATATGTATACATATATCATTAATATAGATGATGAAGAGCAATGGACCAAGCACAGAGCATTGAGAGACCATGCTTGTAAGAGGGATACACTCAAACGCTACTCTCTTTTATTTCCAATCCATTTGTCGATCCAGCAAGCGACCTCCCCTGAGATTTCCAATACACGAGGCTTGGCATTAGTCTTCGGTTGGGAAACTAATTATCAAAGGCCTTTTCGAAGTCCAGATAGATAACATCTACTGCCTTGCTTCGGTCGTTCTCTGTGAATACATCCTGAGGGAATTGTATTGGGTTTGTGTGGCACCTAAATCCATGTTAGGGGGTTAACATGAAGTTGTGGGATTCCAGATAGTCACCTATCACTTTACTATTATTCCTTCAAGGATCTTACCAGTGACGGACGTGAGACTCACAAGTCACTGAATAACCGGTTGTCTTTTGTCTACTTTCTTCAAGATTTTGCAAGCAAAGTCTTCTTCCTGCCAGTCCTTGGGTACCTTCCTAGTTTCTAGTGATCTGTTAAATATCGCATCGATATGGGACCCTACATTCCTCTTTATCTTCTTCATTGACTCTTAAGAGGAAACTCTCACATCCTAGCGACCTAAATTTGTTGAGAACTCTCTATCATTTTGTTAACATCTGCAGTCGAACATAGAATCGTGTCTAACCTATCGACTAAGTACACTATAATTAGCTCCGAAATATGCTGGTCACTTTCTACGGTGAAAACTGAGAAGAAATAGTTATTTCGTAGTTCTACATTCTCCTAGTCTGAGTGATGTAGAATTAATTCTAGCAAACGAAATGTTCAATCTTTCTAGTTATCGCTTTTCGAGTATTTACATAACCAAAGAACTACTTGGGACTCTCCTAGCAGAGACAAGCTATCTTCATCTTTTCGATACTTTTTGAGATTCTGATCTTGCTTTGACTATTTATTTAAGCTGGTTGTATTCCCCAAAGTCGCCAGTTGCCTTTAACTTAAAATATTCTGTCTTCTTGGGCTTGATAACCTCTTCATTTTCATAATTAACCAACTTTGGATTAACAGTAGATTGCTCCGTTGGTTTAAAGGGGACGAACAATCAAGGTATACGCATTGTATTTTCCAAAGAAATACCAGAGATCGGCAGTGACATTCCCCTCCCTGATCTACAAGTGTTGTAGGATGGTGCGAAATTAAGGCAAGTCTGCTTTTATCAAGTCAAATATTCGGGAAAGCGAAATATGTGAGGCTGATCTTGAATCAAATGATCCTATGGTTACTGATACCAAAGATTCCTCAGTCATAGATCCGAAAATGAGAATAAGAGTAAGTGTTCCTCGTCTTCTATGCTCTATATGTTGAGTAGTTGGCCAACTAAGTGGCCGTTAAGCTCGAATGTTCAAGCTACAAAATGTGGTCGTAGTCCTATTTCAGCTCAGGGTAAACAAAGTCTGGTGAACAATATTCTCGAAGAAATTTGAATACTACCATTTGATTGCAATCTTCTAGTTTCTATCGAGAAGAAGCATAAATCTTTTAATTTGTCTTGATAATTCCTTTGACTCGTAGATTAGATCATTTCCTTGACTCTGGTTTACAACCTTTCCAGCCGTTCGATGTCATTTAGAAGGTTAGGGGATTAAAACTGAAACGCATACTCTATGTGAAGTCGGAGGTTCTCAACTCTATGTGCCAGCTAAATTATGCCTGCCTAAATGTAGATTTAGTCCAAATACATTGTGCTTTCCATAGGATAAATTCCTTAGTAAAAACTTAATCATACTTTGGTTACTATCTAAATTTAAGATACTCCATATGTATTCCCTCTCGTTTTCTCGCGGACTCAAAGAGACAAGTAATTCTCTTTGACAAAATCCAAAGGCCTCGATGTTTCCAGTCATGGGTAAGGTCGTCCCAGCTAACAGGGCAATTCAAGTCACCCAATAAAATAGAGAGTAGGAGAGATAGATTGGGGGAAGGAAGAAAGGGGGATGAGGGAGAAAGAAGAGGAGATAGAGAGGGAGAAAATTAATTTCTTAATTGTAAAAGGAAAAAACGCTGGCTTAACCAACGAAGGCTCATTTATTTTGTTAAATATCTTTGAAGGAAAACGAAAATGATAAACAGCGAGAAATAGATTATGAATAATAAAGACGTCAACACCAAGGAGACTCAACCCTAAATATCGGTACTCAAAAATACAAAAACTGCAACTCGAATAATGGAGCAATATAGAAAAAATAATAAAGAACAATTTAAAAATGCCTCAAATATATAATTTACTAATAAATTCTAGGGCCATGTCAAAATCCTTGATATTTTTAGAATTAAAATTTATGACTCCGAATTCATTCGCAGCCATTTAGAATATTTTTTTCTTCCAACTTTTCGGCGAAACTTTTGCTTCTTTGATTTTCAATTCTCTTTTTCGGTTTGATGACCGAGATTTTAATGTTTTTGCACTATTTCCTCACATTTTTAATTTTCCTTCCTTATTTTAATGACCTTTAAAAAGGGATTTTATGTTCTTTCTAAGTCTGATTCCACAAATTCACGCTTCACTCAGATTGGTGTGGCCTATTTGTGAATACTCAAATAGGTTCCATTAAATTTGAAATGGGGGATCTAACTAAATCCCTTTCCTTCCTACCGAAAACTCTAAAAACAGAGAACTATCATTTTAAAAGCTCCATGTTAGTCAATTTAGTAAAAAAAAACAAGAACCCTACACCCTGATTAAGCTTGGAAATGTAATGATACCCACTTACATCATTCACATAAAATCATCTTGCTCTTAGTTGGTTTGGGAACAGCGCTTGATATTTGTTGCTCTTGGTTCGACTCAGAGTCTGGTTTTCAGTTTGATTTTGGGGAAGGTGATTGTTGTAGGTCTAGATTCTAGAGGGAAAGTTAGTTTAGTCTTCAGGCTGGGTTCAAGATCAGCGCTGATGCGGTAAATGTTGGAAAGTTGAATGGAGTTGCAAAACATCGTTTAGAATATATATATTACCTAGTTTCACGCAAGTTGCATTAATTTCAATTTAATCATGTTTTACCTTAATTGGAACCCATTTAGTTTAAGGAAATAAGATTAAATGAGTCTGTGGCATTTAAATTACTAAGAATTCCTTTCCTATTGTATGCATTTTGTTTGGAATCTTCAGGGTAAAATGATCCGGCAACCGTAATAATTTTGATCCACTTGAATCCGATCTACGAGCATCATGTAATTACTTCATTGTGAATATATTTGATGAATATTTTCATTCTATTGTATTGAATATATGAATAGAATCATTGGAATTTTGTATTTCTTCATGATTGTTTGTTATTTCGTTTGAGTGTAGTATGCTCACTGAGATAAGTGTATAATTTCAATCTGGATTTTGACCTAATCAAAAGAAGACATCGGAATTTTTGCTTGTCTCTATTCTCACCTGTTGATTTATCGCATGTGAACAGAAATTAGATATTTTATGCTTTGTTTTATTTCTTTTCACGAGTGTTTTGTAGCCTGTTTTGGGGAGTTACGGAATGTAACCCAGCTTTATGATTTGACGATCTGATTAGAGCATTGAGCAGTTTGGCGGTGGCATTGCTGTAGTTGTTATACGGCCAGGAATTGGCTGCTGCATTATATGTGAAGGCCGGATTGGATGACAGCTTTAGTACAAGAGGTCAGTCTCCAGTATCTGATGCTTGCTCTGTTGTTTGGGAACTTGGCTCAGCTCCATTAAAAAAAGTGTCGTGTACCGGGTTATGGCACTACGAGTGGCACAAAGAATCAAGAAAATTTCCTATGCTGTCTCCCTGCCTCTTTTCACTGGCCCTATTATTCAAAGTTTACAACATTTAGAGAAGCCCTAGCCCTGGAACCATTTATTACAATCCCTGTTATTTATGTCTACTTCCAACTTCGTTTCTTTGCCCTTGCTTTAATTATTTTCTCCTTGAGTTTATTGCCACGTTAGTTAACTTTTCTTTGCAAAAAATGACAAAACAACCACAAAAGACAAAATATAAAACTACATAAGAAATAAAAATGAATAGTGACAAACCACTCGCAATAAAATCACTCACTACCAATCTGATATACGTTTTCGCGTCCAAAATGGGGACCAACATTTAACATAGTCATACAAGATATCAACGGAAGAATTGGATATTAAAAAAAAAAAAATCCAACTCTGCCTCGAATTTCCATAACTTTTCATTCCTCTTCTAAATGAAATTTATGAAGACGGTTTTTTCTGTATATAATGAGTTAACTTCAAATGACGAAAGCAATTATAAAAAAAGCATTCTTGCCTCCGAAGACTCATTAAACGGAGACCTGGGCCATTGTGGCTAAAGAAGGGATGCGAATAAACCGAAAAAAAGTTACAAAAATACCATAGATAGAGGGCTGGAAGATAATAAAACTTGATAAAGTTTAACTTTGATATAGAGAGTACTAGTACAGAAAAAAAAATAATTATCATCACTGTGTGTAAGGTCATTTACATGTCATTATTGTTTATTAACACGAAAAGGCGTGTATGTCTGAATTGTTTATATATCACTCAGTATTACTACCTGTATCAGAAAGAGAAATTTGACGCTAATGAACAATGAGAGAAGAAAGAGGAGTTTTTCTCTTTTTCTTTCTCTTGTACTATATCAATTCATCATCATCATCACTTCATCATCACTAACTCTATAATTTAAGAAGGGTATGTTTTTGAGTATTTGAATAATAATTTCATCTTAGTTTGGTTATGACGTTTTTTTTATCAAAGTTCAGAAATAAATATAAGTATTAAAATTTTGTGAATTTTTGAAAACCCAAAGAATTACAAACGGTTAATTTTTTTAAATTTTCTGAACTTCGCCAATTATAATAAATTTAAAAAGGAACTCTAAACTAAATTTGCTCCCTTTCAAAATATCATATTGCTAAAAAATAGTTATAGAATAGAAGATATATAAGAATAAATTTTCTGAACTTCACGATTTGTAATTCTTTGGGTTTTAAAAAAATGACACAATTTCGATACTTATATTTATTTCTCAACTTCACCATTTTGTTTTTTGATATCATAAAAGAATTGTTAGAAATAGAAAAACAAACATGTCTAACCAAACTAAGATATAATTTTTATTTAAATAGTCAAAAAAATCCCCTTCTTAAATTATGCAATTAATTTGTACAATTCCTACATTTTGCCGACAATTTCCTTTATAAGGAGGTCTTTATAAAATGAATTTCGGCAGCTTCACAGTTTCTGCCTACACTAAATTTACTTACGGCACGTTCCTGATATATATATATATATATATTTGTTATATAATATAGTCTAGGAATATACATGTGTATGTCTGTATTTATTTTTTTATTATGTACGAATACGTGTTAGCATGTATATCTACATTTGTTCTGTATCATTGTGTATAGATAAGTCTTTTCATGATTTTTATAGTGGTTTGAGGCGATGGGTCTTTGGGATGATTATGCCCTCAAAATATGGGCTCCTTGTTCTTCACGCGCTTCGAGCTGTTGAGATTAATATAACAGTAGTTAGTTGTCCGTCGATTTCAGCGATGACGTCACTTCATGCCCTTAAAAAGAATAAGTTGAGCATAGGGAGACACTTGCACAAAAGATGCTTAGAGTGGGGGAAGGGGTCCATTCCTCCCACTAGCTTGGCCCTACATAGTTGGGATGTTGGTAAGGTGGTCCAAGACGACCAGCCATTGTGGAGTGTTGCAGGAGACTGCCGAGTCGTCGGTCTAATAACGCTCACCTAGTGCGGGTCGCCACAGCAGAATTTGCATTATGGGTTGACTCTCGTAGTCTTTTTCCAGTTAAGGACATCCACAAGACAGTGGTCAGGAATTGGTGAGGTACCAGGGCGTTTTCACACGTTGGTGGGCCAAGGTCCAGCACCTCTGGTCCCTCCTAACTCGTTATTTTATTCTCGAAGCTGATCTACATTAATTTTATCATTTAATAGGAGCAGCTTGCGTGTTGCACGCAGATCTTCAAAGAGTGATGTCCTCGTATCCCAGGAACTATGTGGAGACTCTTTGTGAGCGAAAACAATACAAAAAGACTATGATTTCCTTTTGCTTCTAGAGACGCGTTTGAGTCTGTGCAATGGAATGCCAAGAGAACTTGGTATCATCGTTTTGCAACGGCTGTGTTAGTGGAGAGGGTTTGTGCGATCACCTTAACAGAAAAAAAGATGAATTTGTAATTCTAGAGATATTTAGCGGCATTTTCATTTATAATACTAAATACCACAGGGTACTATGTATTGATAGGGGTGTGTGGGGCTCTATGGGTTGATAAACCAAGGAAATATGGGATCATTGTGTTCTAAATAAATAAATGTGTTACAATTGGTCTCGTAAATAGGTGAAGGGGTCTTTGATATGATAATATCAAGGATAGAACCTATCCATTTGGTGACAAACCGACTGGTGTTGGCCAATTTCGAGAAGGGGAATGCAATGAAGAGGAAAATTGGCTGCCAGATGCAGACTAAAGATCGATTGTCAGGGAACGCCGGCAGAGCGCCGAATTTCCCTTCAGTTTCCTCACAAGATAGTTCCAACGACTAAGTTTGCCTCAATTACCACAATAAAGAATTTGGTTTGCCATCCTCTAATTTTTCGGTTAAAATACTAACACTCAAATTTAGATGACTCCAGTGTGAAATGGACCGTTATCGTCTCGTAGAATTCCCTCCTCTTCGAGGGCCAAATTGCTACCATTAAAGTAATCGCTCCTCGAGTAAAACCCTTCTTAAGGCAATCTTCATTGGATTACAGCAATTTCAATTATTAAAAAAGGAAAATCGAATCATAGAATCTCTATCTGTACAAATAGCCTTTCCATCCTGGCCGAAGTTTCTCTATATTATCCGTGCTTAGAGCCTCTTTGAAATTTCTTTTTCTACCCTTTTTTTTATTCTTCCTAATCAGATTAGTTTGAGATTCATTCTTTGTACCTCCTTTTTTGTTATTTCTAAGATTTAAGAAGTAAATTATTCCTCCTTCTGTTGCATTTTCCTGCGAGTGAATTCCTATAATATATCACGACCATTTAGGAGCTTGACTTGTGAGGAGATCTTTTCTAATATTTCTGATGTTGGGAGTGCGGTTTGCGATCGTAACTGAGTAACATGCAAGTAATTTACATTAATATTTAGTATAAAGGTATATAATTGTGTATCAGTAACTTAAAAACTAGAAGTAGAGGAAATTGCATGACTTAGGCTGCATATATACAGTAGATAGTAGTGCCGGAAGGTCGTTGCTGGTGTGTAGGTGTACTTAAGGGTCATCGTTAATTTGTAGCGCTTCTTCTGCTTCACTTTTCTTTTTCTTTTGCAATTAAAATATTCCCACTCTCGCACCTCAACCATTTATTCCTCTCCACTATTCAATCAATCATGTTAGTAGGATTCGCCCAGGAGATCGGCAGACAATTAAAGATTCATCTTGTGGAAACAATAAAAACCACCCATTTCTACTCGGAACGAAATAGAGATACAAGTATTTAAATTAATTCACTATATTTATATATAATATATATATCCAAAATGATCAGAACTCCTGTATTTCTATTAAATAATCTTTCATAACTTCTGCCAGAGAAATTCAAGGTTTCCAAAATTGGTCTACGATAAGATATAAGTATTTATTAGGTTTGGGAAAAGATTATTTAAATTTGAACGAATATAACAAAGTGATCCGAACGAAAGCAGAAATCATCATCATCATCACTAACTCTATAATTTAAGAAGGGGATTTTTTATGAGTATTTGAATAATAATTTCATCTTAGTTTGGTTATGACTTATTTTTTTATCAAAGTTATTTCTAATAATTCTTTTATAATATCAAAAACAAAATAGTGAAGTTCAGAAATAAATATAAGTGTCGAACTTTGTGATTTTTTTAAAACCCAAAGAATTACAAATGGTGAAGTTCAGAAAATTTATTTTTATATATTTTCTTCTATAACTATATTTTAGCAACGTGATATTTTAAAAGGGAGGAATTTAGTTTAGAGTTCCTTTTTAAAATTATTATAATTGGCGAAGTTCAGAAAATTTCTAAAAAATTAACCATGGCTGCATTTTTAGATTTTAAATTTTAATCTTAGTAGCGAAGCCATTGCGAGGTAAATTTATATTACAATATAACGCTTAAATTATTAGTAGAAAACAGTTTTACAGACTATAAGTAATTAGTGTTTAATATGAAGTCTTTTATTCTCGATGAGGTTTTAACATTTTCTGCCACAGGATCGAACTAAATGTCGAAACTCTTGGTACATTCACCTTGAATAAATTCCGGATATTTTAAAGATGAGGCAGGCTAATAAAAAAAGAGGATGCCTCATCTTTACAAAGTGGATTATGAGATGCCTCATCTTTACAATGCCAAAATACAAATTAATTGGGAAGACTATATATTTAAAAATATATTATTAAAAAATATATAATTAAAATAATTGAATTTAGGCAGTTTACTTTTAGCACTTCAAATGAAGCTTTAAAAATAATAACAAAAACGATTAATACTACACATTCGTATTGGGTAGAATAGGAAACTCGAACAATGGGGAAGGAAGGGAACGATTGAAAGCTCCATGACCTTGCTGGTAAAATAAATGACAGGAACTCTAGCAACACCATTGTACTTGAATATGTGCAAGCGTGTATAACCTTTTCTACACCATTGAATATAAATGTGTATGCATGTAGGTAAAACTTTTCAACGTGTATGAATATTTATACATGTCCATATGTATTCGTTTTATATATTGTTATGTATATGTATGCATGTTTTTATAGCAGTATATATTAATATAGACATGCAAGTCTATTTTCATGCTATTATGTTGAAATGTGCATCATGTATTTGTTTGACATATAGTGTATGTGATTATGATCAAGTGTAGTAATGAATTAAGTGTTTATGATTATGTTAAAGTGCGCAAATATATTCATATTATATGAATATGTTTGTGTATAGGAATGAATTAACTGTATATGAATATTTTGATACGCTATATCGAACTGTATTCAGTCGGCCAAAATATAAAAATACGAGCGACAAAGAAACAAAATTCAAAACTTCCTTCCTTTCGCCCCTTATGTTTCAGCTCCCTGTGGTCTTCAGGCTTATTTAAAAGGAACGTTAGTTCTTTGTGCCCTCAGGGGTGTGCGCAAGTATTCTCTGACCAAGGTTAGTAAAGGAAGAGATGGATTTAAGCGTTTCTATGGTTCCTGGATAAGCGCGGGAACTTGTGTAATCTTACGAGTGGATTTTCACGCTGGATAAAAAATGAAGAAAGGGACAGTGCGATGAATGTGGCAAAGCCTACTTGAGTGAAAATGAGAGCAATCATCCTTGCATCTGGATTTAAGGGGCGTATTATTTACGATTTTGGACCAAGAACACAACTAATTGGACAAGCCTGAGATTCACCTTGGTGGAATAGCGAAAGAATCGTGGGGGATAAAAATGAGCCAAAATTGGAGACAAGGGCATCTGTAGCATCCAAAATAAAGGCACACGCAGGGGATGAAAGATTTGCTAGAAAATCATGCTGCAGCTGACATTTGGATGAATGCCTATCCTCCCAGCACAAACTCTTGCAGGTGGATATGAGGGTATATATCTTCAAAACATTTTCACTCACTAAATATATTTCTCTTAAAAAAAATTATGGCGTAGATACAATCGTTGTTTTCGCTTGTTAGTTTGAATTAATTAACAACAACCTAAACAAAGGCAGAACCGAGATAAACGGAATTCAGCAGAATTATATGCGATGCGCGATATGAAGACCTCGAAATAAAGTTGAATTCAGCGGTTACCACGGTAAAGGTTTTCTTCCTTCCCACCGCCGCAAACATACTCGGAGGAGACGCCTCCTCTGAAAGTGGAAAACCATTGATATAATAACAGCATACAACCACTGTTTGCATTATAGTTTAATTGACTAACTTAAATCATCATAAGACTTCGAGCTTTCTGGCTCCCTTTGACTAAATTATTGATTATTACGCCGTAGCCGGGTGGAAACTGCTTTGTAGCTGGTCGAGATTAAGTAGTAGCTCTATTTTGTTATAGCTGTGGATGGTGAGAGAAGTGCACTACCTTAGTATTAGCCAAGCAAAACCGAAACTTGTGCTCTTCAACATAGCGAGAGATGCGGTTCAATTCGTGTTGAAGTGGATGGTCCAGAATTGGCATTTGGGCCGCACCAATAGATATCGAAAGGTCGTCTACGTAAAGTGGGTCCTTTGATCCTTGTTTGGTCTTATAAAAAAGAAGAGAACACTTGTGTATCATTCTTTCCTTAGTTTTTATTTATAAATGCCTTTTGGTAATTTTAGGCAAATATTGAGTCATAATTTATATTATTAAGCTCGTTTAGTATTTCAAAGTCTTCAATTAGTTGATTTGGCAAATTGAAGTGCATTCGTCTTTCGTGTAAGATTTCTTTATTAATTTGAGAATTACTTTCATCGCTCGAAAGGTACCAATATTACAATATCTTTTTAGATCTATTGATACCAGAATTGCCAAGTATACTTTAAATGAAGACTAACATTTGCTTGATACCAGGTCTTGGAAGACTTCTGGTACACTCGTTTTTTTTATCTTTCGAGAGGTTTACGCGCGTGATAGTAAAAGTTCCGTCAAACTCAAAGTGCTACTTTTTCAGGACGTGTCATTAAAACGACTTTTCCATTGTGTGCAGGTGTGTCTAGATGGATGTGAGAAGAAGCGAGATCTCTTCTCTGCTGTACACGGGCCACAAATGTTCGCCATCGCTAAGCACGGCTGACCGCCAGCCGGATGACCGTCCACAGAGTCGTGGAAAAGCTAAAAAAAACGACTAGGACCTCAAAGAGTGACTTTGACTTTGTTCAGGCAGACTTAAAGTTATCAAGAGTTTGGCTGTGGGGAAGGTATTTGAAAAGGCTCCGAAGGACAAAATGACTGCGCTCGCTAAAATGAACATCTCAGTGGCCACAGTGCCCAGGGCGAAGTTCCTGCCCTAGATGAAAAAGATCACGAAGAAGGCGGTCTACCTCTTTTCAGCAGGACGGTGCCCCAGCCCACATGGCCAAGAGCATGAAGGAGTAGTTGAGGTCGTACATGAACTTCTAGTCGAAGGATTTTTGGCAGACTTATTCACCCGACTTCAATCTACTCGACTACAGTGTCTGGGCCCATGTCAAAGACGAGACCTGCTAGGTCCAGCAACATCGATCGTATGAAGTTTTCCGTTAACCGCGTGTGGGCCAGCATGATGAAGAACATCGTCTGCAACGTGTGCACGGCCTTGAGATCTCGCCTGGAGCGCATGTACGCCACCGAGGGCGGCCACATTGATTAATATTACAATTTAAACATATTCATATGTTAATACAATAAAAATGTGTATAACTAAATCAAAACTATCATTGTGTCCTTAGTTGAGAGACTCGTAATGAGTGTCACAGTACTTTTGCAATAACCAATATAGGTGAAAAAGAAGGCGTAATGCTTGTGAGCAATCTTTATTCCCACTTTCTCCGAACAAAGCCCCTTCATGGCTTAAAGGTAAGAAAACGGTACGGCGTTAATGCAACTCATAGAATAAGGAAAATATCTAAAAGGAAGGTGCAGAGCTAGCTAGCTTAAGGCAGATGGAGGGAAACAAAAAAATCAGGATACTGAATATTTAAGTTGTAATCGGAAGAATTTTTACATATTGACATGATGTTTCCAAGTATTCATCTGCAAGTATGCATACATGTATGTTTGTATTGCAATAGAGATTTATTCCAATAGAATCAAAAGCGACTGGAAAGAACAGACGAAAAATCCCTGTGGAAGAATGAAGTGTTACGTGTAGTAAGAGACGAAAAAGTTCGGAAAAACTTTATAGGGGATATTAAGAGTTTAAGGCTGGGTGTTTAGAGACCGATGCGTGGTTGGTCTAGTCTGTGTAGTTAGTGGTATTGGGTGTGATTGGTTGGATGGGCGGGAGGATGGGGTGTTGGAGGAGAGGCGCATGTTTATGGAAAATCGTCGTTCATGTTACTTTTATCATATATGTTTATAGGTATTGTCAAGGGTGGTTGAGGACTGTGAGGTATCTTAATGCCATCGTAGCGTATTTTCTTTCGTGTATATGTGTGTATGTGGGGTCTCTTGCGAGTTTTCCCAAATGTCCTGTTAAACGGGTGTGGATGTATGTATTGAGTGTATTGTTTTGTTATTTCATTTAGTGGGGCCATTCGTGTGTACATAGAAAAACAACATGCGCGTATCAGAGAAGAGTTCTGAATGCACTGTGCGTCCCTCTACCGTGTTTGACTCGCAGCTACGAGTGTGATTGGAGAGTATGTGAGGAGTGGTCTGACTAGTGTTTTGTATAAGTGTAGTTGTAGTTTACGACTGGCAGATAGAAACGTGTAGTTTCTTGTTGATGTTTTTGGCCTTTGCTTGTATGACCTTTTGGTGTGTGGAATTTAAGAGACGTTTCAAATGTTGCCGTAGATTTTTTATGTCAAGAGTGTATGTGTCTAGTTGGGTCTGGGTAGTTTAGCTCTGGTGTGTGTGTATATATATTAGTATGTTGTGCAGGTAGTGATCGCTTGCGCAATAGTGTCCCCTATGTTTTCTGAGGATTCGTATCTATGACCGATTTTTAGTTGTGTGCGAGTCTAGTCGCGAGAGACTGACTACATCTCACTATGTCGTCGGTCGGTCCCGGTTTTACTTTTGTAATAACATCATAAATATTAGGCCGATTTTAAAAAAATTTGAAAACCTTATATTGTTTTACATTCTCTTTCAAATAGTATAATTGTCAAAGTCTTTACCAAGGTTAGCCCAGGAAATATTTTGTTTTTGCAATAACATCATAACTATTCGGCCGAGACTAGCGAAATTTGAAAACCTTATATTGTTTTACATTCTCTTTTGAATGCCATAATTGTCAAGGTTATTCCAAGGTTACTCCGAGAATTATTGAATGTTTTGAAGGTCGTAAGGTCATAAATCAGAATAAGTGAGGGCACGCGACCTTTTGGTCAGCATACCTTGTTCCTCATAATCTGTCTTCTCATCCTTAATTATTCGTGCATAGCGTGGATTCTAGTTGCGTCCTGGCCTAAATGATAATGGGCTTGGCGTTGGCGTAGGGCAATGTATAAGTATGTTTGTAGTTTTCGTGTAGACGTGAGGTATCTTTGGTGTACATTATGAAGAGTGTAGGCGCCAGTACGCTACCCTGTGGTAGGCCTCCGTGCGGTATGAATGGGTGTGATGTTGTGTTATTGTATTTTATGTCACACCTCAGGTCAGTAATGTAGTGAAAGAGAAGAGTTCTGGTGCAGAAAGGGAACTTCCTGTTGATAGTGTAATAAAATTTTATAGAAACGAGATGAACTTAATACTTGTGCTTTCCTTTGCCTAATTAATCAGTTTGTGATGTTAAAATTCACTTTTCCAGTTGGTGATTTGTGGTTGCTCCGGTATTTTGCAGGTAAAGGAGGTAGAGGTTTCGGGAGCCAGTCGTATGTTATGCCTAGAATTTAATTTGTTCTCTTATATAAGCTTGTTACTGATGGAATTAGACAAATTACAAACATCTTTTAACTTAATAGTAAAAACTCTACTATTTCTTTTGCCTTTTCTTTAGATTATTTCGTGTTTAGTGTTGCGTCCCCTCTTGATCCCTCGCTGGTTTATTAACCTTAGTGTTCCAGGAGGAATTTTAGCTTGAACTTGAGGCCGATTGAGTGTCCGAACTGATAACGATATGTTGAGGAATAAATGGTCAAGAAAAAAAATTATTCCCTGGATTCGTAAACCTGACCTCTAAACCTACCTCTAAATATGTACATTGAAACCCCTCTGAAGCCAAATCAAGATATGGAGTGAACTGTCATGTAAGGACTCATGAACAAATTAACAACATGAGTCGAAGAGAATCAATTTATTGAAATAAATCGCAGTGGATACCAAAGTTAAATTGTTTTGAGCTACTTTATTAGTGAACTGACAACAAATTACTTTCAATAATTACTGGTTTACATATTCTAATTAGCTATTTTCTAGGGTTAATTTTCATTCAAACTTTACTCGTTTGTGAAATTTTGTATTATTACGAGTTGTCAAATGTAAGAGAGAGAGGTTTATTGAAGTTCTCTTCAAGCGTTTGTAGAAATACAATGGTTGGAAAAACTTCAGTATAGAACGAAATGCCTGATGTCTGCTTGAATTCGAGGTAATTTAGCCCAATGGAGATTACTTCGAGTCTATTAGCCATGCAGTCATGGAGTCTCAGTTTTAAGGAGAAAATACGTAAGAGCAAAGGAATGAACAGTTTGGTAGAAGAAAGTATATATCTAGCGAGAATTGGTAATAGAAATAATTAAGAAGTGAAAAAGGATTAGTTCGGAGAGACAGACTGAGAATGATACTACAAAAAACCGTATAAAAAGTATGTGTGAATATGCTATTTCAACAGTCAAACGTATAATATCAAGCTAAGGAATGCTCAACTCTGGGTGTATCCCATGTATACGAAGATTATCCTCGCGCGCTCCGTAAAGAGTGACCAGGTTTTGCTAGACAACCTTTTGTAAGGTCTTAGGGGTAATGGCGCTTAGAGGAGTGTTACAGCTACGTAAAAGAAGTGTTTTCCGTCTTTTCGCATTGTGTTCTATTGAATAATCAGATACGAGGAAATGAAAAGCACTGCAATGCTTTAAAAAAAAAGAAAGTAATAGCCCAAGGAAAAGTATATAATAGGCAGTGATGGAAATTTGTTTTAAAAAATAAAGATATGCTAAAATCCGTAGGGCTTAAGTTGTGAATGAAGCGAAAAAAAAGGCTTTAGGAAAGATCATGTTTGTTTTATTGATAGAAAATTGACAAGGCTAGCAATTAAATGTCTCTAACTTCCTAATAGTAGAGAAATAGGAACTGGACATGAAATGGAAATTGGAAAGGTAGGGGGACACCCTACCCTGTACCTTAAATAATACGTATCAGAACTTCCACCTGTTCAGAATCCGGGAAAAATTCTCACTATTAAAATACCCTCAATAATAAAAACGACTTGGAAAATCTTTTCATTAATTTCTTCAAAATCAAGACCCGAAATTTCTACCGCGAAAGAATATATAGTAGTTTTACGATGGGAAAATGGTTAAGAATAAAATGGTATATATATTCATTAAATTTATTAAAAATTACCAAAAAATTACTTTCTCAAACTCAGAATGACTTATTAGTAAAGGACCCAAGGTCTGTTGACAAAAGTTGCGTTCTCTCACTTATTCTGATTCATGGCCTTACGACCTTCAAAACTTTTAATAATTCCTGAACTAACCTTGGGAGCACCTTGGCAATTATATCGTTTGAAAGTAAATGTAAAACAACATAAGATTTTAAAATTTTGTTAGAATCCGTTTAATTGTTATGATATTATAGCCAAAACAAAGAAAATCCCGGGCTAACTTGGGAGGAACTTGGAAGTTATATCATTCGAAAAAGATAATGTAAAGCTACACGAAGGGTTTTAAATTTCGTTAGAATCGGCCGAATAGTTACAACTAAAAACGTTGGTAATCTCGAATGATTGCCAAGAGAAGCGAATGTGTAAAATTCCTAAAATAAACATGAAAATAATTGACCTATGAATACGAAAACACAACTTGCATAGGAAAGACATAAAAAAAATCGAAAACGTATCCAAAACAATAGACACGGTCATTTTGATTGCGAAGGTGTTCTGAATGATTGATAAACTTAGTAACAAGACAGATAAACCAAACAAACTTTTTATTAAGCTCTCTAAAACATAAATATTTAAAGTAAACTCTAGCAACCAATTAAAGTATCCCTCGTTAAATTGAATTTAAAATTTGTTATGTCCATTTTTCAAAACAAAATTGATTACAATATAAAATTTAACTATTTGGAGTTTGTAATTTTTCCCATCTCGTATATTTTTGAGCAAGCGCAAACACCTTTCGCGAACTATTTTATTCTTTTACACATCACATGGGACGAGTTCGTTAACACAGACTGACATTTTGGAGGAGGCTGTCATCCGGCATTTTATTTGACTCTGTCTTTAGTCGCATAATCCTCCGACGGGGCGGGCAGGCTTTTCCTGACGTCGGAGGGTGCTTCAATATTCTTCTTGCCTTTCTTCTTTTCCTTAATTTCTTTGTTTTTTGTTTGCTTTTCTTGGTTTTGGGAATTTTAAAGTAGCCTAGTAGGTACTAGGCTGAAATTTTAATTACGGTGACTTCTGCCTTTGAAGACGTCAGATAGGCGCGTAAAAAAATCACATCTAACACATTCAGATTTTTCACTTCACTCTACCATATTCTTATACAATACGAGTTTACTCATCTCTTAAGAGGTCGGTTAGTTTAATAGCTACAAAAAATATTTTGGTATTATATTTTAGCTTTCTGGGAGTCATTTTTAGGTTTTGGTGACTATGTAGTAACCAATTTTGTGGTATATGCAAATATACCACACAATGGTAACCTGCGGTCCTAAGTCTTCATAATGTCCCTTACATGATTTTGTGTAACTTGCCGTTTATGTGATATTAATTTTTGTATGTATTTTTATTTTTAGATGAAATAATCTCATACAAATTATAATTTAAGCGTCGCTACCTGTAAAATCCCCAAACCTAATAGTGCACTGTTCCCCAATTTAGACATGTCACATTTTTCCAAATATATTAGACAAAACTAAGTTATATATATATTCTATTAATCCTCAAATAGTTTTGGATGACTACTGCTAGTCTTTGCTGTTCTGTATTTGCAAGTAATAATATTTTTAATAACATATTAGGTTGAAAATTTAATTATAGTAAGACCTAAAATATAGATAAACGTTAATGCGATTATATTTTGTGATATCGAGGGATAAAAATTCAATAAATATGTAAACTTAATTTCGCTGGAAAATGAAAAACTTGGGAAAATTTAGTAACTGTTTTGAAACAAACCTGTTTCAAAATGTTTCGACTAAAATTATTGACATACTGCAAAAACGTCAAAAGATTTACTAAATTTAATTTATTTTATTTGTATATCTCCTTTCTAGTTTATTTATAACTAAATATGCCTGAAACACTTCATCTCTTACCAAATAATGATATAGTAAATTAGCCGTCTGAACGAAATTCAGCGTAAAGTGTGACATGATTACTTTTGCTCTTATAACCATATATTATTCCCATGTTATTTATTACTTAAATTCGATATTTGGTTTTAGGTGGGGATCGTAAGTCAAAAAAGTTTACCTATTCCTGGACTATACCAACTTTTTTCATCATCACTCAACAACAAATGTGGTCTGCATGCATCAACGGTACTTTTTCTTTTCATCATTAACTTCCAAAAGTGGAGAGAATGCTATGGAGTTTATATGGTAACCTTTACCCAGCGTTGGACACAGTAATCGTTAATTCTTTCATTTGTTAAAAATCTAACGGAATATAACGTTAATTATTATTTTATTATTATTATTATAAAAACCTGAATAGTTTTTTTCGTTCTAAAACCACATCGAAACTGCTACAAATATAAAAATACCAAAATTATAAAGGACAAAATATTTTGTTGTGATTTTAGAGTAAAATAAAGTCTTTTTAATTGTATTATAATAATAATGATAATAATAATAATAAAAATAATAATAATAATAAAAGTAAAAATAATATTAATAGAAGTAAAAATAATAATAATAATAAAATAGTAATTAACTTTAAATTCCGTTACATTTTTAACTAATTAATGATTAACTGTGCCCATGACTGCCTTTATTCACGCTAAATTATAGGGTATGCACGCATCAGCGCCACATTTACCCTGATTACTTCTCCAGAAAGGTGGGGATGGCCCGTATCAATCCCAACTCTCCCCTCATAACTCTACTCTACCCTCACCGCAGGTGCCGCAAGACGCCATGGTGGTTATACTGCCCCACAAAAGGGAAGGAATTTATATTATTTACATTTTCATTATTTATTAATACTTAGTTTTCACTATTAAAAAATAATACTTTTACATACATAAAACTATTTATGTAAACAAGATTATGTAAAAAAAATTAATAGAAAAGATTTATTTAAAAATATTGGAATTAATAATTTAATAATTTCAGTACAGAGATTTCTGGAATAGTGGATTACTCTGATATCATCGATCAGCTTTAATGGCTGCCTGGAGTGAGTTCGATCCCTCGTAATGTGACTTGTTTGTTGGTGGACAATTGGGCGATTATCTTAGGGTGGCGAACCATTCTAGTGGACTAGGTTCCGTAAACGGTTGTGTGGCTTAGATTTATATCCTGATTCTAGTTTGTGTGAGTTCGATTACAGAAAACTTGATACAATTGATGACTCCCCCAAGGAGGTCGTGATTGATTCTATTTTATTATTATTTTTTAGAGGATTTCTTTTTAAACTCTACATTTTTCAGAATAAAATAGTCAGAGGTATATGGGTTATGAAATATTTACATATATATATATATATATATATATATATATATATATATATATATATATATATATATATATATATATATGAGGAATTAAACCACATTCTCCAAAGACAATTTAATTCAGAAGAGTTTCGGTGTATCTCACACCCTTTTTCAACTGACACTGGCTAATCTATGGGGAAGGGGGTTAGGCCTAAACATATTGAAGGGCTGACATTTTACTATTTTATTTATTTGCTTTCTTATTACAAGATTAAAATAAAATTGACCCTCAGATAGATTTAAATTAGGAACTAACGATATCAAGGCTCGATTCTACGATTCTTCTCTTAACATAGTTCGCCGATTTAAATAACATTTTACTTCCATTGAAATCGATCGTATGATTCTTGTCTCTAACATGGCAAAATATTTCACTGCTTTCGCTGCCCACTTTAATATCTCTTTTGTGTTCATACAATCTCTTTTCTAGATTTCTCCCCGTTTTCCCTATATAAACTTTATGGCAATCGTTGCATGGTATTGCATAAACTCCTATGTTATGATGTTCTTTGGGTTTCCTGGCAATCATCAATTGGTTTAAGGAATTATTATATTTAAAGGCTATATTAATACCCGCTTTTCCAAATGTGTCCTTGAAACTATTCAATTTATTATTAAATGGCAATGTTACACATTTGTTAAGGTCGTTAGTGCGGGAAGGCTTATTACCATAGAATGTTTTCCTAGCTGCAAAATGGGCAGACGATATGAACCAATCGGGGTAATACAAATTAGAAAAAATGGTCCTGATAATGACAATTTCTTCATCTAAGTAGAAAGGATGACATATTTTGTATGCTCTAAGAAAAAGGTTAGAAATTACTGATTTTTTAACAGTATTATCGTGAAACGAAAAATAATGTATATAGGCATTCGAGTGGGTTGGTTTCCTATACACGTCAAGTTTTAATTCATGGTGATCTTTATTAATGAGGACATCTAAAAAGGGTAATCTATTATCATATTCCCATTCATATTTAAATTTGACGGAGACATGCAGATTATTCAAATTATTAAAAAAGGTATCAAAATCATGGCCATTAG
The DNA here is from genome assembly GCA_963969495.1 of Ceratothoa steindachneri. Lineage (NCBI taxonomy): Eukaryota > Metazoa > Arthropoda > Malacostraca > Isopoda > Cymothoidae > Ceratothoa > Ceratothoa steindachneri. The sequence goes on along the minus strand of OZ018318.1, from coordinate 202,991,312 downwards.
GCCATACAGAAAATACATCGTCAATGTACCTTAACCATATAAAGTTAGGGGAAGAAATTGTGGGAAGGAGTTCAGTCTCAAAATATTCCATGAAGAGACATGCCAATATCGGAGATAAACTATTTCCCATGCTAAGGCCAAATATTTGTCTATAAAACTCATTATTTACTCGAAACACATTGTCAGAGAGACATAATTCAACTAAATCGATAAATTTACTGGTAGAAATAGGAAGATCCAAATTAAGTCTAGACATGATTTCCCGCAGAAGGCCCATGGTTGAGGCGGTCAACTAGTTTTTACCGGATGGAAAACTTGTGAGCTTTGATGTAAACTCTTTGTTTACCAAAGTTCCGGTTGACCAAACCATGGGCCTGGTGCGGGAAATCATGCCTAGACTTAATTTGGATCTTCCCATTTCTACCAGTAAATTTAACGATTTAGTTGAATTAGGTCTCTCTGACAATGTGTTTCGAGTAAATAATGAGTTTTATAGACAAATATTTGGCCTTAGCATGGGAAATAGTTTATCTCCGATATTAGCATGTCTCTTCATGGAATATTTTGAGACTGAACTCCTTCCCACAATTTCTCCCCCTAACTTTATATGGTTAAGGTACATTGACGATGTATTTTCTGTATGGCCTAATGGCCATGATTTTGATAACTTTTATAATAATTTGAATAATCTGCATGTCTCCATCAGTTGAAAAAGGGTGTGAGATAAACCGTAACTGTTCTGAATTAAATTGTCTTCGGAGAATGTGGTTTAATTCCTCATCTTTTCTTGCGATATTGCATTAATTTTCATTATATATATATATATATATTAATGACGCATACGTTATTATAAGATTTATTTATTTATAGAATATGCCAAGTAGGTGGGTGTACCCTATGTTTACTAGTAGTTTAACCTAGTATCTTTAACTAGATACTTTACTCTCTCTATATACCACCCGAACCTATAATTAATATTTTTTTATAAAATCATTGGAAAAATCATCCAAATTTGAGGTCATGGAAGTAAAACATAAATTCCCCCCCCCCCAAGGAGTCAGATAACTTTAATTTAACCTAAAACCCACTGCAACACACAGTCATACACGTACAAAACCTATCCTACATAAAACTGACCTCTGATTATGATGTGTAATCAGGCTACGCTGCGGAGCCAACCAATAAGAGACTGACTTGAGTGTTGCCATTAAGTGAGTTGTTACATTCATCTTATTTGCAACATATATTTATATATGTACATACATGAAGGATGTAAAATAATTTTAAATAATCTTCTAATGTTCGACTTACATATTTAATCACATAAATATACTCACATAGGTGCACTGACATACTATACACAAGCCTGACACCGTTTTCCATTATCTCACTCTGACATGAGAGTTACCATAAAACTTTTCACTTGTAACTTATTTCAACATATTTATATGAAAGAAATAATGTTTATTTTAATAATTGTTAATTTTGAATTAATTCTATTAAAAACAGAAATAACGTTAAGCACTTACTCACATACAGACCGACACCTACTTCAAAATTGAGCTTTTAGGACCCTGGTTTGGGAATCACGTTTCCTCTCTTTGCAAAACCATAAAATATTCTTTCATTCGAAGTTGTCGAAGAAAACCCCGGCAATTAAGTATAACAAATGACCCGAATACTCGCCGTGACTAGAAAACGGCTCAGAATTGCTCATTCATTGAGCGTTGCCTTGGCTCGATTATTATGACTCGGTCTCTCAACAGGCGACAGTCTCCTCACATGCCTGTGAGTGCCGTGAAAATGCAACAGAAGGCGATTTTTGCCTTTCCTACAAGAATTCAAGAGGCGGTCACAAACATCGGTTCACACCAGCAAAGAACGCGGAGAGAGACTCATAGGAAGGTGTGAAAAGAGGGATATAGTCAGGGATGCGAAGTGGTGACAAGGAGGAAGGGGATAAATGAAGCTGGAGAAAGAGAAAGAAAATAAGAATGAAGAATCACGAAGATAGAGAGAGAGAGGGCATCATGGAGAAATAGCTGCAGCAATATTCACCAATAATAGCGGAACGAAAGAGGTCGATAAATAAAGAGGGAAAGAGGTAACGAAAGGAATAATAAACATATAGAGCGAAATACGAAAGAAGGAAAAGATGGGAAAAGAAGATAAATAAAAGATAAAGAGAGAAAAAGAGGAGAAAGATAAAAATATAGAGAACGAGATTGAAAAAAATGAGTGAAATAAAAAATATAGAAAAAAGTGAGGAATAGAAAGGGATAGAATGGGAGTAAGAGAGAATCAGGGAAAATAGAGAAAGATATAAGGAAAGAAAAAGTAGGAAAGGAACAAAGAGCAAAAATAAGGAGGAGCAAATAGAAGAAAGAGAAGGAAAGAAATAATAAATAGGAAAATAGGAGAAAGAAAATGCATAGGTGAAAAAAAGAAAAAAGATGCAGAAAGAAGAGAGGAAAAAGATAGATGAAGAGAGAGAAAGGGAGCGTGAAAGAAAGCGAAATATAAGAAAGAGTATTTGGGAAGGAAAGAGAGAAATAAAGAGGAAGTGAGCAATACAAACGAGGGAAATAAATAAATAAAAGCAGAAAAAGAGAGAAAGAAAGAAAGAAAGGGAAGTAGAGATGACCGCGTTTTGAAATTGAGTTTGTTTTTGTCAACAGGACAAAATTTGCATTTTTGCCCACCTTGTTTTTGATCCATGTCACTCAGCGCTGTCAATCCTCCATATCCTCTTACATAAACAACCCTTTAAAAAGCTCGGTCGATTACGACGCCTTGTCGTTCCATTTCCTCCTTCTTCTCCTCCACTATTTTGGAGGGCGTCATTCATTCCCGACTTTTAGAGGCATCCCTTCCAATAACCGTTTTTTATTCGTACATAAACGAATTTTACCTTGTTAGAAAGACATGATTCAGTACACTTTTAACTTGGTCCGTTCATGTCTTTTTGTCATTTCTGCCGTAGAAACCTTCTAAAGTTCTGAAGTTTATTTGTTTTTAAGGGTTTTGCTACCAATTCCTGCCAGCCGAAGTATTTTACGATAGGGATCTAAAGTTTTAACATAAGCTTCGATCCATGGATATCTCCAACATATGGTATGACTTCGCTTATGTTTATAGATAGTGATTTTACTTAGCTGAATCGTAACCCAAAGGTCAGAAATCCAATCAGCGACCCTCTTTTGAAGTAGTTTCCTTCATTTATTATTACCTAAAAGTTCCTCTCCTCCTCAATTCCTCCCTAGACCTTGGTTGGCCAGGTCAATTTCTCGTTTGCTGTTATAAGATCTTGTTTCTAATATCCATTATCCCTGTCATCTTATGAAATGCTTCTATTTCTGTCCAGCTTTGTTTGCCTTCCGCAATGTCTTTCCATTACTATGCATAAAAATTCCTCAAGCTCATATGTATTCACATATTACTTGAATGAAAACAATTGTATTTTTACCACTCCCTCCTCGGTCCCCTTTTAACTTCTCGCTTTAACATCTAAATAGCGTTTTATTATGTTTAAATGTATCAAATTATCCAATTTTCTTTTCCTAAACGGGATATGATCACATTTCCGATTCTATTTTCGAATTTAATTATAACTTTCTTCTCTTTTCTGCCACGAATTTGACATTCTGACGGTAAAAGGTTTTGTTTACACATATTTATTGATTAACTCTTTGAAAAGATGGATGACTGAGTGTATAGACAACAGGTAGAACATGTTATAGAGTTTATTCGTCCTCGCTAAGTCAAATATTTTAAGTTAATAGCATGAAAAGATCTTCTTAGTAAGATAAAAAAAATTTGCTTCCAACATAGAAGTTCATAAAATTGTCAAGGATGTATCCTTTGTGAAATTTGATTCTTGCATCAACTTGAAAGCAGTATTAAAATATATTAGAAAGAACTGTCATGCTAAGGATAGAACATGACAACTTTAAAATGACATTATAACGTAACCTGTCATTCTATATCAGCTCAAACATGACATTAATCTACTTGGGCAATTAACTATTCGCTAAGACTTTTCATATATTCATAAGGGGTTAAAAACTTAAATGCGAACGTTGCACGAAATAAAGGATTTTATCAGTTTAGTAGCATTCACTTCAACGTGATGTTGGTAAAACCAGCAACCAAACGTGGCATCGAACCGTGGATCGTTTCAACGCCAGATGCTATTCGGGTTCCACTCTGTCTATTAACGTACCCAAATCAGTTTTATATCAAGAATGTTTAGAGGCAGATTGGTTAAGGATTAACTCAAATGAACTATGGCGTAAACAGAGGTACAGCTAATTGAATTCATTCAAGAATAGACTAGGTCACCACTTCTAAAGGTAAATTATGTCTTAAATATGGCTGGCTTTAAGTTAAACTTTGCTTCTCTCTGATTCTATGTATTATATACATGAAATGGAGTATCTTATTTAAAATAATAGATGGGGATTAATGCATATTAGGAACATAATCAGCAATTTTGTTTGTTTTACTTCCAAATCTATATTTGGGATGGTTTAGATTAACAAAATTGCTGCTATTTACTAACATTTTTTCGTTTAAATAATTTTTGTTTCGTTTCACATTCTCATAAAATTGTCACCCGAATTCGTTCATATTTCTTGTTTTGGATTTCGTTCGTTTGAATATTGGCATTGAATTTTTCACTTCTACACTTTGCTCTTTTATTTTGCTATTGAATTCGTTTACAACGGTTAATTTAAAAAAATTGTATTGACTGTTTCAAACCTGACGAAAATCATATCCTATTTGAAGAGGAATGGTATGCAAAAAATAAATTCCTTTTGTCGGAAATGTAATCGAGAATGAGTTTACCGAAAAGAAAATCATCTTTGACGGCGTACAATGCAGAGATTTCAGATTCTATGACACTCAATCAGAATTTGAGTATTAAGAATAATCAGGTATGTTTCGCCATGTTTATATATTTTTAGTGCAGTTTTTTTCTAAATTAAGGTTAGGTTGGTTACGTTACGAGGGGTTAGTTATTTTAGGAGTGATTGATTAGGTTAAACCTTTTTCGGGAATGCTTCATTTGCGACGGAAATTTACGACATTCAATTACAACATCTTAAAATAAAAAAAAAACTCTGAACCGATAACTCTTTCTGTGAAAGCATTTATTGTATTTTTCTTCACCACTACATAAAGATGCGAACAAATCTCAATATTATGTTTAAAAATAGACTAATTAAAACGAGGCAAAGCTGAAAACACTTTAGTTGGAAATGTGTTCCTTATAAAGATATTCAAAGAATGGCCTTTGGCATTAATAAAAAGTACGAGATAAAATTTGTTAGAAGCCATAAAATAGCTGCCCGAGTGTTTTCTCCTAGATGAAGTTATCTAATAAAGTCTAGGAAAAACTTGTGATAGCCAAAATGAGGTTAATTCTAAAAGAGCTAGGGAAAATACAAGAAGGGAGCTTCAATCTGCTGAGCACAAACTTTGTGAACTAGAGACGAAAAGGTTTTAAAACATCGAGAAATTTACTAAGAGTAAAATGAGTTCATCTAGATGTCAGAATTGTTTCTTCAAATTCAGATACAATAAAAAATAAAAAGTAACACGTAATTGATTTTCAGACAGAATTTCCGCCCTGGAGTTTCTCTGTAAATTGCTGAAAAGCCATTATGACTGAAGCCTTTCCAATCCTTTTTAAATTATATCCCAAATATCTATGTCATTTGCATTCATCATCCATCCGCTTTAGATAAAAGTGCTTTGCTGAATATATTTTAAGGAAAATGAATATAGCTTACATTAAATTATGAAATTTTTAATTTTAAACCAATTTTTCATCCTAAACTTTTCAAATTAAATCAGATTTGTTCTTTTGGATGTAAATAATATTTCAAATACGAGATTAGAATTCTTGTCGCAGCTGGAAGTATTTTTGCGTATTAAATATCTTATGAAAACTTTTTAAAACCACTCTAAATATGCATAAATAAATCAATATTCAACGAAATGACGTGTAACGTGTTTAATAGAGAGCTTAAAGATAATTAAACACTTAGACATGCCTAATACACAGCCGTGATGGTAAAAAAATATCGATTTTTAGAATATTTATATGAGAAGAGTAACAAATTGGACATATATGTTGAAATTATATTTATTTAATGCGAAGTGGAAGGAATTACTATCATGTTAACGCCAAGATAAAATGTTAATTGAAAAAAATGATCAAACACTTGATTGCAGAAAAGTAACTTTGAAAGTAACCTTTAAATCCATCTTAGGGGCAAAGGAAAATTCATGAATTTATTCACCGACTCGCATTTTTATGGTTTTTGGTTTTAAGTTTATGCGTCCTGTGAGTTCCATATTATAACTTCAATCCTATGGTTATTATCGATAATGGAGAGGATAAACTGATTAACTTCATGCAATATCCTTTGCAAGAGCTATTGATTTCACAGAAAGCGTTTAAAGGTGTGGTAGGGTGTGTGAAAACTACAAATTCACTTGAATTTAATTTATTTATAAAATATTTTAATCAACTATGTTTAGCCTTGAATTTACACTTTAATTGTCTTGCTATATTTTTATTTCAGAGTAACACTTGATTTTAACTGAAAAGACCAGAAAAATATTCCGAATTACTACAAGAAAAACAAAATTCTCATTATTTTAAGACCAAGGGAAACTAAAGCTAAGAGCAATGTAAAACCTCCGCTCTTGAGCCACAGTCAGCTAATAAAGCTATTTTGTTCTGCTCGCTGGATAATATTGCATGTAATAGCAGATTAGTATTATACATATATTATTTATAATAGAGGGAACATAGTTTAGGGAATATATTTAGGGCTAAAAGTACCATTTACACAGAATTTAAAAAAGACTCATGTGGCTCTCAAGTAAACTAGAAATGAGAGATGTGGCTCATTTGACTTCTAAAATTAGCACCTGCGGTAAAGTAAAAACTGATTTTAAACAAATAAATAAATGGGCATGAGGAGATGATAAACGTGATTGTGCTTCTGTTATATTTCGCACTTATTTAGTTGTTATGATTTATTTAGTATTATGGTATACTTTTTTACAACCTACGATTCGTTCAGTGGTGTACTATTTCACTTTAAGATTCTCTTATACCGCATGACAATATTTTACAATTGGTTAATATTAATTCGCTCAGCGACCCAGCTTGGGAAGATTACTTTAGTTGTCGAGCAAAATACTTAGCGATTTGTTGAAATTCATTGTGGTATAGTCCAATTTTTCTATTTATTAAGATTTTTTAATGGATGATTACAATATTTTACGCCTTGTTATGATTTGCTCAGGCTCTAAGATGACCTTTTTGGCGAAGCATAGTTTTTACGACGTTTTAATTTTGCAGTCTATAACACAATATTCAATCAATTTTAAGAATCGCTTAGTTTAAAATTAATGAGGGTAAACATGTAGATGAGCGGCCCGTCCGGAAAAAATATTTTGTGTAAATATTATCGTTCACCCGTGTCATTTCTGACGTCATACCCACACCCGCAACCCCTATTATAATTCCCAGAACGATTAAAGGCGCTGACATGATGTAGTTTAAGCATTCACCTCTGTAAACGTCAGAACATTATAAAAATTAGGATTATATACTGGGGGGCTGTGCCCCCAAACCACCCTCAATTTAATGAAACTCAGGATCATCGTAGTGCAGTCCACGCATCGTGTTTACCCTCCCCCCCCACGAGCCATTCCCTATAAATGTACTCCAAAAACGTGAAATATTTTGGAACACGGACCAAATAGTACATCTTATCGGCCGGGCCGCTCGTCTACATATTTACCTTAATGAGTACGTATAGGTCTGAACAAGAAGTTAATACAAAGAAGCTATAACCAGCAGAGTATAACGAACAGTAAAACATGGGGGAGTATAAATTGATTAGCTTGAAAAATCCATGTTCTTTGGTAAACTTCAATTTAAAAATTCATTTTAACTTTAGTTCATATACCATAACCGAAATAGGGACCTGATCCACGCATAAGTCTCTTGTGAGTTTGGTGGGATATCAATACCATAAACTATTTTGGACCTTTTTTCCGATGATTAGCAAGAGAGGTTTAGTGTGAAAAGGGGAAAGTTTACATTAACAATTAAAGAAAAAACACACTATTAATCAATAGAAGAAGAGTGCTATTTCACTAAGAAAAGGAGTGACCTAATATCGCAAGCGATACCATACAAAAACTTAACAGTTTCCATTAAGAATTAATGAGTCAGTCTGCACACCCAAACAACTTAGACACATTGGATGACTAATTTTTATGACTTTAATTAATTATCTGAAGAGAAGGAAAATGTCAGGAAATAAGAGGTCGACACAAATTTCAAGAATATTTTTGATTAAACACAAACGGTTTTACAAATATGGTATTGAAAATTAGTAGAAAGATGGAGACTAGTAATAGAAACTGGAGGAAATTCTATGTATTACTTCTTGCATTAATAAATATATACTAATGTAATTATTAATTTGAATCAAATAGTTGATTGATTTCTAACCATACATAAAATAATGATAAACATAAAACAAAATGCTGCCTTAGTTATGGGATGACCTTATATATATATATATATATATATATATATATATATATATATATATATATATATATATATATATACATATATATATATATATATATATATATATATATATATATATATATATATATATATATATATATATATATATATATATATATATATATATATATATATATATATATATATATATATATATATAGGAAAGGCGAGTACAGTTCTGTAGGTAGTAACTAACTACCACATAGATTTAGCTATATTTTATTTCTGCATTTCAAATCTCTTTTAAAGGCAGAAAGATGCAGAAACAGCGTATTTACAGACAAAAAGAAAACATATCTTGAAAGAGAGACTAAAGTACTTGAAATAGGAGTTTTTAAATGCTAGAAATGTACTTTATCTGAAAAAAAAATGAAGGAGAGAAAAGGCAGGCTTAATTGAGACAATCCAAACTAGAAAGACAGCAATATCGCGTAATGTAGGCAGGTTTGAAGTGGTAACACAGTTTTTGAGGATGGAACCTACAAATGTAACACCCAAATTTTACACACGGCCTTGATTTTTATACTTTTACCCTTAGCGTTATTCCTCTTTGCCGAAGTGGATGGAATAATTGAGCACTCCTTTGCTCTCCTTGATCTTTCCGTCCTACGTCTCCAGTCTCATGTGCACATTTCCATACAAATGATCTTTGTTACAATTTATATATATATATATATATATATATATATATATATATATATATATATATATATATATGTATATATATATATATATATATATATATATATATATATATATATATATATATATACAGGGGGTGGAAGAACCGATTGAGCAGTTTTGAGGAGTCAATGCTCGGGGGGGAGGAGGGGGGAGGAAGGTGTCACCTTGCCAGTTTCCGAGGAATGGCTCGCTCCCCTGGGCAAAGCCCTCCAGAACTCCCTTCGGGAATGTACACCCCAAATATGGCGTACCGTCTCTATATACCCCCGTGACTTTTTATAACTCCTTAAAACTGCTCAATCGGTTGTGCCTCACCCTGTATATATAAATATATATATATATATATATATATATATATATATATATATATAAGAATGCTTAATATTACAATGAGTAGCCACTCTCATACTGCATTAGTCACCCAGGGGACGCTCCTGTCCACACCATGCAGATTCCTGTATTGAATAGTCCAGCCTATGAGCCCTATATAAGAAGTGTATCAATCTGGTATGTAACTTCCACATTTGCTGTGGAAGTACAAATGATCGTTTTCACACATCTGTGGGGCCTCTCATATCATACAATAGTAAAGGTAAACTGCTTAGCATGGACAAAAAGCGTCCTACAGTCGTAACGGATGAAATGTGATGCTAGCACCTCATTGCTATACCAACCGAATACATCACTCCATACATTTCCGTTTGCCTTTATATATATATATATATATATATATATATATATATATATATATATATATATATATATATATATATGAAAATTAAACCACAGGAAAATGAAAAGCTGAATCCAAGCACTCTCGAACTATTGCAAGTTCATTTTCCATCACGATATATATATATATATATATATATATATATATATATATATATATATTAATAGAGAATGCTGTTTTCCATTTCTAAGTCGTATATGATTTTCTTCTTTCCTCATATGGAGCTAGAAACTGAGAAAACCCGGCTTTCCCTCACGATTCTAATATCAATCAGAGCTCATCCCTGAACAACAACAACACGAGATTAAAATTCAATATAATTAAACCTTCACTGATAAATATCCCTTTCCGTCTTTTTAGGTCTCCTTCTTCTCTTCCCCTTCTCAACATATAACTTATCCATGCCACAGAATTCAGTGACAGTCTTTTTTGCCCTCATGCCATTGTGTGGATTGTAATATAGGTAATCAGAGCGGTTCGTTCCACTCAAGTCCAACGAGTTTGTAGCATATAATGGCCTTAAACAAAAGAGTCCTTCAAGTCAAGTGCAATGCTCTCTTTTGATACAAAGTGGAGAGTAGATAATCAATATATCATATTTTCTCAGTTTTCTCAAATCACAGTTCTTTAGCAATAGCACTAATGGGGGCTTCAAATTTCCCGAAATGGATTTGTACCTAAATAACTTTCTTGCCCGGCAAGTTCGCAGGGTATAAGTCTACGGGATAGTCCACTCGCTTACTGCAAAAACTTTCCTGCAGCATCTGAACTTTACTATCTGGGTGGATGATTACTATATAAGATATTTTGACCCATTGGCGCCCAATATATTTATATATATTTTAAATATATATTCTACACATTTTCAAGTTAAACCATCATAAAAATGATTTGGTGTGAGAATTTTCAAAAAACATTAAAATAATATTAAAATATCGAGTGTCGTAAAAGTAATACAAATAAACAGAGGGTAATGTTTTACGCACATTAATTTCTGCTTAACTGTAAAAGTTAGAGAATGTATGTGTTAATGGGTTAAATTAAGTTTTTAGTGCATTTGTATACACAACGCCTCTTCGCTGGAAATTTGTTCCCGTAATATGTGTTATAACTGATCAACCTTTTTATTTATAATTGTGCAATCACCAAAACAAAAGGTATATTTGTTTGTCTTTAAAAATTCCCTTTAAATCTAGGAACTTGGCCCAGATTGATAAAATGCAGATAAAAGTCTATGTTATCTTGGTCATGACGAGGAATCCAAATAAAATCGTCAAATACCCGTCTATCTTGGCCGAGCCTCAGAATGCAAAACACCCCAAATATGACGTATCGTCTCTATATAACCCCCGTTACTTTTTATAACTCCTTAAAACTGCTTAATCGGTTGTGCCGCACCCTAATTATATATATATATATATATATATATATATATATATATATATATATATAAGAGCTCTATATAGAAATGTCCAAGTTATCTCGTAAAGTTCAAAATTATATTTTTCCCTAGAATTATGTTTTAGGGGGTTAAACATCATCAAAGAACAGTATATATAAAGATTAAAAACAAACACACCTTGTCCTTTTCAACTACCATACATTAATAAATCATTTGTTTAAAAGGCGTTTTTAAGAAAAAACACAATAATCATTGAAACTATCATGAGAGACATCAAAGCCACCTGGGCGTAATTTAAATCTCGTGTCTTAGAAAGCAACAATATTACTTGTAAACGAGATGACATTATCAATATTATAATCATTTCCGTAAACTGATAAAACTAAAATGCTACAAAACAAAGGATTAGGAAATCTACCAAGTAATGAAAACGAAACGTAAGCAAATTATTATTTTGTACGACATTTACCACTAATTTACATTCATTTTGATGTATTTTTCCACTCATTGACACTCTTTTTGGGTGCTTTTAACTCCTTTTGTGCTATTTCCGAGGCATTTTAATTCTCAAATACACTATTATTGGTGAATTTTACCAACACTATTTTTGATGTCTTTTGTTTCTAAGTGTCACCTACAGTTTATCGTGAGATTCAAACCGTTGGTATATCTAGGGTATGCTAACCACCGTGGGAACGACCCGAAATAGACTCCATTCACTGATGTGGCTTAATTCGCATAATTTGAGGTGGTATTTTAACCCCTCTAACCCGCAGCCCAATAAAAAAAGCTGAACATATAACTTAACCTAACCTACCCTGATGAAGTGAGAGAATCTGCATTCATTGTTTTGTGTATCAGATCCATTTAATGTCGAGTAGATTTTGTATTTCTGTGCCAATAAAATGCAATCTATGCTAATTGCGTTGATTATAAGGTAATCAAGCCTTATAATCAAGCCTATTATTAAATAAACTAACCTTAGAAAGTGAAAAACACGAAAAAGATAATTTGGCAGGTTTTCATTCTACTATTTTCATTAGCTAAAGTTTATTTCACTCTCAAAGACTGGTTCCACATTGTATGAGTTTTTGCTCTGCATAAGGGCATTTAATGTAATATGTATGTTCTTTGTTTGTACATGTTCCAATGGTTCCAATGTTTTGTGGCAATATCGCTACATTCGCTCTCATGCACTCATATATTGTTGTATGAATGGTACTTGTGTATGATAAAATTTTACTCATTTCTCCTAGAACGAATATTTATTATACATACATTAATTTAGCAGTCTCTGCCAGTCAGAAGTTAGTTCTTATCTTACTTTAGTGAGCAAAGGCCTCTACAAACTCTTTCGAATGGAGTATGTTCATTCAGAGATCTAGAACTCCCTGTATCTGTAGATTTTGTCTCAGTTGTGGTTGTGACTAGCTTGTTGAAAGTGTTGTTAAATATTAACTGGGTCGTTGTGGCAGAACATCCTTCCTTCGGCCAGGCCAATTTGGTATTTGTTGGTGTTTACTTTTGGGTGGTGGACGCACCAGTGTTTGGTCAGAGTGAGAGGATTTTGACTTGGAAAGGATGTATCTTCTGAATCAAAATCCCATAGGAATGGCGTTGAATGCGTGGGTGAAAACATATGAGGGCAAATCTTTGTCTATGATATCCGTTTGAATAGTGATTATAAGACTAGATTTATTTGGCCTAGTTAGAAAAGGAGCAAAATTATATTCTTAATTAATCTTATGTATGCCGTTTCAATACATCCATCTTTTATTAAATAATCCAGATGCTTTTACGTGATGTAAAAGGTGTTCCAACTCAACTCAATGTTCTAATGTGAAATTCGAGGAAGTTAAATAAGAGGTTTAGTTTCATCCTTTTCAAACATTTTCTTTCTTTTTATGTCTTTTGTCTTTGGAATAATTGCAAATGCTTATATATCACCAGGCGTTCCTTGTGAACACAGTAATACATTGCTTCTCTTCAGTAATTTCTGACCTTTAAGGAAGAATTGTCTCTTTTCAAAGTTCTAGTACTACTCCTTACACACCAAATAAAATTGAAATGCAAAAAATAAAGAATATATTCTTAATTAGAAATGACTATTTAAATATAACGAGGTATAGATGAACTGAAAATAAATACAAGCCATATTTGTATGTGCTTGTGGATCACTTTTTTATATAAACCATCGTACATCACTTTTTAATGGTAGCCCATTACGAACTTTGTTTTATCTGCAACCATCACCAGAAAAGTTCCTAAAAATTGCTTGTGACTTTCTAACATCAGCTCAACAAATTCTAATTACTGCAATTATAAGGAACATAAAACTGAGATTATTTATTTAGGATATTTAGATTCCATAATATAATGTGAAACTTAATATTTTACATCCTATTTTATATCGACACAAAATGGATTTCTGTTAGCTAAACATTACTCAAAGGAAAACATAATAGTATCACGTAAAATAAATTCTATCACTTTGGTAATTATTACCTCTTTAGAGCGTATCATTTATATAAGAAAATAGCAAGATCAACTACTATGTTTATTACCTAGAAAATATTTTAGAATTTCGTTATAAAATCCATCTTAGTACTTTGTCTTCTAAAGTTACATTTCACTATTTACATTACAAGCTCTCTAATGATATCTCCCAGAACGGTTAAGATTTCAGGCTATTATCAAAGAAATAAAACAAGACAAATTACCTTTCTGTTAAAGATAGTTGCAGCGTCTTAAGGTGCTTGATCTACTTTATATTATAATTAGCAATGAAATATAATTTTAAAATATATTTAATTTTAATTTTTTTTAGAAAATATAACAGTGTGTCCGCCTTTCTAGCATTTTATGTCTTAGTATTAAACGCATCAGGCTCTATTGTTGATCTGTAAGCCAAGTTGACACGTATACTTTTGTCTCATTTGCTTTGTCCGATGAGGTAATTTCCTTAAATCTGTATCTGCTCCCTAACTTTCTATTTCACCATTGACTGTCTCTTTGCCCCTTCCTTTCATTTCTCCTCGCGTTAGCATGTTACGAAAATTTAATGTTAGGAGGTGGAATAGCGCATCCGTAATTACGCCAACTGCGAAGACAAATAGAAGCATTAAACCAAATTTTTAACCGACCGCAAAAAAGAGTAGCGATAAATATAGCTCTTCTAGGAACAGTGAAGGTAAATGAGTTGAATGAGAGCTCAACTCAAATCCATCCACTCCATGTTTGGTCCAGTGGAGCACAAGTATGGGAGTATGAGGTAATAGGTTTAAAACTTTCTTTAGTTGTATTCATTAAATTTGTTTTATTAAATTATAAATTTGAGTTTAATCGTTTATGAGAATAAAATATCTTGGAAAACCATCACATATTAAAAAAAAAAGATAGCAAAAAGATACTATGGAATCTTCGATATTAAAAAATGACTAGCGGAGACTTATTTATGTTGGGTTTTTTGAAGGACAAATCCCTCCATAATTTAGCAGATTTAGCCATATTAAATATTTTGTTGGTAGATGAGGCCCAATTTCGATAGCCTTTGGAATTGCAGCAATGTTGTAGTGATGTTTAGTTTAGGGATGGGTTATATTGTAAATTTTCAGAGGTATCCTCCCTGATTGAATTGGTTGTAGGGAAATTTAAGGATAAATTACATACAATTACAGAATATATATTACTTAAATATTACCTCAACTTTCATAATATATCAAGCATTTAACTTTAGAATAGTAAAATGAATCAGAATTCTAAACGCGAAACCTCTTTTTTTCCACTCCACCTCACTTCTCTACTTCCTAATATAGGAATTGTTGGAAAATAAACAAATTAGTTAATTACTTTTTCGCCCTGTGACATTAATGAAAATTACTAATAAAAGTTAAAGGGTTGGACTAATTTAGATATAAATTTACCGTTGAAAATTAGAACGACTCTGAGCTTTTTAATTGACCAGGCTTTGGCAAGAGACGTAAGAGCGATATCCCTGAAGAGAGACAGCCACGGGGAAGCAAAGTGAAGAAGTAAACACTACATCAAAGCGCCATCTAAAGTAAAGAAGTATTGATTTTACATAAAATAGAGGTTAGTATAATGTTCCTGAGCTTAATAATATAACAGACAAGTACCATTGACCTCTTTCTTATAGACTACCAAACCGAAACCCCTTTTCAGGCTTTATTTCCTGATGAGGGATCCACCTTTGAAGAATGTTTAGTAGAGCTACATGCCCCAGCGAAAATTATTGTAATAAGTACTGTTCTCTTTCAGACACTTTCAAACAGTTCCACACCCATTAAAATTCCCCCCCTTCTTTCTAAACTCTTTGGCCGAAATGGCCCCGTTGATTGTCACATACTTTAAATTCTAAAAGTCAAATTCTCATTTGCAGCAACACGGTTTCTTCATATCGAAGACTGGGGAATTGCGCCCCATCAGCCCCTTCTGCCCTTCCCGCATTTGCGTAATAAAAGCGCCCCTTAATGGGGAACATACCCTCTTTTCAGCTCAAGAACAATGAGGTCTATCGAACATAGTAGTGACTCTTTTGAAGAAATGGGGATAAATGGAGGAAACGGCAATAATTTGTCTTTGCCACCTAAATAAAACACTAATTTTTATAACTAACAAAGTTAATATTTTAAGTGACATCTTTTCTACTTTATTTTATAAGGGGGATTTTTAATTAATTTTGTGTTGTTACGTAAGAAATATTACCGGTTTGTTTAATCTCACTGGTCGGAAAAGGTCTAATAGAAGTTTCCACTGATTACAACCTTCAACTCGAGTTTGCCTGGTTTTCATTAACATTGGGCGAATTTCATCTTGGAACACTCTAAAAGGTAGTTTTCTGGGTCTTTTTATGTATAAAGGGTTACATTTTAGGTTTGTTCCATTCATCTTCTGTCATTTATTTTAGCAATTTATCCTGTCATTTTCAACTAAGGAACTAGTATTATATTTAATATATCCAGCAAACGTGCTGGTGTTCTTATTTAACTATTTATTTTAAGATCGCACTAGGTTATTTCTTAAATATATCGCTCAAAATTTGTTTGAATCACTTTTATTTATAACTTTTCGTGTGTTTAAGGTAAAAGCTAACTTTCCTATACTAAAAATGGTTAGAAGAATTGGTTAAATACGGCATGTCTTGTAAAACGAGACATGTAACATCTGAACCAATAGTTAAAACTTCTTTCCATCTAATTTGGTTCTTAGACTGATTTCCTTTACTATGCCCTCACCCAGGAATAACTTTTGTTTATATGTATTCTTGTACCTTTGCTAGATTTTGACATCAATTCCCATTCATTTCTCTGACGCAAAACAATGACTAATTATTTTCCTCTCTTAAAAAGAAATTTTTATTCAGACTGTGAGACACATCTGTTATAAGTCTGTTATCTTGAATCTATTTTTTTGTAGATTCAAAGAGAATGGACAAGAATTTGCCAGAAAACTGATGATGCATGAAAATGTCTATTTAATCCAGATTTATTTTTTTTTACACACAAATCTTGGAAATCTTGGAACTCTACTCAAGCTTAAGTGTTAACAGTTTAGGAGAGGGGGAGTTGCTTATCTTTTCCTTTCAATTTTGTACTGAGTGTAACTTAAATAATAATTCTGCCTGTATCTATTTATTCAACTCCCTCTCTCTTTCACACACGCACACACATCCTCTCTCTCTCTTTTGCTATATGTATATATATATGGGTAGCTACAGTATAGCCAAGTGAAAACACCGCTTCTAATTACCGTTAAATTAAGCCACAGTGTATTTGAATAATTTAACACCACGCACACTTTGTGCAAAATAAAATTTAACATTACGAACAAAACAGAAAGGCGAGGTTTTTTTGCCTATTCTATTTCAACCGTCACGGCCTCAGAGACTAAATGGAATCAATTTTCTTTTATGGGTTCCATCACCTATTGTGATTTAGTTGCTTTTTTATTTCACTTGATCAGTTTAAAGTAGCTGTAGCTGGGTTTATTTAGCCATTGATCCATTGTCACCTAGCCTAACAGAAACTAATTAAAATATAAAACCCACGATCTTAAACTCAAATGTTAATTAATTTAGAATCACTATATTTAGTTATAGATCCATAAAGACCTAGCCTATACACGTCCAAACTAATTAACAGTTGATTTAAAGTTTTTTGTAGTTTATATGTTAATTGCTCTAGTTTATTTGAACATGGTTTAATCCCTGAATAATCACAACATAACATAAATTAACTAATATTTAATATGTAATATCGAACCATAGTCACCTAATCTATCCTACCATAACGTAATTAATATGTAATACACAAACACTAAAAATAACAAGGTCTACTGAACAGTGTCGGGCTCTCACTTATTCTAATTTATGACCTTACGACCTACAAATCTTTCATTAATTCCCAGATTAACCTTGGGAGGACCTTAGCAATTATATCATTCGAAAGAGAATGTAAAACAACATAAGAGTTTCAAATTTTGTTAGAGTCAGCCGAAAAGTTATTATGTTATTGCCAAATAATTCTCCAGCTAACCTTGGGAGGACTTTGGCAATTATATCATTCGAAAGAAAATGCAAAACAACATAAGAGTTTCAAATTTTGTTAGAATCGGCCGAATAGTTATAATGTTATTGCTCCCCCCCCAAAAAAAAAAGATTGCCGGGCAACCTTGTGAGGACCTTAGCAATTATATCATTCGAACGTGAATGTAAAACAACATAAGGGTTTCAAATTTTGTTAGAATAGGCCAAATATTTATGATGTTATTGCCCCCAAAGTAATTACCGTGCTAAACTTGGGAGGACATTGGCAATTCTATCATTCGAAAGAGAATGTAAAACAACATGAAGATTTCAAATTTCCTTAGAATTAGCTGAATAGTTTCAATGTTATTACCCCCAAAAAGCAAAACGGATACCGACGGACCGACCGACCGACATAGTGAGATATAGAGTCGCATGCGACTAAAAATAGGCGAGAGAAACGTAAAAGACAACAAATACACTATATTACTTCCTCAAAATTCCTACTGCTTCAGATTCGTGTAAGAAACGAAGAGTAAGGAGTTTTCCTTCCAAAATAGCAGCGTTACACCGTTAGAATTTGATCACGAGAAATTGTTATATTTTAAATGAGTTTAAGTGAAAGAAAGATTATTTCAATTCAATGACTGTGATCACTCCCATGGGAGGATATGAGAAGTTTGTATATATATGAACCAAAGTTTTCCACCATTAATAATATAAAAAAATAACGACATTATAAAGATTCAATCTCTAGGTTAACTGAAGGAAGCTTACTAGCTTAATTTATGGTCCCTTGACTTTTCAATTTGAGTCAAGAACTTAAAATATTTGACCTCTGTTGTGGTTTTAGGAACTTATTTATTTGAAGTAAATGAAATTAGTGATGAGTTCTTAACATAAGTTTGTTGGATACGCAAAGAGTTATGGCTCGAATACTCTATGAATATATTATTAAATCAATTTTATTCTAATCATTTGCTAGCTCTATATTAGCATTTATATCATTTGAAAGAGAATGTAAAACAACATAAAGCTCAGATCAGGAGTATGCAAGGATATATAAAGGAATTTTTACTCATATCTCCAAGAAAAAAACAGAACATTTTCCATACATTCTACTGAGCAAGTACTTCTCAATATCAATTCAACCAATTTTTCATTAAATTATTTCTATTCGAATGGTTTTTAACCAATTTTATGTTATTTTATTTATTACTTGTTTAATTATGTGCTTTATTAAAAAATTAAATTTCATTATCTCCTTAAAAACAGATATATATGTATATGGGTAGCTTATCTTCACCAGCTCTGGGTTTGGTGATCTTTAAAACCTCAGTCCGTGGCTGCCGATCTTAACGCCACCCGAAAGACAAATATCTATGGTTGAACTAAGAAATTCGAACGGCAAGACAGTTTTATCAGAAAGTTCAGTAGATAAGCTTGTGGTGGAGAAGTAGTTTGCTCAGTTGGTAATTTTCCTATGTAGTGTTCACTCTTTTTCAATTTCTCTAGTCTTACCACTTTCATTTCGAATGACTTTAAGACGATTTTTACAAAGAATAGGAATTTATAGATAAATGATTCATATTGCATTTGTTTTTATTTCTTCTAAAAAATGGTACAACTTTTATGGTGCCACCTTGTCTATATATATATATATATATATATATATATATATATATATATATATATATATATATATATAATTGCTCTTATGTGATCGTCTTTAATTGCTAATTTGAGATATGTTGTGGTGCATACATGTACAAAAGATATGTACACAAACGTACTGGAAGGCAATCCGTAATGGGTTTCCTCGGAACCTCCGTTCGGAAGGAAAGGAAGGAAAAGTTGGGGGAGAAGATAAATAGTTCCTTCTACCTCAGATTTCCTATTGGCAGTCACGGAATTAGAGATATTAACGCAGCTTTTATTATAGACCGTTTAACGCCCTCTATCCCCCTTTGTTTGTTCTATACAAACACGGAAATGATAGTGGGTAAATTAAAAGAGGTGGAAAATACGAAATGAGAGAGAGTACCAGTTTTATTTCGAACACTGGGGTCTGGAAGGAGTGCTTCTCCTTTACGTTTAAGTTGTACCAGGAGCATTACTCCTACTGCAACACCCAACCCTTTATAGAACTATCGCCGAATTCGTGATTATCCAGTGGTTGCTAAGATCCACGAGATGTATCTAACTAAGTCTGTCCCGCTCTTCTACAATATCGGCCATAAGGATTCGGACACTTAGGTTTCCATAACAAAACTTACAGTAGCTTCAAACCAAATAATGGTAAGTAATGCATGATAAATTACATATAAAAAATAAGCACGGCTATAAGTTGTGCGTGTATTTTGCATATGTTAGGATGGATGAAACTGAAGATACTTGCAAAAGAGCATTTTTATTTTAAAAAATATGGTCAAAATTATCTGGACAGATAACATAACATCATAGTTGAGAGGGTCAAATGATTTAAGTTACCCAACAAATAATTTTTGGTTGTTCAAATATATTAGTACTTGCTATCAATTACTCACTAACATATTCTGCTATAGTAGTGCGCTAACCGAAGGCATTCATCTGGTCCTAATTTTTTCCATTCCTCTTATAACATTTCGCAAAGTTCTTCAGCGGTGCTTGGGTTACTCTCATTACTTCTGCCTCCTAGCGTCTTCCTCAAATCGTCAATTGAATTTAGATCCGGGCTCTGACAGGCGAGTCCATAACTCTTATTTACTCCTGATCCAGGAAATTCTTAACCAACTGTGCCGTGTGGCAAGGTACATTATCCTGCATAAAAATAGTAGGCTGGGCAGAGGCGGCTCTCATCTGGGGCACATCATGTGCTTGGAGAATTCCTTTATGTACTTGAGCATTTACTCTGCACTGCAAGCTGAGAAGTGGGTCAGTAACTTCCGCCAAAATTATAACCTACACCAAACACAATGTAAAAAAAAATACATTCTAAAAAAAATCACATTCTAAAAAAAACAAATTCTCCCCAAACAAATTCTTAAAGCATCCGAAAAATAAAGATTGCTAACGCACTGCAGTCGAATTTAACACTTGTAAATATTGTAGAAGAACAGGAGTGGTGTAGTTAAATGATTGTATACATAGTGTTGTCGGTCAATAAACAGATATTCCTACAATAATAAAATTTGGTTAATTTAATATGTTTGTTTTATTTATTGCCTAATTTAGCAACTCTAATTAATTAGCTAATTAGCTCCTCCAAATCCAATATTCCACTCCACTCTCATATCAAGTGTTATGAAATAACCTATTTAGGGCTAGAGGAGGTGTAAACTTATATTCATAATTCACTTCATCCTAGTTTCATGCTTTCCTGCGCAGTCATCACATTAATCGATATATATATATATATATATATATATATATATATATATATATATATATATATATATATTATCCTATTTTTTCTTTAGCCTGACGTTATTTCAGCCATCCATCTATTCTTTCTCTATGCCAATAGATAAAAGTAATGGGCTAGGCTTCGTTGTGCAATGACTTTTGCCTAGTGTGTTCCTCTCGTCTCTACCTAATGAATTTATCTTCTAAAATCGAAACTAAGTTTCACAGATTTTTAATTTTCTAACTTTAATTATTTTACAAACTCTCCTTAAATAGTTGGAGAATCTCCCGCTCCCTGCTGATTTTAGCCTAATTCAAATCATATGAAAACTATTCTATGACAATTAATGTGAGAACTTTCATAAGACCAAGGAAAGCTAATACTTTCGGCACATGAGAAAGTTCGCTGGTTTTTTTTATCTGCCGTTATTCCTAATAGACGGTCTACTGACATGCTTTGCTGTCCTATTGTGCATTTACCTCAATTTAAAGGTTAGGAATTTGAAGAAACGGGTTAGTTTTGAAAGTTATGGGGTTAGTTAAAAGGTGGTTAGTTTTTACTTTAGTGAAAGTTCGAATTATAAAATATGGAGGCAAGAAATATTCAAATAAAATATATTAAAGTTTCTTTTATTTTTTGTACAATGCAGATTTCAGTGTCTCACTTAGCATCTTTCAGGTTGTTCTCCAAAATGGACCTCAAGAAATCATTCCGTTGTGTGCTATTTTCTATTTCTTTAGCGAGTTTTCTTATGTGATTAATAAAATGTTTAAGAGTATTTTCTTAGTAAATAGCAAAGTAAGAGCTTATTTAGTTCAGTGCGATTCTTCACCATTCACTATGAGTAGCCTAAAAAAGCAACTACGACGAAAACTGTTTTTTTTAACCACACTTAGGAAAATTTCGAGCGTTTAGGCAATAAGAAACCCCTCTTTCCCAAGAGAAAACTTGCATAAAATTGCTTAAATTAATTATTGGGATCCTGTTTCTAGAATAACCAAATCTACATAAAACTTGTAGCAAAGAGCTTAAAGCAAAACAAGCCCCTATCCGCCAAAATCTCCTAATCGATACCTTCACTACGTAAGAACGTAAAACTACGAAACTCTTTATTTCTAAGACTGAGAGGTGTAACTTGACATGTAGTATAAAGCTCCTTTGAAAAGATCAAAGCCAAATGTGTACAAGAGAAAGATGGTGTAAGAGGCAGCGAAACTGGTATTGAAATAGAAATGATTTTTAAGGTAATTAATTTAAATGACTCAAAATAGCATGAATAAGAATTCCAAGTTTTTTAAATAAAAATGTAGCCACATTTTAATTAACCTATAAACCTTCAAAACTAACCCCTTTTCCTAAACCCTTAACCTTTTCCCGGCGAATGGCTGTTTATAGCGTTAAAATAGCGGTAGACGCAGATTAGAACATCAATCATGTCGGTAGACCGTAAATGAGATTAACACCTTTTCAATATTATTAATAAAGGTCTTGAAAGGGTTCGAGAAGCAAAACTCTGTAAATCTCTTCCTTAGCATGAGTATGTTTTTCATTTGTTTTTTTGTCTTGTTTTTATTTGTTGTTTTGTTATTGGTTCTGTTATTTTTTGCCTTTGTTTTTTAATATATAATATAGCCTAAGATTAAGCTAAGTTTAAAATTTTGGCACTATGCCCTTGCGCCTTTAAATATATATATATATATATATATATATATATATATATATATATATATATATATATATATATATATATACGAGGGGCGGTGAATAAGTTTTTCGAATCGGTAGGGCAAAACAGAGCAAGGGGGATGGCTGTTTATGGTGGTGTTAGGACAAGTTATGACAAGTTAAGACCTGCAGCCGAACGCTCCTGCCATTTAAGAAGCAGGAGCTGATCGCAGATCGTCAACCACAAATTTTTCAACAATGGAGAAGGTTGAGCACCGCGCAGTGATCAAATTTTTGACCAAGAAAGGAAAATATGCAAAAGATATCCATGAACGCATGGTTGCAGTGTACACTGACGCCGCCCATTACTATGCAACCATTGCTAGCTAGAATAGGGAGTTCCGCCATGGTCGTGACTCCCTTGAAGATGACTCCCGTCCACGACGCCCGTCAGACGTGACCAACGAGGACAATGTGGCCCGTGTGGAGAGGATGATCCTCGAAAATCGATCGGTGAGGGTCGAAGAAATCAAGCGAGAACTTGGAATTTCACATAGAAGTGTTATGAACATCATCCACGACAATTTGGCCATGACCAAGGTTTCTGCCCGTTGGGTTCCTAGAAATCTCACGCCCAATGATCGACTTTAACGTCGTAAAACTCCACAAGGCCAGATTTGCACAAGCTGCCCTGCGCAAGTGCAGATTCGAGGAGCTCAACCATCCCCCCTACAGTCCAGATCTGGCCCCTAGCGACTATTTTTTATTCCGCCAGCTCAAGGCTGCACTGCGTGGACGCCGATTTGGGGACGATGAAGATGTCCAGCTCGCCGTCCAGGAGTGGATTGAAAAGCAGTCGGGAGATTTGTGGTTGTCGGGAATTCGAAGCCTCAGGGACAATTGGCGCAAGTGCATTAAAGTCGAGGGTAGTTATAGTGAAAAATAATAAAACACTTTTCCTCATATCTCGTTTCCTTATATCCAAATTGCAAAACTTATTGACCACCCCTCGTGTATATATATATATATATATATATATATATATATATATATATATATATATACTTTTACCGTATGACATTCACCAGAGATGCTTCCCTAATAAAATTTGAATTAGATTTTTAGAACTATTATCCGAGAATATGGTCGGTTATGGCTGTAATACAGTCGTATGATAGTTGCCGTTTCCAAGAAATGGCCACTATTTAAGGCTGGAGGTCTTTTTCTCGGGGACAGAGACGGCCGATTATTCGATTACTACGCACTGCTGGCTACCCTACGGATAAAGCATTTTTACTTACTTAGTAACAGACTTTGAGCACCGCCTACATAGAAAAGAGCCTATTCTGGAAGTCTCTTAGTGAATTTTGCTTCACCCTTCAGAAAGAGAGAATCCCATTATTTCACGAGGATTCATAATTCAATGAAGGCTTAAGCACCTCACTGCTCCCGTCCATAGCCCTGCGTGAGAACCTGCTCGGATGTCTGCCATTCATTGATTTCGTCTTAGCTATGCCGGCCACTTGGACTCACATAATTAAGGGCTTATGTGAAAACTGGTTTGAGGACTAGCCCACAGCGGAAGCATAAGGCAGAAATTTTCTCGAAACTGGGGCATAACTGTGAGTCCCGGACGGAGGAGAGATCCTCATCGCCCGGGGGACCCAGCCAGCATCATTGAGGGAAGTAACAGCCGTCTCTATGTAGTTGAATGCGGTTATGTTGAAAGCACCCGAGAGGGGGTGGCATAACTTTAGTGGCCGTTGATTCGACCGCTACTGCATCAAGTCCATCATAAGTCATCCGTCTTGAGGTTCTCATTCGAGATCCATCCCATCCATCCTTCACCCATCATCCTAGCGGCAACTGAGCAGGGGACCAACTGGAAAATGGACGGGGGCGTTTACTCCATTTTGTGGACTCATTCACGAACCTACCTTTACTAACCGTAACCTCCTTTACCATCTCATAACTTGTTTTTTCAATCCAAACACCATAATTTACACTTTGGTTTCAGAAAGAAGACAACACAAGAGGAGATAGTAGAAGGACATGGAAGACTATGGAGACCTTCACTAAAAGGGTTCCGCTAAGGACCATCCCTGGACTGAAAACCCCCGAAAAAAGGAATCTCTATGAAACCCTCTACCTCGAATTAAAGGTAACACTGGTTAAACTGATTGGATTCTCATTTGGGTTCATCGCCTTATGTACCTGGACTTGAAGCAAAGACCCCTCCACAAGTTGAAGATTACTTCAACCGGGTACACGAAGCACGTCGCAGAAAGAATCACCAAGGCTACAGCTGCAGTCAGAACTCTATATATGTTCAGAAATCTCCGTGAAAGCAATAAGAAAAAGATCTACAATGCACTTGTAGCATCGATGCTGCTATACCCCGCTTCCGCCCTCTCGTGTGTCTCGAAGACACAAAAGAAGAAACTACAAGTGGTGCAGAACAAATGTGTGTACCTAATTACAGGTACATTCAGGTGAGAAAGGAGACGCCAGGAAGAGCTGCACCGGGAGGCAGAGTTAATTCCCATTAACGTTGTCATAGAAGAACGGACAAGGAATATGCAGGAAATGGTTAATCGAGAATTGAACGATGATTAGAACAGAAGAGGTATAAGTTGCGTCAGATTTCCGAGCTTCGCTGGTGGAGCAGAAGTGCCGTTCTACGAATGGGAATAAGAATGTTTTTACTCAAACCATTGATAAATAAAACCGATCAAGAAAAGAAAATATAATTACGAAACCTAACCAATTTCTACAAGAATTCACCGAACATCAACAGCAAACTCACTGATGAAAACCCAACTATAACGAAGAAGACATCAAAGAAAAAACAAAAGAGACGATTTACATTCACTACAAGATATACAAAAAAACAAAGACACTAAGCATAATACTTAAGTTATTAAAGTAATTTATTACTACAACAGCAAATGCGCATAACATATCCAAGAACATTAATTTTATAGAGGACAAATGGCCTGAACGCCATAATAATATAAACTATCCCAAAGACAACATAGGAACCACATAACAAGAAAATATTTAAAAGCGATAGGCCTGATCACCAGCACTTAGCATCTCTTTGCATCCTACCACACTTCTTTCTCTTTTCACCACTTGTCCTTTTTCAGCTATCTGTCCCCACACCCTTTGTTTGTCCCATACCCACACCTACCCACTTACATCATTCACAATTCGGGGACAGATGTCCAAACTGAGTAGTGCCAATTTGTCAGTATGCGCCATTTAAAAAAAAAAACGAAATACATGACTATTGTACTCGGAACTTATGTAAACATATTATTGTACGTAAGTACAATGTTTATATCGGTAGAGGTATCGACGAGAAGCTCATTCATTGCTACGGATTTGTTTTACAATCTATAAAACTAATCATAATCAACTCTTGACTATGGTTGAATAAGAGCAGATTAAAACGAGACTGTCTGCAACAATTTATGGGCATAAAATCGTATAACACGACACTATCCCAATTTTTATTAAAGTTATAGCAACGAGTAAAGTCGGTCAGCAAAGGTTTGTTGCTAAAGTTAATCAAGGAATCAAAGCAACGGAAGCAGTAAGCATGATAAAGGCACCTTCCAGTGTTGATAAAGATAGGGATCTCAATAATCGAAAGGGGAAGAGAAGGCTTACACTTAGAATAATAGAAGGTGCGTTTCCTACAGGCGGGTCGAAAGACACTGGTGATGATGAATTGAAATTTTATATTGAATTAAATAGAAACCAAAACTGTTAAATAATCGTATTAGATGTTACTACAATGGACCAAAAATATGTTCTCCGCTGCAACACATCGGGAAAAGAGACTCGTATTCGAATTCATTCCTATCGGTTCTGAAAATTAAACGAACTTTTCGAAAACCTAATATGACCATGGTAAGTCAAACAAACGCTAAAATCTTTAGCTTTTTAATTAAAAACAGCCAAATTCTTTCTTCTGGCCGCCGCTATCAGAGAGAGCGAAGTAGTCGATCAAATTTTTAAGGCTACTTGAAAAATTCTTTAGGGGTAATGTGGAGTGGTTTAAAATATTTGCTTGAAGAACGAGGAGTGTTTGGTAGCACGAATTTGAACCCCTACTACCTATTTTAGTGGGTATAATTATATATAAATTCTCATCATAATTATTTTCTGATTTGGAAAGTTTATTTTTTTTCCTATAGGAAATGCTAAGTATGTTACCTTTAATATTTTAACACTTGGGTAAGAGATCTAACTACACAATAAGAGTAAATTGTTTGAAACTCACGCGTCCGAAGTGTGACTCAATTTATTCGTAATATCTAAACTAAATCATTTTTTACGGGTTTTCTGGCAGTGCTGACTAGATTATGAAGAGGTTAAAGTGAAAAAAAGCTATACACTTGTAAATTAGGAGAGAGAAATTTTTTTGTTAATTAAAAGTAAGACGATAAAACCAACGATGACATCTCATCCATGCCAGAAGGTTTGGTACAAGATATGTATAAGAAAAATAGTTGTTATTTATCTAAATTTCAACTGCAGCATGTATGCTAATAATTCGGATCTAATATTGTAAAGTATGAAAGAATCGGTGAAGGGATAGGAGTATAAATGAAAATAAAGGGACTTACCGAAGCAAAGATTAACCTCGCCAACGCTAATTTCCTGATTTGGATTTTGGTTCGATACGCATTGTATGATTCTTGTCTCGCCATCTAAATTTTCCCTACACTTTTCACATCCAACATCACTTCTGTACAAAAGTGAATAGTATGAGGCCAATTAGAATACTTTTATGAAAGTGCGACAGAAACTTTTAATATCTAAACTCTTGCTTTTTCCTCTTTAAATGAAACTTAGACCAAAGAATAACAAGGGCATCAAGACAAAACGATTTTGAGGTGTTTGTTAACAAAGAAGAAAAACGTGGAAGGAGTGAATTTGTGTGACAGAGATATAAACTTAGAATTTTGAAGAGGAGAGGATATGCAAAGTGAAATGTTTGGATGCAAATTAAACTAATTCTCATTAATTAGAGTTTATTTGGTATAAAATTGGCCAATGTTAATGGGATTCGAGTCAAGCTTTTGAAGTTAGTACCAATTTATGAACCTACTAATTACCAATATAGGGGCAGTAGGATAGCAACCTAAACACCAATAATTCTTCTTCTTCATTATTATTTATTTAAAACTGAGTAACGAAAATTACGAGGGAAGACCGGCTAAAAATGTGAAATAGAGATATAAAGCGAGAAATTTGTAAAGGTGAGTAAGAGTATATGGAAGTGAAAATGTGTGGAAGATTCATGACTCTAAGTGAAAAAGGAAGAAACTGATTTCGTTTCCTCAATTTCCTATTATAATCCCTCATATCATCAACTTCAAACTAACAAAACCATCGAGGGCATGTCTATTATAAAATATGAAGTGAAAATGTGTGAAAGATCGTAGCTACAGCCGTAAGGAAGAGAACGCATCTCTCCTTAACATACACACATCGTTCCACGAAGCAGGTCCTTTTGATCGGGATGGGTATACTTACACAAACAAACCAGTACAACATTTAAAAAATGCCCCTCCCCCTCGTGTAACGTAAAATTGAAAAAAAATGGTCAAAAGATCTAAGTCGTGTGCTTTCAATTATTCTCACTTATGACCTTCAACTTTCATCGGACCTTTAGTTAGTTTTCTTCTAATAATTCCCCGACTAACCTTAGGACGACTTTGGCAATTATACCATTCGAAAGAAAATCTAAAACGTAAAGTTTTTTAATTTCGTTCGAATCAGCCGAATAGTTACCATGTTATTGCCAAAAAAAATCATTGAAAAGTAAAATGATGACCCCTCCGACCGACCGACCTACGAATCGACCTACGAATCGACCTAGTAACTTATAGAGTCGCATACAAGTGACTAAAAATATCCCCTCCCCCACTCTGTCCCCCTAAAACGAATTTTGCTTTGGAAGATGAAAAGTAATTTTCCAATATTGAACTTATTCACTGTAATGAAATACTTCAAAGGCCATTCCAACGTATTGAGAGCTCAGTATTGACGCAAATATTGAAGGGGAAATGAGTTTACTTTTAATTATCGTTTACATCATCAACACAGAGTATCGGAGAGATCGCGGCTGCAGCAGGAAACGGGGAAAAACAAATAGGTAAAAAGAGAAGGGTTATTTTCATTCGTAAATAAAGTGTTAACAGAGAGAATATTTACATTATTTTATTTACTATACTTTTGAATCCTTTTATTTCTAACTGTTTACCCCTAAAAATTGTTAGGGGCAAATTAAAACGACCGTAATCTATTATAGAGGTGGACGCCAATCCGTTTTCAGCGCCAGGTGGCCTTCCCGCGTTGGCGCGCTCTGTGACGTAGCTTCTTATTTGCATACGGCGCATATTTGGGCAGATGGAGTATATGTGCTGTAGGATCTCCTGTATTGGCGCACATCTTTGGACAGATAGGGGTGGAGGGAGCTATGTGCTGGAGCATTTCGGCTATTAAGGGTTCATCTAAATGTAGAAGTCCTCTCTCACAATCCAACTTTATTGCACACTTATGCGCAGAATATCATCCTTATCCCTCTGTCAGCCCTTTCTTACTCTTTCTCGCAATCAACCCAACTCTTGTGCAATCTTTTAATCCCTCAAACATCCATTCTCGTATATTCTCTTCATCATCTACATATTCTCATTCGTGCTTCCTTCATGCACACAGCAATTCAGAAGGTTCTCAGCTACAACCTCGTTTACACTTTTCCTCGCACCAAATATACTATTACCCATTCATTTCTAATTCTTTCTACCCTTTCTACGTCCAATTACACCTCAGTACAGAGGTAAAATAGAATAGATTTGTGAAAATAAATAAGGATATTTTAAGGTTATTTTTCTTTTTAGTTAGAACTAAGAATCAAATACCAGACAAAACCATTGTGAGGTTTTCATAAAGAAGATTTAGTTGAGAAGAGTGGCGTAGAAAAAAATATGGGAAAAGGGATATAAACCGAGAAATCGAAGGAGAGATTATATGTAAAGTGAAATGTTTGGAAGCATATTAAAATAATTCTTTATGAAAGCAAAGGTGAGTCTGTAAGGTATAGAATTACCAAAAGTTACCAATAATTTATAAATAATCATTGAACAAGAAGTTAAGTACAATGAAAATTCGTTAAATACACGTGAATTTATGCAATTATAATGAAGAATTCATCAAAAAGTTCATGTATTCCACTCAACGTGAAGGCGTAAAAGTCTGATCTACACCCTAAACTATCCTAAAATTTTAAGAAACAAAGAGTCGCTCTGAAGTTAAACTCAATCCTATAGAGTAAATGAAGTCTGGTCATTATGTAAACAAAATATTTCTAAGATATGTAGATTTTAAATTTAACTGAACTATTAATTTTGTATTCAAGTATACTCTCTTCCACTTATAAACTACATCATTATGTCTGAAAGAGCGTGGTTACAATATTAATCCCAGGTCTACGAAGTTATAGTTAGATGAGTTTCGGAGATCGTATTCATCGATAACAGTCCTGCCTGCGTTGAAGCATATAACTAAGCTCTTAAATGACATTTACTATAATTAATAGGGTATTTTCGGCAAATTAATGATGCTATTACCTATGACTAGCCCACCGAAGTTGTATAATACCCTATGGTCCTGATATGTGAAATTTTCCCTTCACAGTGAATAATTCATTAAGGGGTTACACTTTTCTATATAATTTTCCGAGAAAAAATGGATGATGTTTTTATATCTATGCACTATACGCCGTCACAATGTGATGTGTATAGGTGAATATGAAGGTAATAGAGAAAAATTGTCCTTTTTTGAGTAAAATGAAGTTTTTGTAATCGGTTAAACTGCAATATACTCATAAGCAGCTAGAAATAGCCAATTAAAACTGTACAAAACTGTTAGATTCGAGTAATGTATATAGTAATTTGCTTTTTTCTAGATGAATAACGTCCCCTAGAAATGCCCCATTGGTATGTGAAAATGGTTAACCATTCCTACACTAACTTCATACCCCATCTCTGTGTGTGGCAGTGGAACAATTGTTGTGATACAGAGCGTGTTCCAACGAGTTAGTGAACATACCCTCTGTAATTCGACTTAAGAGGAAGTTAAAATAACCAATCGAAAGAGTTAACTACTGTCAGGATGTGATGTTGCATGCGCTCACTTAGCGTGGGTGAAAAATGTCTCACAGGTGTCGGCCGAGGATAAATACCAAATAAAATTGAGACAATAATTGATGAAATATTTTACAGAAAAATGTATTAATTTTTAACTTATCGACGTAAAATCGAAGAAAGTTAATATAAGAAAGGTATAGAGCCCGAGTTCTTCCGAACATGTCATACAAATATGGCTAATTTGCATCCGTGCATTGGGGCTAGGGGGGCACACAAACCCCATCTATCAGACGCAGCGTGTCTTTATACACCTAAAAGTCCATACTGAGACATGAATTAGTACTCCTTTAGTAGTTCACCACTACTTCCTTAGTAGCCCATAGGTAGTTCGTTAGTAGTCCATCAGTATCTCACTAGTACTCATCAGTAGTCCTTTACTAGTCTATCATAGTCCAATAGTAGCCATTAGTCGTCCATTACTACTCCATTAGTAGTCAATTAGTAAGAGCAGTGAATTTTGTAACTATTATTAAATTGTAGTGCAACGTATTGAGTGGCAGAGAGATGTATGAAACGATTGGAATAAGTAATGAACCTGCGAGAATTGGGGTGCGGATGGCACGCAAACTCACGTTGTTAGCTGTAGCGTAGTCATCCTGATAATATTGTAGTGATAATATTGTAGTGACTGAGAGTGAAATATAGTGAATTGAAATTAACTATAGGTACATAAATGTAATAAGATATGATATGTAGTAAATTTTGTTAATTACAAATAATGAAATGTAGTTAATGGCACTGAATATATGAATATTATAAAATTGTACTGCAAAGTATTGAGTAGCAGAAAGATATACTGAACGTGTGTGAAATGAATTGACTCGTAGTAAAATGTAGTGAATTGCAATAAAATGTAGTGAACCGCAGTGGAATACATTGTAGCGTATCAGGTTTAGTGAATACTAGTGGAATACTGTGAATCCTAGTGAACTAAAGTGAAATACTGTGAAATGTAAATTGTAATATAATGAAGTGAATTATAGCGGAATGTCATTTAGAGAGTAAGACATCTGATGGTGTAAGAGAGCAAGGCTGTTTGAGAGGATGTTTTTCTTCATCCCCAAACTAACGAATCACTTATGGAAGGGTGATGTATAATAGGGAAAATTTAGAGGGGATTTTCACATGGCCAGTCTAGGAGGGGTGAGGTTCTAGTAATCTAGACTAACCAACAGGCGAATTTCGTCAAAAAGTTTTTCTTAAAGGAAAATTATAAAGAAAATAGGAAATTGGCGAAAAGAACAATTACCCGAAAGTAAAAACTAAAACACTTTGGTAACGTGATGGACCACAGATAAAATTTATACGTAGTCATGGTTAGGTTAGGTTAGTTTGGATTCAGTAGCAAATCCCTATATGTTCCAATTATAAAAAAATAAGGAAATAATTAATAAGCTAAAAAAAATTACCAATTTTTTCCTGACAATTTACTCTAAATAATTATATAGAACGTGAATATACTCAAATTGCTATACGGTTTGCCATGACAAAAATGGTATTTTATCCTGTGAGTCGTGCAATTAGGCATCATTGTTATATTTTGACTCTGCTATTTGCCTAAATTAGAGTAATTTGAATGAAGGGACAACGTGATGTTAACATACAATAACATTGGAGTCCTACACAACAACAATTGGGTTAAGAACCTCTTAAAAGTGAGTTGTATTGGCCTGCATTATTGAAATTTTGGATTTAAAACAACGGTGTAATATTCAACTCTACAAATGACTGCATAAATACAATTAATACAAATGCTCCCTAAGAACCCTGATTCGTAGTGCAGTTAAATAACTTTTATGATGTACGGGAGCCTCATTCATTTAAACTCCATTTTAAACATTAAATATTGTAGGTATTGATGGCTCTCTGCATCCCATTTCAGTGACGTCATACTAACGAAATACAAAGCCGGACGCCGATTGGCTGACATGTGTTGACGTACGAATACTTTTATGGCGTAGAGAGCGAAAAGAAGAGGAGATCCTATTCTATTTTTAGAGGGAAAGAATACTGTGCGATATGGTTTTTTTAAATGAAATTTTATCTTTTTATAGCAATTTTGCTGACACGGTGTTTTTACCTGATAGTGCGTTGCGTTTATCGTGAAAAACCTCACAAGCTCTTTTAAAAAATCCTTTCAGTTCACAGATCCGATATGTCGAATTCTCACCATTCTATAAATGGCAGATCTGAGCAGAAATCTTGATTAATGAGCGGGATTGCTCAACCCTCCGCTTGTGAGATCTCCCGAAATGTTAAAATGGATTGAATGTCATCAATATTCTACTTCTAATCCCCCACAACCCATATCGTCGCCTTTTCGTTTACGATTCACCGCTAAACTTATTACATCCACCGACGAAATTTTCCAAATAAAAGAAAAAATCCATTTATAATCTTGATCATAGGAATAAGGGATAATGCAAATATGGAATGTGGAAGGAACTAGGATAAAGGAGTAAGGTTAAGAAGCTTAAACTAGTTAAATTTTGCGTAAAAGTGGCAAATATTATCTAAAACTAGAGCCCTATATAAAATATCCAACTATAACAATATGAACAATGTACAAAACATATATAGACATAATAACAAGTTATTTTGGGATTATATTTACCCTTCAAGGTAACTAAGGAGAAATCCTTTTATGGTTTAAGCAACCCTGAATACGATTTCGTCGTAAGCAATAGATAGGGAGTATCCTTTGCAGCGGTGACCCTCCTCTGCCAGTGTGTGGTAGAATCTGTATGCAGAGGGTACTTGATGATACTGCGTGTGCAGGAGAGGTGCTAATGAGCGTGTGAAAGTGAATTTTACGTGTGACGGAAAAGATTCGGTGTGGAAAGATATAAAAATAAAGTTGATATCGGGCCGATATCTCGTGCTGAACGATGTACTTTGCAATCAGTAATTGCAAAGCAGAACAGTGCCGAAATATCTCGGTTTGAAAGGCACTACGTAATCCAATGAAGACGAAGATATATTAAATACGGGATCCGGGAGTTCAGACGGTGGTGAAAAGCTCTCGTTTGATATTTTCAAAGTCCATTAAAAAACTATCAGTTTTTCAGAGAGTTTCTAAACCCAAATAAATATCTATTTCATGATTTATTTTCTACGAAGGTACGGTTTCTTCTTTAATATTGGTCCTCGAGTTATGTTAAGACAGAAAAAGGTTTCTCTTTGTCACTCTTACAAGTCTTTTCCTTCCTCAATCACCTTAAAGCCGAAGTAGTTTCAAACAATGCGTGGCAGAGATTCAGGTAATCGTTATGTCACAAAAAGGCGTAGATTAAAGAGATCTATGAAAAGGTAACATTACAGAAGTTGTTGAAATGTAAACTTCTTTCAATACACGTTTCAAGTTGATTATAGTTCTGGTAGAAAGACAATGAATCCAAACGTTTTATCGCAGCTAATCAGTTTCTGATGAAATATTGCAGGGGTGCATCACGTTGAAGGGAATTCTATTATAGTTAAAAGCAAGTCTTGTGGGGCAAAATTGCCTTTACCTTGAGATTTTTCTTTTATATCTCTCCAAGACTTAGGATATGAAAGTAATGGGGTTTAAAATAAAGGATTCTGGTGCTTTGAATGTTGTAAAATCACTTTTCTAGGTGTTAAATTTACCGAAAAATGAAGAAACCTCTATTGATTCTTAAATACTCAACAGGTCTACAACAAATGTGTTATTTTTACTTTATTCAATGTGGAGATTAATTTGATCTTGTATATTATCTTTATACATATGAAGAAGAAATTTTAAATGCTGGAGTTTTGCCTTAGATTACCTTATTATGAATCTATTATCGAATAGTTTCAGCGGAGAGATGGTAAATTCAAATGATTCCAGGGATTTCTTTTTAGAAATACAGTAATTCAAAGAAAGAACTATAATTTTGAACTGTGACCCGAAAATAAGAATCAGTAAGGCATCAGAAGAAAAATATTGAACATTTCTTTAACCCGAGTCTTTTATTACAATTCATTGTCTATGTTTATTTAAAAGTTCTAACTCACTCCAATTGGTAATTTCGAGTTAGAAAAAGGTGTAAATTAGCCACACAACAGAGGGACCAGGCTTTGCTCAACGCTTTCAATGGAAGATGATCTTAAATTCACTTCCTTCTTAACCGTGAAAGTATCACATAGAAATCACAGTCACTGAGGATTGTTTATTGGGTCGCTAAAGATTTTATTCACTAATTTTACAGATTTTAGCTAGAATCTCATTAGGCACGACAATTTTTTAAGAAAAGAATCTCTCTTTCTAGGTATTCACTGTAAATCAGGGTAAATTAGTTCCCCCAATTTTAGAAATTACTGTAAAACCGTGTAAAGACGGCTGGGAAAGACTACCGAAGATTCTTGGTCTATTTTCGATGGAAGTAAAGAAGTGATGGACGAAAACAAAGAAGTAGCGAAATGCAAGTTTTTTAAAAATAATTTTCACTTTTAAATAAAATAGATCGCACGATTCTTTTGAAAGATCTTGATATAGGCAAATGTATAAAAGGGCGAATCTCGAGCAATTAAAATTATGCGATGTTTAATTTATTCGAAATTCAGCCAACACCATACCAATGTCACGTAGAATTTTACAAAACAATTTACTTTCAACTCGTTTGAAAAAGTGCACACAATTCGAATCCTGTGACGAGATACACACAGAAACAGACACCGTTGCGAATTTGCGTGCATACATTCAAAAGTCTCTCGCAGGACCTAAATTTCGGTCTCGTCCAAAATTTCAGTCTCTAGAAGAGAGAGAAATCGACTGTCACGCACGACCTTCCGAGAGGAACAGGAGGCACTCAGTGCCTGACGCGCGAGGGAGGCTGTGACGTCGTTAGCATGAGGTTTGCGCTTGCGAGTGCCAGGAAAGCAGGCCCGCAAAAAAGAGGGAGCGTAATGAAGAGAGAGATAGAGAGTGTGTGTGAGAGTGAAAATGAAATTATGAGTGTGCGTTTGTGTCTGAGAGAGAGAGAGTAAGAGTGATAGAGATAGGGTGATATTAAGAGAGTGATAGTGAAAGTGAGAGTGGGAAAACGATAATGAGAGAGAGCGTAAACGAGTGATAGTGAAAGTAATAGTGGGAGGGATCGTGAGAATGAGCGTGAGAGAGTAAAAGTGCAAAGGTTAGAGAACGTGAGAGAGAGTGTGTAAGGGAGAGTGTGTGAGAGAGAAAGCTTGAGGAAAAGCAAAGGAGAAGGAGAGAGTGAGCGACAGAGAGTGAGGGGAGAAAGAGTGAGATAATAAAAGAGAACGAGAAAGAGAAAAAACAGGAGACAGTGCGAGAGAAAGATGAGGGATGAGAAAAATGAGAGATATCACGAGAGAAATAGAGAGATTGAGAGATCGAGAGAGAAAGAGAGAGAATGAGAGATGGAGAGAGAAAGATAGAGATTGAGAGAGAAAGAGAGAGAATGACAGATCGAAAGAGAGAAAGAGAGAGAATGACAGATCGAGAGAGAAAGAGAGATCGAGAGAGAAAGAGAGATTGAAAGAGAAAGAGAGAGAATGAGAGATCGAGAGAGATTGAGAGCTGGCAAAAATAAAAACACAAATATGCACAGTATTTTTAATTTCTTCCTAACAAAGTACTAATGCTAATAATGCTTGGGTTTAACTACCGTCCTGTGAACGTCAAAGCTTTGCATTTAAATCCTAGGTCTAAGTTTTCTATATATATTATATATATATATATATATATATATATATATATATATATATATATATATATATATATATATATATATATATATATAATACTGGTAATTGATTTGTTCCTTGGGAATCTGGTATGTAGCAGCAATGTGAAGACCCAGGTGATTACACTAATCATCTATTGGCCGGACGTTTCGGACCTTCACTATAACCATCTTCAGCGACTATGTCGACTAATGAGAAGGGGAAGGAACATTAATTGATATCAGTTAAAAGAATGCATTAAAAAAAGTGAAAGAAGGCAAGTTAAAATAATAAAATTAGCAATTATTAAAATTAAAGTAAAAACACTAATAACAATATATAAAATTAAATAATATTACCCAGTGTGATTTAAAAAAAAATAAATAATAGAAAGTGAAATTATAACATAAACTGACTTGATTATCACATATTAAAAGTTACTGAAGTAAACAAAAATAACCTATTATATTAAATTGTAAAAAACAAAAGAAAAAACCCGAAAACAAATCAGAATGAACAAAGTAACTAACCTTTATCGTGGGAGTTGAGAAATCAACTAACTAAACATATAAAAAAACTACTGACAAAATATATTCGGTTGGTCGGTTGGCTAGTTAATCTATTAAAGTGTTGGTTGGTTATATTGTGTATAGTTTAATTAAGGAAGAGTAATTATTTAGGTTTGGATTTATTTTATTGATATATAGTGACTCTAAGATTTTCAACCCGAGAGAAGTTAAGGCTGAAGATAATATAGTAAATGAATTAGAATTAAGAGGATGATGGTGATACTCTGAACGTTGCCTGATGGAAGAGGCTTCAGGTTTAGAAATGGGAACACCAGTCCGATGAGACAAACCCAAGTGCTTCGCAATCCTGCATTACAATTATACATGTACGACCTGCCACAGTCGTTATGTAGGCCAAACTATCTTACAAGTCAAATGCAGGATCGCTCCAAAACCTTGGTGTCCTCCCAATTCATCTGATGCAGTCTGTTTTTCTGGTGTGCTGTGTTGGCTGAGTTCGTATCGTTCTTCCGGGTCAGTATCTTTAATTTTCCGTGAATTGTCCTTTGTATTCATTCACACAGGTATTTAAAACGAGTCCAATGTTTCATATATATATATATATATATATATATATATATATATAAATAAAGTCAACTGCCACGAAGGAAAATGAAACCCGGGAAATCTGCGAGGCTTATCGCGATTAGTCGAGAGGCCTCGCAGATCTCCCTTGTTTCATTTTCCTTCGTGGCTGTTGACTTTATTTATATATTCATCGCGTTCCATATTTTCGTGATTCAGTTATGTATATATATATATATATATATATATATATATATATATATATAGCCGAGGGGCAAAATATTTTGGAAGGTCTGTAGTTTTTCTTATTCCTTATGCCAAAACATCTGGAAAGCAAAATAAAACTACAAGCCCCATGTCACAAGTCGGCGCCACCATACAGTTGTTCCAGGACCACAATATTACTGTGATGGACTGACTGCCTCATTCTCCGGATATGCCAAAACATCTGGAAAGCAAAATAAAATTACAAGCCCCATGTCACAAGTCGGCGCCACCATACAGTTGTTCCAGGACCACAATATTACTGTGATGGACTGACTGCCTCATTCTCCGGATATGAATCAACTGGAAAACCTAAAACAGGATGTAAGACGTCGTCAGTC
The DNA here is from genome assembly GCA_963969495.1 of Ceratothoa steindachneri. Taxonomy (NCBI): domain Eukaryota; kingdom Metazoa; phylum Arthropoda; class Malacostraca; order Isopoda; family Cymothoidae; genus Ceratothoa; species Ceratothoa steindachneri. The sequence continues at coordinate 202,952,658 of OZ018318.1, read as the reverse complement.
AGCTTCCAATGATCAATCGAAGGCATCATCCCCGAGGAGTGGGCCAGCATCATGTGTCGCATATATATATATATATATATATATATATTATTTATAAACCTACCATTACAAAACAAAATGCGCCAACTGATACTCGAATTTATCCCTTAGCTATTATACACTGGTCTGCGTCAAAAATGTACCTTAGGTTTTCTATAGTGTTTATTAATAAAATTGACCTCATAAATCCGAATCTGTCATCCGTTTTTCTCTATCACCTCCACTTTTCTCGATACAGGGTGTGATAATAATTTTCTAGTTTATACATCTCCTATATTACATCAAATTTCAATAGTTTTTGCACTGCTCTATTCGCAGTAAATTTTGTGTACATTTTAAGTAATTATGCAAATAGGTTTATATTTTGCAGGTTAAAAATTGCTTAGCATTATAATAATAAGAATAATAATAATTATAATAATAATAGTGGTTGAGTTAAAAATGAGCAGAAAATGTAAGAATAGCTCCGACAGATTTTGCTATGTTTGCGGCAAAAGTGACTTTTCCCGAGCAGCAAAGTACAATCTATCCTGTAATTTAATCTTTGTATCCTGCATATTTTGGAGTAAGGCTAAGAGATCAAGATAAAAGTTGTGCACCACATATCTGCTGCAAGGGATGCTACATAAGTTTAAGACGCTGGAGTCAGGGCGAACAGAAGTCCCTCTCTTTTTGGTGTTCCCATGGTGTGGAGAGATGGCAAGGACCACACTACGGACTGCTATTTTTGCATGACAAATCTTAAAGGTGATCATTGTATTAAGTATTTAAGCTTTCTGTATTATACTGGCTCCTTAAAATGTCATTATTAGGCAAAGACTTAGCATAAAATTAAAAACTAACATAGTTCACTTCAGCAACTCCAAATCAATTCCTTTATGTAATATGCAATTATATTTTCCACAGGTATAAAAAAGAAGAATAAACATAGTGTGGTATATCAGGATGTTTCTTCTGCCATCAAACCCCTGCCCCATGGCCCAGGAATTCCTATACCTTCTCCCCCTGAACATATAGAGGTACATGAAGAGATTAATATGGAAGTTGACCAAGATTATGACACATCTGAGTCTTATCAGATTTCCACACATGATATGGTCGCAAGACCATTCACTCAAGTTCAGTTGAATGACCTGACCAGGGATCTAAGGGTTTCAAAGGCGAATACACAACTTCTTGGCTCTCGACTTCGTGAAAGTAATCTTCTCGCTTAAGAAACAACATTTAGGGGGGGTACAGAAATAGAGAACAAGAGTTTCGAAGCTATTTTTTACAGCATTCTTCCAGCTCTTCAGTATACTGCGCTAATATTAAAGGACTTTTTGAGGCCCTTGGAATTCCCTACAACCCATTAGAATTGAGACTGTTCATAGATTTCTCCAGTAGAAGTTTAAAAGCTGTGTTACTGAATATTGGTAACAAGATAGCTTCCGTTCCTATAGGCCATTCAATCCAACTTACTGAAAGTTATGAAAATATGAAAAAATTGCTGGATGCAATAAATTACTCTAGCTATAAGTGGAGGATATGTGGTGACTTAAAGGTAAGATTATTTTACACTTGGCATTTCTAAGCTTTTTGATATTGACATTTTCATTTTTAATTGTTAATACTTGTATACACCTTTTGGTCAACTTACATTTTATAAGAATGCAAATCTGGAAATCATGAGTCATTTTTGAGTTATATTTTTTGTTGAAGTGTGTCCCTATAGGTTAATGCATCATATTGGGTTAATGGGGAACTTATCCTAATTGAGAAGGTATACAACACAACTCAATAAACTCAAAATAAGATGTAAATATATCCAATTAGTTCCAATACGATGATTTAATGCATCGGCATACAGGGATTTTCAGTACATATTCATATTCTTATTGTTTTAAGAAATATTACTTTGAATTTGTTTTTAGAAATATTACACTGAATTTACATACCGTGCTAAATCTTTTCAGGTAGTGTCTCTTACGCTTGGGACGCAAACAGGCTACACGAAGCATCCCTGTTTCCTATGTTTATGGGACAGTCGTGCAGATAGTATGCACTATGAGAAGAAGGTTTGGCCTCCACGAAAAGCATTTAGAATTAGATCAAACAATGTGATAGCTGAACCGTTAGTGCCTTCTCAAAAAATATTCCTCCCTCCACTGCATATAAAGCTTGGCATAATGAAAAATTATGTCAAAACCCTTAATAAAGTAGGCCAAGCTTTTAAATTTCTTCTTCAAAAATTTCCACAAATCAGTGACGCTAAGCTCCATGGGGGAATTTTTGATGGACTTCAAATCAGGAACTTGATCAGCAATTTGATGCATCAATGAAGGACATAGAAAAAGATGCCTGGAAAGCTTTCAAAGCTCTAGTTAACAATTTTATAGGCAATAAAAGAATCCTAGAAGAATATGTTGCCCTGGTCAATCAGCTCTTAACAAGTCTCAAACATTTGGGAGCTCGAATGTCTATAAAGATACACTTTTTACAGTCCCATCTGGATTATTTTCCCGACAACTGCGGGGATTACAGTAAAGAACAGGGGCAAAGATTCCACCAGGACATAATAACAATGGAATCCAGGTACCAGTGTAAATGAAACGGAAACATGCTTGCTGACTACTGTTGGTGTTTGAAGCGTGATGCACCAGATGACAGGCACAAACGAAAATCGTCAAGGGCGTCTGTTCTTCGAAATTATAATTATTTTCTTTATTATGTTGCATTATTTTATTTTTTGTTTATTAAAAGAATTATAGTTTACATACGTGTATTCCTGTTTATAGGATATAACAGTAATAATGCATTATTAGATAGAAAAAGTTTTTTTTTTTTAAATTCAGAAAAAATGAGGTAATCTCAATGAAAATGGTGTATGCTGTACTGAGAAAATCTGACCTGATTGAACAAATATACATTCATTTTTGAGCTCAGGAGGTTGCATTCATTAAGAAACCACATGAAATCCTGGGGAACATAAACAATTTTTTCAAACGCAGGCCTGTGTTATTCCTTTTTACTAACCTCCTTTAGCTCCTTCCATCTTAACTTTCTGAGCCACACAGTGGTTCTATTGTGTAAATAATGTTATCTCGTTCCCCTCTTCCCTCGGTCGATGGTGTTTGATCTAAGTATCAAGATTGACTTTAAAATTCAAGGACAAATTTCTCACTATTCATTTGGCACTCGATGAAGCGACCCGCCGAATTCGATCCTTTATTGCCGGACGTGATGCAGAACCCTATACTGCCGGACGTGATGCAGAACCCTATATTGACGGACGTGATGTCATTAAGTATGCAGAAGCCGCTTGGTCCAAGTGAATAACTCCGGAATGGCTTCGAATCGTATATTATGCTTTGCCAATGCTTACACTTGCCTGTTCAAGAAGGTCAATGGCGAAATATAAGCTATATTTACGCACATTAGGCTATGTGTTTGTTTCTTTTAAAGAAGAAACCATCGAGTGCGAGGTAACTATAAGTTTTCAAACAGAGAGCACCAGAGACAAAATGAATCGGCGCACTGAAGAGGGGGAGGAGGACAATCAACAATCCAATGAAAAGAGTGAAGATGGTTAAAAAGATGAAGACTTCAATATCAAACACACAGGGGTTCTTAGGATCCCTACTTGTGTAAATAACCTTCTCTCGTTCTTCTCTCCCGTATTACTAAAATTTAAACGCTAACTTACAAACTTGTACTCTTTTACAGGGGTGACCACGTTAGAATGAACTTTAAGTAGAGACGCCAACACTTTGAATCTCCAAACATTTGGATGCCATCGTCCACACAGGCCTGTCAGAGATCAGCCGCCAAACCCATCACCCCCTAATTTAAATCACTTCCAGCCACAGCTCTATCTCTCCATCCTAGGAACTACTTCAGTTCAATGAAGCTTCACACATAACACTTAGCACATAGCCTTTCCACCCTTAACAGTACTAATCCAAATAATACCATACAGCATACTATTATCTACGAATACAATAAAATTTATTCCACCAAAATAGTGTCGAAGAACAACAAATTCTGCTGACCAAAAGTTGCGTGCTCTCACTTATACTGATTTATGACCTTACGACCTTCAAAGCTTTCGATAATTCCCGGAATAACCTTGGGAGAACCTTAGCAATTATATCATTCGAAAGAGAATTTTAAAAAAACATAAGTGTTTCAAATTTCGTAAAAATCGGCCAAATAGTTATGATGTTATTGTCAAATAATTCACCGGCTAACCTTGGAAGGACTTTGGCAATTATATCATTAGAAAAAGAACGTAAAACAACATAAGGGTTTCATATATCGTGAGAATCAGCCTAATAGTTACAATGTTATTACGAAAAATATAAAAAGAAAACGGGGGCCGACCGACATAGTGAGATGTAGAGGTGTACGCGACTAAAAAAAACCAAACAGATTATGAAGGAAACTTCTCAGGCGAATGTGGCAGATGAGGCAATAGCTACAAAACTAGACTATTTGGTGGTCATGTATTACTTTGAGGAAACACAACTTATTTGCGGTTGCTGAGTGCTAAATGTTACGAATAAGTTTACGTTCAGCTGCTTTTAGCTATGCGACGTGTATTCACCTGTTTTCTCTCCAAATAAACAGATTCGTAATTAAATATTAATTATAAATACGCCCTCGCCGAGAGGATTAAATTTTTTTGCTTTTGAGCCTTCAGATTTGTTCAAGATGCCTAGATCAACTTTTATTTTGTTGGGAAAACAAATTATTTAGAATAAATTGTAATGATTGAGCTGTTTTGATTTATCCATAGAGGTTACAAAAAGAACGAAGTTTATTAAACATCAATATTTTCATATCAGTATTTTCATTCCATTTTCTAACTCTCCATAAACTTTATAAAATTTTCCCAATTAGATAACAAAATTTATATTAATCACAATAAATTTGCCCCAATTTACTCGAAAATGAATGCCTGACTATAAATAGTTTACCCGAGTATATACCGAAACATCAAAATAATAATGTATTTTATAAATCTTTGAGATATATTATGTTTGTTGACTCCTTCTCATATGCTTGAGTGATACTAATGAACTATATAAATAATAGTAATTATTTGTTAAATTCTTGACAATACAAAAGTTAGTTAAGTGCTTAAAGACTTTCAAAATAGTATTAAAAAATAGCTCGCTTATCTATTCAATGAACAGAACAAAATAGCCCACTAAACATAAGCGAATTTATCCATAACACTATATTTTAAGAACAAAATCAACACCTTCAAATACAGTCTTGGTCGTAAGGTTCTTGGAAAATTCTATCTATGTATATTTCTCAGTTTTCAGTTATTTTACCCCTTCTGAGTAATTTACTTTTGCGGATGTTTATGAGCCACGACCTAAATACGACAAGAAACAGCATCTCGTCCCCCAGCCTGAGCCTGATGATTCGCTCTGTGATCTAACCCTTACTGTCTGCGAGAATGGAATCTGTTGGAAAAAAGATGTCCGGATTTCAACGTTCAGGAAATCTTCATCAGATCTGCAGTAATTCTAAATTCAGCAATGATATCAAACGGCTCTTTGCTGCTTTTAAATTTAGCTACAACCCAAGCCACTCATTGGAGGTGGTTTATTGATGTATCACGTTACAGCATTAAAGCTACCTAGTCAATTGGGGGGGGGGGGGGTGAGGCAAGCCAGCTCAACTCAGCGCCGGTCCTAACCCGGATAAATAGGGAAGGTTGGAGTCAAGGGCATCCGTCCGTAAAGTCTCTGCCGAAACCTTAATGGATGAGTCTTTTACCGAATTGGAAACGACTCATCAAGAACGGCGAACCCAGGTAGGGAAAAACCGAGAAGAAGAAGAAAGAACTATATTTTAAGAACAGGATTTTTTAGAGGGTTCGAATTATAATGGATTTTTTTTTTCTTAGTTCGGTTATGACATTGGAATATTTTAGGTTTTTATTCAATTTATTTCAATGAGTTCCGTTACAGTTTAAAAAAAAATTGTGAAGTTCAGAATAAATAAATATGATTATCTAATGTTTTAATTTTTTTTTTTAAACAAAAAGAATTACAATTGGTGAAATTCAGGAAATTTATAAAACTTTAGCCATGGATGCTTTTTTATTTTATTTTTTGCTATATTCGAAATTTTTATCGAAATTATTTCTAAAATATATTTTCAATTTTAATCTTTGTCAGGAGGAAATAGCTACTGGCACCTATAAACGAGTAGAGGAAAATGAGGAGTAGAAGAGACGCTCCTTATGTCCCTTACAATATATTTTAAGAACCGGCGTTTTGGGATAGAGAAAAAGGTTATTGATTTTTTAGAATAACAACCTAATTCAAGGATGGACAGTAATTTTAAGTAGCGGACCACATTAAAGATTATGTAAAACTTTGCCGGCCGCACTTCATCAATTAGAGGCAAATTTCGGATGCATATACTCGTAAGTTAACTGCAATTACTTTTGTGCATTTGTTTGCATATACGACATAATCATAGATATAATTACACATTAATAACTAAGGGTAATTTTTTTGCATAGTTTTGCCACCCCTTTTAAACTATTTCCAGATTTTATCAGAGTTGGGACCTACAGCTTAACGTGGAATCCGAAACACGATTTAAATTTCTACATCATGTGATCATAACTCAGGGCCAAGTCGTCTCCCATCCAAGTCCTAATCACAGTCAACGTAGCTTAGCTTGAGCGAGCGAAAAGGAGCGTGCAAATAATGTGAATAAGTATCGTATTTTTTAAGAACATTTTATTTACGAATGAAATATATTTAAGAATGATTGATTTAAGAATCTAGGAACTACAGAAAAATTGATGAGATGAGAATTGGGCAAAATGTTCAATAATTAATTTTTAATATTTCGTCGAATTCTGAAATGAAACGCGAGCCGCAGTTCGCCCAACTCTGACTTAAAACTTTGCTCATGTCAGTAAGTTGAAAAGTTATGTAGCTATTTTTCCATATAATAATGAGATTATTGATTGACTCCTTTGGTCAAAACTAAACTAAATTTTGCGTTCATATCTTTGATCAATATTTAATGCCATGTTAATGAACTTTGAATTGATGTAATCATGATAAATGCAGGTATTAACATGACATGTTCTAGGAGTTTAAAATACGATTATCAACAGCAGTAAAGAGAAGGAACATTTTCACTAATAATAATGGAGTCAAAGTTTTAAATGTAAAGAAAGGCCAGCGATGGTTTACTCACTTTCATTACCTCTTGAAAACGTCGAGGGGTCACATAGTAGCGTTTAAAGGATATAATAAAGGCAGGAACATCCCAAAGGAAAGACAAAACAAGAATTATGAGTATTTTTATAATTTCCTGAGTTTATTTTCACTTACAAGAGAATTAATTCAAGATATTAAAATGAAATTACCCAAAAACGCTAACAAAAAAATATAAAGAGAGAAAAATAAAGAATGAGAGAGAGAGAGAGGATAGAAAGCGAGTGGGAAAAATATATAACAAAACTTACATAAACACAGAGAATAAACCAATTAAAATTCAAAAATAGTTGTTCTACTCTCTGGGGGGGCATTTTTGCAATCGTACCGTGAGATATAAGTTGAGAGGACTAAATAAATACAGGGTACCATGCACGAAAATAAGGGGATCAGAAGCAACTATAAATCACAGGGTTTAGCCAAGATTTTCCTCTCTTAGGACAAGGCAATACGATTCACCCAAGAAATATGGTGCCAAAAGGTATTGGAAAATCGAGTGTCGTTTGAATTATTGCGAAGAGAGGCAAAAGGGAGAAACCTCCACTGGGACTGATTGCAAAATCGAAAACTAGAGACGACTCAGGTGATCTCAAAGCTATTGTCCAGATGAAATTACAAAATATAAATTTCATAGGGAAAATGTGCATTTTTACGGTCTCATTAAAAAATAGAGTTCATATGAAAAATGTCTAATCATTGTAAAATGTAGTTTCATGTTTAAAATGTGGATATTCAGGTAGAAGTGTACAATTTGTGTACAAATATATGATGCCATGCAAAGAATATGCACGATTGATTGCCAAAAATGTCAGATTTCATGTAGAAATCTACAATAAATTACAAAAATGTACAATTTCGTGAACAAATATACAATTTTAATAAATATTTTCACTTTTCTGAACAAAATCAGTAATTTTATCTGAAATATCAATAATTTCATATATAAATGTGTAGATGCATGAAAAATGTAGAATTTCTTGTAGAATGTTCACTTTCATGTATATATGTAGAATATTAAGTTTAAAATGTACAATTTCGTGTACAAAGTGTAAAGTTAATTTCGAAGAAAATGTAGTTGCCTGGACAAAGTGTAAAGATTGTACAATTTTATGTTCACAATGTAAGATTTATTATACAAGATGTAATTCTTTTATAAAAGTTATGTAGTTTGTGTTAAAATATACAGTTTAGGTAATAATGTACAATGAGAAAGTTAGCCTGCTCTTTTTGAATGTCTACTGTAAGAAGAAAGAGCATGTTAGAATTATCCAAATGAAATACCCAAAGTTGTTTTTCATGGCGTTTTTAACACTATCTCATATGTCTAGTATATCCATTCTCTTTTTTCCCCGTTCCCCTTTCTTGCTATTACTTTTTACTTTGTTCAGTCCAGGTCTTAAATTTATACAGTTCAACTAATGATGTCGGAGGCTTTTTATAGAAAGGTGTACGATGCTGCCGATAGAGATGATAATTATGACATTTTTTATGAAATTTTATTAAGACTTTTGACAAAGTGGCACGCTTACGTCCTTTGAATAACATTAAAGCGCATGGGTTTGCTGGAAGGATATTTATGTGTGTTCACTCTAGGCTTAGAGAAGAGAGCAAAGAGTTGCTATCGATTGGAGTAAATAGTGATGATGTCATTCTGAAACTGTATCTGATATTAGTTAGGGCTGATCTTGACTATGGGGTGGAATTTTGGTCACCGTATTAGAGGATGGATATTGGTTTGCTTGAGTCTGTGCAAAGAAGGTTAACTAAGCTGATTCATAGGGTGAGGAGATTACCTTATGGTGAAAGACTTAAGATACTAAGTCTTCATAAGATCGAAAGGAGAAGAAGAGTCCGAGGGGACTTGATTGAAGTCTCCAAGTCGAAAAGAGGCTATAAGCGGAGACATTTGTGAAGTTCTTATTTTTAGTGAACAGGATAGGATACGTAGCTATGTGTTTAAACTGGAAAAGTTAAGGTTTAGGAAAAATATTAGTAGAAAGTGATTTACAAATCGATTGGCACATTAATCATGTCCTAGATGCGTGCTCCATGCTGAGTTTTAAGAATAGACCACATAGATTTATGGATCTAGGTGGGACCGAACTTTGGGATGTGAAGAGGAGCTGCCTCGTAGAGGCTATTGATTAACTTTTTTCAGATTCATTTTCTATATTCTTATGAAAGAGTAGGAAAAATGTCTTAAATGTGTACATTCATTAATAGCCAGAGACAAAAAGTGTGATTCAATATTTATTTTAAGTTATTACGCTAATATACATATTTTATTCTAATGTTTTGTTTCATTAAATGTGGTTAATTGCTGCAGCATCCACCTTTTACCTTTTTACAAATTCCACTCTTTAAATTTATATTTTTCACATCTTTCGTTTTTTATCCGACTAAACACAACCAAACTCATCGATTTTCCTTCTTATTTTTCCAAAATCCGAGCGTTTCTAAATTCCTTCATAGGCCAATGAACAACGATGCTATATCAAATAATGTCCAGTCAAATAAGTTTTAAATGCATCCATAACAAACCCACTTGCCAAGTAACATCACCAACTACATGAATAATTACCTTAAATATTGATTATCTCCGGTGGTGACTAGGGCATCCCCCATGGTGTTTTAAGACGTGGGATATTTTTTGAATATCGTGACATATATGAATCACCGCACAATACAGGACTTATATCAAAACACATATACTTTGTCGCGCAATACATGACATATAAAAGTTTATATCTTTACTATGAAGAGAGTAATTTTTCAATACAGATACTATGATGTCATTCAATCGGATGAGGTAAATTACTAGGATCTCTCACTTGTAGATCTAAGCAATTTGGAATGGTGAAAAATGTCTGTGACAGAAAAACAAGTTGACTAAAAATGGGGTAAAAACATTCTCTAAGGATGCCAGGTTACGGCGTTATGGCAGCGGAATTAGGTGCATTTTCTCAAGTATGATTTTCAATGAGTAAAATGGATAAAAATGGTGGTCGGTCATTTATAGCCATGGCTTATTGACCCTTGTTATTTCAAAAGCAATTGATCAGGGTTGCATTTTCGAGACCAGAGAAAGAATTTGTTAGGGTTTTACTACTAATCTGTCGCCTTATGGGGTTTTATCACTCATCTGCACTCTTGGTAGGGGTTTTACCAACGATATTCACTCATGATATGGAGTTTATCACTAATCGATGCTCTTAGTAAGGATTTTATAATAGATCTGAACTCTTGTTATTGAGTTTGCCATCGATCTAAGCTCTTGCTTTTGGGGTTTACCACCGATCCGAACTCTTGTTATTGGGTTGACCACTGATCTGAACTCTTGCTATTACGTGTTATTATTTGGTTTTGGTTTACCACTGTCATGATCTTGTTTTATGGGTTTACCACCAATCTAAACTCTTCCTATTGGATTTACCACCTATCTGAACTCTTGTTATTAGGATTTGTTACCAATCTGAACTCTTGTTATTGAGTTTGCCATCTATCTGCACTCTTGTTATTGTTTTTACCACCAATCTAAACTCTTGTTATTGAGTTTATCATCTATCTGCACTCTTGTTATTATGTAGGTTTACCACCGATATTAACTCTTGTTATTGGGTTACCACTGATATATTCCTTTTTCGTGGGCTTAAAACCAATATAGAGAGGAAAGAATAAAAGGAAGTCAAGACAAAAGGAGCTAAAAGAAATGAAGAGAGAAGAATAAAGGTGATAAAAGGAAAGGAGACAAAAGTAATAAAAACAGCAGTATTTTAGTTATAAAAAAGGGCAAAGGAATATAAATTAAAAATGAGAGATAAACTGAAAGTGATACAAAAAGAAAACAAGACAAGTGTAAAACAGATAACATGACAGGAGACAAAAAGGAAAGTAGGTAAGAAGAAATGAGATAAAAAGGGAAAAAGTCAGGAGGAAAAATAATGAAAGGGGAAGATACGAGTATGAAAAAAGAGGAAAGGAGAAAAAATGATGAATGGAAAATGAGTTTAAAAAGAATAATAAAAAGATGGGCTTAAAAGTGGAAAAGCCACAAAGTAAAATGGAAATGAGATAAAAGTAAGTGAGATGAAAGGAAACAGGATAAAAATCAACTGAGTTATAAGGAAAGAGAAGAGATAAAAATGAAGAGGGAAAATGAGATAAAGAGAAGGAGGTCTTTACTGTGACATGTACCGGTCGGTGATAAAAATTTACTACTTCCACTAAAAAAAACTATGGAAAAAAATTTATGGTAAACGTTCCTGTGCACAGTGTGAAATCGATGGTAAAAAGCATACTGCTACACCCACTACAACAATAACACTCCCGTATGTTAGAAACATATCGCCGGAATACTTATGCGTTCTCATACAAGTGTGCTCGTTGTGAACGAAAAAGGAGGACGATACCAAATAATTGATACATCCGCTTTACCGAGTGCCTTTCATACCTGTTCTCCGAGGCAAATCTTTTGCTCGCTACGTTTAAAGGTCAAAGGTTCTATTGAAGGCAAACAGCTATTCCACATCGACGGGAAGGTAAAGCCTTCGCTTGCTTTTAACATTAACTTCTCACATCTGTTCGCCGTTACTGCGTTTTACCGTACACAGGAATGGGATATTAGCGCTTTCTTTGTTTTTAGATACGTATAGGAGCTTTTAAGGGGTATTTTCGGTATATTAATTTTATTATCTTTTTGTTATAATTACGTTTCGTAAAAAAAATGTTTTTTAATTCGAATTTCTGGGTTTCTCTTAGTACAAATCTGTTCCTGGAAGCCTCTCGTGTGTCGTTCGAGCTATCGCACATAGGATTTAGGTAGGAATATATTTCTTTCAGGATTTTGTTTAGAGATCAATTACTGCTGTGAATCTTACTAGTTCCTACATGAGTGTTTCTGGTATAGTATAGGCCAGCATGCAATTATAATTATATGTGGAGGATTGTGTGTCCTCCGGGCCTCAAGGCTCGCAGGTGGATTTGCGTCTTTAGGCTGGTCCAAAAAATGGTATCCATTTATAAATTAAAATATCTCAGTAACATCTGGCGCTACAAACTTAAAACAAATATTATTGTAAAAATTAATGTTTATTTAAAAATATAATTGAACCAGGATTGAGTTTAGTTAAATTATTAATACTTAAATTGAGTTTTAAAAGATTTAGTGCCAAAATATGTTCTCTATTTGGTCATTTTACTTTATTACTCCATTTTTAGATTTAAGAAGATAGGCGATAGGTAGTTTATCAAACTTTCCGAGAAGATAGCAAATGGCTTTAACAAAAATTCTGAAGGAGTATCTCGATGATATTTGAAAAAGAAATTGCCGTAGTTTTGAGAACACTTCGGGAAACTGTCACTATTGAACATCGTCACGAAAGTAGTAGTCAACCAAGCTAAAAAATAAATTCAGATTATTAATGAACTTGTTCTAAGTCAGGAAGATAAACCAGCTACAAGTAAAAATGATCGTAAAATTTATAAGTTGAAGGTATTTCGCGTTCTTCAGTCTAAAGAATAGTCAAGGATGTCATAAAAGTAAAAAAGAGTATTTGTTACAGCTCTACCCAATGCAGTGATAAGAAAACACGTGGACAGGTACAAAAAAACTAGGGAGGAAATTTCGATTAGATAAAACAGTATGAATAAAAGAAACGATCGTGTTCGCTTTCAAACTCTTTCGAATCCTGCACAAGAGAGCTTACTTTTCTGAGGCTATAATGATCTCATTGTCCGAAGCATCCATGAATAAAAACATCACTAATTTTTTTATCACTCGTGGTGTGTTACTTGGTGTAGAATACTTTCGTGGTTCAATCTTGTCTCAAATGCTACTTAAAAGTGAAAATTCAAATGAATTTGTCTTTATGCAAAAGGTTGACCATTCTCACACTGCACAAGAAACACTAACATATCTCAATGCTCATACTCCAAGCATTATCAAACCAGAAAACAGGACACCTAGCACTCCTGATCTTAATTCCATTCATTTTCTTCGTATGATCTGCATTAGAAGAAAATGTATACCGTAGTGAAAAAACTAAAAATGTTCTCCGTCTTCGACAGCTAATTTTGGATTATTGGGAGTCTTCTACGTGAGTTTATTGGAAAGTCTATTTCTAAGTCGAGAGACAAAATCAAGCTGCCGTGGATAGGATGGAGTTCAAATTATTTTTTTTATTCTGGCAAAAGTTAATGGAATATGAAAATTTAAATATTGCTACTTTCTTCTATTAGTCTCTCTCGCTCTTTCTATATATATATATATATATATATATATATATATATATATATATATATATCACCACATTTTATTTAATCTATTTTCACATTCTTTACAAATCTCTTTTTATAAAGCATTTTGAAGAATTTTCCTCGTTGGATTTTGATTGAAATATTTAAAAAAATGCTACTAGTACTTTTCATCTTTCTTTTCTCTCTTATTTCTGCCTACGCTAAGTTAGATCATAGTTACAAAGAAGGGATTGAACCTTTTCTTTGATCCATTTTAATCCCTCTTTTGGAGCCTATGCTGCTTGTTCTATGAATTGGCTCATGGAGTCATTCATCGCTTGGACTCCTTCCAAATGAGAGAATGATTCAAATGTAGTTGCATTCATCTGCGTTTTCTATCGCCCCATGATAGGGCAAAACCATTTTTTGTAGCACTGGAACAGGGGGGTGATTTCCGTGACTGCTGGCTATGTAGTCCCTTTTTTGTCTACTCAGGATAACTAACTTCCCCGCAATTTTACTCTCCATGATTTCAACCTTTTTACCTATTTTTCCTAAAGTTTATAGCGATTTTCTTGTCGGTTTGACCCTTTAATAAAAGAAACAAAAAACACGTGATTATACATTCTTGTTATTTTTACCAGTCACTCGATCTAGTAAACTAGTCCACTATTCAACATTCCTATTCATAAATCCACTTTATCATATTCAAAGAAAAACATTATAATACGTCATTGGTCACGAGAAATGATAATATTTGGCAAAGGGTAGCATGGAGGAAGCATGTTTTTTATGAAACACCATTTGTGGCAGAAATGGTGGCCCTGGGATATTGATTAACCACTAGAGAGATGAAAAAAGAAGGTTCCTTTTTCATATCAGATGGGGTTTACGGCTCTGTCACCTTTGCTCTCGCCTCTTCCTCTTATCTTCCCGAATTAGTAATTTGACGACGGATTTGGGGTTGCGAAGGGAAGTCTTCTTTGGACGAATGAAAGTCTGCTTTGTATGATAACGCGCCAATCTTACTCGGCGAGGGACGGCCTTCCATGCTCCACAGTGCTGCATTGCCAATCAAATCAAATAGTGCAACGAGATGCTTTTCAAACGAGCACCATATGGTGCCAATCAAATCGGGAGCGACCAGAAAGGTGGATCAAGATAGTTCCCAAAGGAGTGCCAAGTGGTGCCAATAAAATGAAGACCGAACAGAAAGGTGTACCATGATTCTTGCCATAGGAGTGTCAAACAACCTCGAAAAGATAGGGACTAGCTCGAAAGATAAATCGAGATGGTTTTCAAATTAAGCATAATCAGTGTCAATGAAATGGGGACCGACAGAAAAGGTGTATCTATATGATTTCCCTTTGAGTGCAACATAGTGCCAATAAGAACGCCACCGACAAAGAAGGAGCATCGAGCTGCTTATTAAAGGAGTAGGAAGCATTGCCAACAGAATAAGCGCCAGTCAGAGAGATGGCTCAAGATCCTTTCCGGTAAATGTAATGTGATGCTTTCCAAACGACTGTCAATCGTGTCATTCAAATGGAACTAACCAGATATGTGAACTAAGATGCTTTTCAAATGAAGGACAATAAAATGATGACGGGTAAGTAAAGTGAACCATGATATTTCACGAAAAGTGACATTGAGGGCCAATTAAATTGTGATCTCCAAAAATGGAAGAGAGAGATAGAATTTTATGGAGTACAAAACAGTGAAGGTGGACCAAGATGTTTTTCAAAGGCGTGTCAACTATCGAGAAGTAAAGATCAAAATTAATTTGAAAAAGTATTGAAAGGCGTCTGGACTTAACTGTACCACTTTATATTAACAACTCTTCATCCCTAAGGAACTTGCCCGATTTGCTTCTAAGCATTTTCACCTTCCCATAGTTTACTAGAATTTCAAAACCATTTTAACGAAGATCACATCATTCTTTTTTTTAATTCTCTTACAATAAATATCCAATCTAGATATAAGTGAAATTGAGGATTCAACCTTGTCTTGGATTTCACAATTTTTACCTCATCCTGGATTGACACGAGGTTAAATGGCAAAGGTTAATCAAGTTATGAAAATTATCGATTAAAAATGGATTTCAAAAAAGGAAAAAATAGGGATCAAAGCTCTCAATCCTTCAAGAGGGAGAGGAAGGAATCAACCCAGCTAATGGGGTTGGCAAAATGGGTTCTCCTCAGAGGTGTCAAGTTTGGTTTCTGTGGCGACAATATTGAGATGCGGTGATGGACGAGGAGAAGGCACCGGCTTAAATTCTCTTACTTTTATGGGGGTGGGGGACTATTTGGGGGTAAAATCGATAAAGAAGGGAGAGGGATGCATAAAGAAAATCCGAGAGAGGAGTAAAAGAATAAAAACCACGGCAAACAAAAGGATAATGGACGAAGGAAGAAAGAAAGATAGAAGAGAAGGGGAATCAGGTTAAGAGATTAACCAAAGATAAACAAGAAATAACCAAATTATAAACAGAAAGAGGAAAATATATACGGAGAGAGATATGAGAGAAATCAGTAAAAAATTACTCAACAAAGAAACAAACAATTAAACCGCGGGAGAAACAAAGAGAAATAGAGACACAAGGAAGGAAGAAAGAAAAAACGAAGAAAGAATCAGACGGATGTTAGGCAAAGAGATAAAGGAATATTAAATGCATAGCAAGAGAGAAAGAGGGTGGTACGGTCCAGCAGAGAAACAAATACTGGAAACAAACGGCTCATTGGAATGTCAACAAACTCGCGGACACACAAAGATTGGAACCAAATAAAGCATTGTTTTAGTGGCCATCTCGCAAACATCTCCAACCTAGAATCCGGAAGTCACCAATTCTCAGACGCCAATTTAAGCCCATTTTTTGCGCACAAGAATGAAAGGATCAATAGAGCCTATTACAACCCATTGCAATATTAATACAACGCTAAGATCTGCCAATAAAGAGGGTTACTATCTATTTCCATTCTAAGTTACCTTATGTTTCTCCTTACTCAGTAATTCCATGCCAAGAAACTTACTTGAGTGTTATGTAAGAGTACTGCAATAGTATTGCATGGGTGGGGAATGTGCTATAAAAAATAATAGAAAGATGGAATGATATAACTCCAAAGGTGATGTGGTCAACTGAAGGCAATTAACCCTATGGAGTAAAGGTCTTTAACTTTTTAAGTGGTGGTCTAAACTTTTAGTTAAGAGAGCTATTTTGGGAGTTTAGCAGTAGTTAAGTTGGGACAAAAGAAATCAAGAATAAGATGAGTAATTATGGCATATACGCAAATTAATAATGTACATATGAAATGGATCTTTGTAATAAGCCCCCAAAGTCCAAATCTGAAGTCCTGAGATTTAGAATCGCGAACCACCCCAAAATCCCACAAACAGTATTAACCTTAAAACTAAATAGACATTGGCGTACATTTGCTTTAAAACGAAATTTTCTGCTCATCCTTTAAGAATACAAATGAAATGTGTAAAATTGCAACTTCTCAAAATGGGGGTGCCAAATTGAACGCAAGACGGCATTTATAGCTACACGATAAATCTAACTAAACCTAACATTACGTGAGCTAGCCAAATCTACGTTAACACGCATGACGAAGGGATTGTTGGTGTTCTCAGAAACCGTGAACATTGACAAGTTTTGGAATATTTTCAGGCAGACAATCACACACTCCAATCACTTTATCTCTATCGCTTTTTTTTATTTTGCCACCTTTCTTTTATAATTCTAAATAAATGTAACTTATTTACATATTTTAACTTATATATCCTAACTCTTGTTAAGGTTGGCGAAATGTTGTAAATATAGTAAAAGATAGAGAGTAATTTAAACTAGTCGATATACAGGACGCGACATATTGGGCTTAGAAAATTGAGGTGCAATAAAATCATTGCAGTTATTGAAAAAAAAAGAAGTTTCATAAGTCAAGTGTTTCGAGATTTCTACCAGTTTGGATTCTGCCTTTTGGGATTCTGATTTTCAGGATTTTGTCCTTTGAATTCTGATTTTCGAGAATTTGGCTTTTGGATTCTGATCTTCGGGATTTTTTTTATTATGACGTTAGTGATTTTGGCTTTTAGCATTATTACATTGGGGATTATGATTTTCTGGCTTTTGGCTTTTGAGATTCTTGACTTTCTGGCTTTTGGCTTTTGAGATTCTTGACTTTCTGGATTTTCGCTTTTGGATTCTAAGTTTCGGGATTTTGTTTTTCGTGATTCTGATTTTCTGGATTTGGACTTTCGGGTTTCTGATTTTCTGGATTTCGGCTTCTGTTATTCAAGCTTTTGAAGATTTGAATTTTCGGGATTTGTGGTTTTCGCGATTCTGATTTTCGGGATTTTTGTTTTGGGAGTCAGACTTTATAGATTATTAATTTTAAATTTGGGCTTTTGGAATTTTGACTTTCGTGATGTCTAAGTAAATGTTGATAATAATGATAGTGATAATCAGTGAAAATCAATTAATCCATACATTTCGATATTACCAAGCCAATAATAATGAATACAGCAATTAATACTTACATGATGCTGTCATTTGAGACGGCCTCAATCAAAGCCCGTCAACTTATTTAATCATACCTCTGCAAGATATACTAAGATGCATTTACAATATTTACATCTCGTTTCCATTTTAAACTGGTTTCAGTGAAATAAATACAATACATTATGGGTTTTTGCTCCCCCTCCTCCTAAAAAAAGATTGGTAGGAATGAAAAAAAAAGTCTTATTTCAGAGAGGCTATGAAGTGTTTGTGGTTTCGTAAAAAAGAATGAAAAATAACCTTTTGATAAGGCCCGAAGAGTATTAAAATCTCACTTTAAAGATTCGTAAAGAGTAGATTTCTACCCATGGATAGCTCTGAAATAATCCCATTTAGGAATAATGAAAAAGCATCGAATTCTATCAGAATTGGGATTCATGATAGATTTATTAGCTACTTTTAGCATTGATTTACATCAGATTTGTGACTCATGATAGATTTATTAGTTACTTTAAAGCATCGATTTACATAAACATTGGGACACATTATGGATTTATTAGGTACTTTAGCATATATTTGCATCATTATTGTGACTCATGATAGATTTATTAGCTAACTTTAGCATTGATTTACATCGGAATTGTGCCTCATGATGGATTATTAGCTACTGATATCATTGATTTACATAAAAATTGGGACACACGATGGATTTATTAGGTACTTTAGCATATATTTGCATCATTAATGCGACTCATGATAGATTTATTATCTACTTTTGGCATCGATTTACATCAGAATTGGAACTTTATTGAATTTATTAGCTACTTTTCGCATCGATTTTTTTATCAGAATTGGGACTCATGATGGATTTATTAGGTACTTTTAACATCCATTTACATTAGAATTAGAACTAATGAGAGATTGTTAGCTACATTTAACATCGATTTACATCATAATTTAGGCTCATGATGGATTTATTAGTTACTTTTAGCAACGATTTTAATTGAAATATGGGTTTATTTTATCGTCTATTACGTCACACGCCGTGAAACGATATATTTATTTTACTTAATCCAGCCAAGGCTTTCTCTAATAAATGCCATTAAAATGATTTTTTTCCTTTTCGTAATGAAAAAGTGGAAATAAAGAAGCCTTAATAAAATTACACATTTCCTAAAAAATTCCTCAGAAATTTATAAACTCGAAATTTGTTCCCTCTAATCCGTTTTCTTCTGGAAATTAATTACTTTAATTTTTTTGATTAATTTAATTCAAGGTTTTTGAGGAATAATAACATTATAATTTTATATGGTATTATTTTTGGGTTAATAGAATTATAAAAATATAATATGAATAGTTTTTTGTTTTCATTCACACATCTGTCCAAAACAAGTCGGAATTTACCATGCAACTGTAAGGAATGAACAAAATTACCTAGGAGCTACAGTCATGGTAACATTTCAATATTATCGTTCAGACTTTATTTACAATTTTTTACATCGAATTTACTTAATCTTCTTAAATTGTGCACCCATTTGATTATAATTAATTAACGAAGTTTTCTATTTTGCAGATAATTTAGCCATAAAACCTTATACGACTAGAAGGCCATAACAGTGGATCAAGAAGACCTCAACGGTGTAGTAAGCATACTCTTGCAGGAAGTTGACCTCCTACATTTTATTGGACTCTCTTTGTTGTTGGATGCATGTTTCCTCGCCGGGGTGAAGCCCAAAGATCTCTCCCCCATTACAATTATTTTTTTTAATGTGAGAAAGCACTCTGCTTTCCAAAATATTCCATTAAAATATCTTTACTGGGAGAGGCAAACTTCTTTATTAATACCTATGATAAAATACAATAAACCAGAAAATAACTTCATTTTCAAGGACACATCTTTCTCTCATTACATTCAACCTCTAGAAATCAGAATTAAGTCACCTTTAAAAAGAGGACCATTAATAGCTATGAGCATCTATCAAATTCTATATTAACTGATAGACTCATAAATAGAATGACTTCACGTTCTTAAACAAAGATCTTTCTACCTTCACACTCAACTTTTTGGAATAAGAATAAGTTCGCTGCTTTCGAAACATTTCTGCGAAAATGGCTTCAATGCATGTAACCACTCTACATTAATGGATTCGTGATTATAAATATGCAAACAGAACGAAACGGAACAACATAACTTCCAGCCATATTAAGGAATTGAAAAAATCCTCCCCGACAAAAGAAAATATAAATGAAGCAGTTGAAATGAATGGCCATAGAAAAGTCCTCGAATGTGGTTGGAGTAATTCGGAATGTGAATGAATTGGAGTGATTGGGACAAGGCTTTTAGCAATGCTTAAAGATGGTGGCGTGTGATGCAGTTTATTAAGCAATTACGCCAACGAGTGTAATTCAAGACTTTTACTGTCAACTACACGGACAAAAAAAATGTTTATTTGATATTCTTGGCGGAAAATGGAGGCAGTTGATGGTGTAGTGTGCTGGCAGTAGAAAGAGTAAATAAAATAGAAATTAATTTCTTGCTCACTGCATACGACAGCAGTCATCGAATAAATTATTCATCATTAATTGGAATTTAAAATAGTGAAATAAGGGGAAAAGCAATGTTAAAATATATTACACCACATAAACTATCAAAGAAAAAGCAATGCTGAAATATATTACAACAAATAGACTATACAAAGAAAAGTAAAAGAAAAGTAAAAAATATATTATAACAAATAAACAATAAAAGGAAAAGAAAAAAATCTTATAATATATTAGAACACCTAAACTTTAAAATGAAAATGGCAAAGCAATGGTAAATTATATCACAACGCATAAACTATAGAAGAAAAAGGAAAACACTGTTAAAATACATGACGACATATAAATTATAAAAGAATAAAGAAAAAACAATGTTAAAATATATTCCCACAAATAAACTATAAAAAGGAAAGGGTAAAGCAATGTTAAAATATGTATATTACAACACATAAAATATATAACGAAAAGTAAGAGCAATGTTATATATATATTACAACAAATAAACTATAAAAGAAAAAGTAAAAACAATGTTAAATATATATATTACAATACATAAAATATAAGAAGAAAAGGAAAGGAAATGTTAGAATATATTACAACACATAAATTATATACAAAAGGAAAGAAAAAGTTAAAAATATATAACACCTAAACTATCCAAGACAAAGGAAAATTTAAAAAAAAATATTACAATACATAAACTATAAACTAAACAAAACACAAATTAAAAAAAAGAATAATTAATAAAATTAATAAAGACAATTAAATTAAAAAAAAATAATGCATGAAGGAATGAATAAAATAAATACCAATTAACTTCTTACAGTCTGTACTCATCTTAAAACAATGTCCGGTGTCCGGGTCTGGGGAACGGTCCAAGCACTTTCACCCTTCATCGAGAGAAGAGAAGAGATTAATCTACAATATTTTCACCCTTCATTGAAAGGAGAAAGGAGGTTGAGCCTCAAGCCTTCTCATTTTCCTAGAAAGAAGAAGGGAGGCTGAGCCTCCAGCACTTTCAGCCTTAATCGAGAAGAGAAGACAGAGTAAGTCACAAGCACTTTCATCCTTCATCGAGAAATGGAGGAAGACCGCCCCCAATCGTTTTCACTCTCCTTCGAGAGGAGAAAGGATGCAGATTCCCAAGCAATTTCATCCTGCACCGAGAGGAGAAGGGAGAAAGAGCCCTATTCCTTTTCTAGCTTCATCAAGAGGATAAGGGAGTCAGATGCCAGAACACCTTCACCCTTCATCGAGAAGGGAAATAAGGCTAAGTAAGCCTCATGTACTTTCACTGTTCATACCGAGGAGAATTGAAGCGGAGCCCCAAACCTCTTCAACTTCATAGAGATGAAAAGGGAGGCAAGCCTAATCAATTCCGCACTTCGTTGAGAAGAGAGGGGAGACTAAGTTTCAGTCACTTTCACCCTTCCTTGAGAGAGAAAAGGGAGGCAGAACGTTTCACAAGAGAAATGACCTTCATTATTACATTTAACAACTCTTAAAAATGTCCAATTACTTTAGTTATGGAGAGCAAGATGTTCCCTTTCCTTAAGCAAGAATCTGAGGTTATTTTATCTAGGATAATTTCTGTGCCTTGCATCTAAAGAGGCCGAAAAAAGAGAATCTTAGGACTTTTTAAAATTGTCTGGTGAGACATTAGAGCTGGATAAACCAAGTTGAGGAGTAGAATTTTAAGTAAGATCTTTTCCCCAGAATGTGAAATTATATGGTTTCTAAGGGGTAATGAGGAAGTAGATCTTTCTACAAATGTAATACTACTGATAGAATATCATTATACAGTACAAGTACTTTATTGAATGACAGAAATTATATAAAGTATTATATTTTTATCTGTAGAATATTTTATTTATAAAATGTGTGTAGAGATTATATGTAAATATTAGAAAGAGCCAAAGCTCTCTCAAAATAGCTGCATTTTGGATAATGTTCTTCTTGGAGTTAAGACAATCATAAGCAATTAATGTAATATGATTTATATAAGCCAAATATCATATTTGAAGAAATTTTACAAATGTTGGTTTGTCTATTTTACTCTTAAGAGATCCTTTGATGATTTTTAATTGATTGAAATAGAGTTTTGGACCTAAATATATAAATAAACCATGCAATGAAAAAGTATAACAAGTTAAAATAAGTTATATGAAGTAATTGTAAGAAATACAATAAAAAGAAATTGGATGAAACATAATTTTGAAAAAGAACTGTTCAAGAAACCCTTCTTCTGAATTTATGTGAACTTTCTCTAATTTAGTGATGAAGACAAAGTTTTGATTTAATCATCAAACACATTTTTTACATCATATTGGATGGATTCTTAAAAGTAAATGTTGTTGGTAAATTGCTGCCATCTGAGTAAACCTCTCTCTTCAGGATGTTCTACACGATTTTTTATTGCATTTAGGTTTCAACTTTTGTGAAGAAAATCCAGGAATACGTCTTTACCAATAACTTCGACTCTGGATAATTCTTAAAAAACTTGGAGTCATTACTAGAAGTAGTATCTTCCATAAAGACAAGTGACTACCTCGTCCTCACTAGCTGTCTCTTAAACTAAGGTATTGAAGTATTTCTCCAGGAACTCGCAGTACACATTCAAATTCGTTTGACGCTATTATGCAATATGAAATGTCCTCGTTTATCTTCAACAATTGCATCCCAAATCACTATTCCTCATCTTCTTCATTCTCACTTGATTAACTGCTTCGCCTGATGTCCACTGGCAACTAAGACTTGCCCAATCTTCCGGCCCATCCAGAGTTACTTGATCCATCAGTAGAGTTAATTTTGCTAAGGTCAGTTTTCATGTATTTTGGGGCCTACAAGAGACGTTTTTCTTTTCGAATTTTGGCTTGTCTCTTGAGAGACACTAGATTTTCTTGAAAAGGAAAGAGTCCAAAGAGCTTGAAAGATGACTTTGTTGCTAGCATGAAGGTTTCCTGCCCTTTCTATTTTGATATGAGACAGAGCTCTTCGTAATTCAAGTTAAACATCCTTGTTCTTGGCTGAATGCCATTCTCTACAATTTACTTCAGAATGCGATGATCACGTTTCAAATCTTTAGAAATTTGCAGGGAAGAATTATCTTTACCAATTCCTTCACCATATAATTCTTCTCTTCCAAGAAAATGTTTTTTTTTCCTTATTTATCAGAAAATGCTTGTTACAAAAGATATACGGGCCCTTGTTGTAAGAAATTTCAAAGTATCAACTATAAACTATTTAATGCCTAAAATAAATAGTATTGGATCTATTAAATTTCGTCATAAAAGTATCTGAAACAAAATAATCATAACTTTTCTGGAAAATCAGGAGACGCAAAAGAGGCATTGCATTTAATCTCTAAAAACTTTATTTGTCTCAATATTATTTGGAATGTAACATTTGGATTGATGACGAAATGAGTGAATGACATACTTAGAAGTTCAAAATGGGGCATCGGGCAAAATAAGTTGGGAACCACAGTGAGGCCGTTCAATATATTTCTAAAAATATTTTAAGGGTTTTTGACTGTGAACACTGTTGACTAAAAAAGATCACCATTTTAGATATTTCAATAAAGGTTATATGGGAGCTTTTTACCTTTAATTTGCCTTCCAGAATTATTGGGCACATATATATAAACATACACTGACATAGACACATACCAAAAGAATAATAAAAATTCGAGTGTCTGAAAACTTTTAGGCGCGGTTGTATGGAGGATTACGTGTCCTTTAGTCGTCGAATCCTGCAGTAGGATCTGTTAGAACATTTTATCCACTTTACAGTTCTCATCTTAGAAATTTTATGGGAGAGATGCCCTCGTTGTTTTTGTTTTTATAATTCCTATAAAATAATCTGGTGGTAAGAGAGAAGAAACAGAGAAAGAGATAGGAAAGAGAGAAAAAAAGAGACAGGGAATAAAAAAAAGGACGAAAGTGAATGGGTAAGTGAAAGGGAAAGGGAAGGAAAAGTAAAAGGCAAAGGCAAAGGTAAAGAGAGAGAATGAGAGAGAAGAGTAGAAACCTTGTATGATGAATTCAGGGGGAAAATATATCTGCTTTTTCCTTACATAAATGAATAGCTAATACCTAAATATGGGTGAAATGATAACGAAGGAAGTCCTCGCAGACGAATCCCTAACACTGGTTTAACACTTCAAAGAACCCTGGGTTAAAATCCCCTTCCCCCTCATTCAAAATATAATTGAGCATGTAATCGCATGGATTAAATTACTATTCAAAAGTTCCTCCACGTAAAAATGGTTTAATGGTAGCAATTCGGTTATAATTCCGAGACACATATTCCGCACGGCTAAATTTAGAAGTAAGGCGAGAAGCAGTTATTTTGAGGTTTTCAATTTTGCGCCTCGCTGAATTCATCCAATCACCGGAGGTACGCTCGCTTAACAAGCTCCTGACAAAAGTTTTTCAGTCGCTAGTTTTACAGAACAGCATTTAAATTTTAACCCCCCTCCCCGTAAGTGAGTGTTAGCTGTAGCACAGGGAACGGCCGCATTTACGTCATCTCTACCCCAAAGCTTCGTTCAACCCTACCATTTCACACCTATTCTAGTGACAACAACGATGGCTTAACTTTTTAATAACTTAACTAGTCTCGAGAAGCGAGCTGAAAGGGATGAATGTTTTCGTGTGTGCCTATAATCCGTGTATGCTCTAGTGTGGAGGTTTAGGGCAAACGAAAAAAAAAGAGTACTCGTTCAAAATGCGTAATTTCCATAATCACTTTGACGCTCCTGCTAGTCGTTGAATATTCATGAAATCTAAATTCAGGTTTCAAACAAAGAAGCGTTTTTGCTACAAAGACCCGATCAAAAAGTTGCACTTGGAGTGATTTCGTCGAAAAGCTAACGAAAATTTCAGTCACTTACAGTTTCCTTGCCTACTTCATGATTTTCAAGTATTCCCGATATGCTGATGAAATGTTATAGATTCCACCACAAAACTTATACCCTACCTAGAAAAGTACAGTCTATGTACAAATTATAGTAACACAAATAAAAATTACTATCATTTAACATTTTTGATATGTGGGATGTTATTTATGAGCTCAACTTGTTGATTGTGACCATATTTAACTGTTAACATAATTTTTACATACCCTGTTTGTGTGAAAGGTCTAATTTGAGCATGGAATTTTATAGGACATATGTACATTATAATACTTTAACGATAGTGTCACCATCTAGACCTCCATAGACGGCCATTTTTCCATATTGCATCAACTCCGAGTCAGCCATACGACTACATACAAGATACATACCATCCTGCATGAAACATGAACAAAACTCCAAGGAGACCCTTATCACCTACAATTCCTTTCACACAACAATCCCAAAAGTCTCTGGATCCGAAATACACCACCACTCCCATTTTAACACCAATGAAAGCAGAAGAAACCTTCCCTCTGCCTCTCTCAAGAGTCCTTTTGGCAAGGGCCCTAATGTAGTTAGCTTCCAATAAATGAATATAAAAGGTGCTAGACAGAAGTAAAAATCCAGGCTGATACTAAATTATTTATCGACCAACTTGCGATACTTAACAATAGTGCATGTTTGTCTGAGACAACTCCAAACCACCAGGAGAGCATAATAAAGTAGTGATATTAGGGCAAGTAATAGTAAGACCTAGTAACATACTCTCGATAGCTAAAAGTGGGAGAATTCTTGAAAAAACACATAGAGTTTGAAACTTAGATAGTTCCAAGTTCGGAATCATAAGTGTTGGCAGCGCGCCACATAGGTCGAGCTAGGGTTTCGCAGCTCTCCAGGAGTTATATTAGTTGCCATCGGAGAGAAATTGCTGTAGTAAGCCTTTAGGAATAAAAAAAATACACAACACAAACCTGCATAGATCTGAGAATACAAAAGAGTATAACAAAGCCTATCCGGAAGAGAGCACTCGGAAGAAACGCGAGCGTCCACTAAAACCCTGCCTAAACAGGAATACAAAGGAGGAAAGCAGACTACCACAAGACCATTGCAAAGCGATCACTCTGGTCTAAGACGGAGCATCCTTTAAAAACCTACCAAGAAAAAAGAGTACACTGGAGCACAACCGATTACAAAGTGCATTCTCAGCAAGTAATTACTCGGAAAATAGACGAGGGCGCTCGTAAAAAGCACAACCGAATAGAACAGCCTCTCGACAGGCAAGCACCCGAAACAAAGACGAGCGTATCCTAAACTCTGCCTAAAAATAAAGAGTAAAATAGAATACAACCGAGTGCAACGAGGCTTCTCAACAAGAGAGTACTCAGAATGAAGACTAGGGTGCTCTAAACACCTGCCAATGAATAAATAGTACAGTAGATTACAACGATGCTTTTCGCAAAACTCGTACACGGAACAAAGGCGAGCGTGCTCTAGAATCCTACTAAAGACTACAGAGTACAACTTAACACAACGAAACGTCTCAGCAAGCGAGTACAATAGAAAACACTAGAGTATGACAGTTTCTCGGCAAGAAAGTATTCGGAACAAAGACGAGCGCGCCCTAAAATCTTGCTAAGATATAAAGAGTACAATAAAACAACCGAGTACAAAACCTGACATGCAAGTATTCAAAACAAAGCGAGAGTGTTCTAAAATCCTACTAAGGACAACTGATTACAAAAAAGAGCATCTTATCAAGCGATAACTCGGAACATAGACAAGCGTGTTCTAATGACTTACCAAGAAAGGGGTTAGAAAGAGCATAACCGATTACAGCAAAACCTTTCATCAAGCGAGTACTCAGAACGAAGGTGAGCGTGCTCTGAAACCCTTCCGTCTATCGCCTTTAAACAAC
Source organism: Ceratothoa steindachneri (assembly GCA_963969495.1). Classification (NCBI taxonomy): domain Eukaryota; kingdom Metazoa; phylum Arthropoda; class Malacostraca; order Isopoda; family Cymothoidae; genus Ceratothoa; species Ceratothoa steindachneri. Next base: position 202,925,299 of record OZ018318.1, on the reverse strand, counting down.
GCCAAAGGCTCTTAGAATTTAACGATAGGAAATAATATGAATACATACAGAATCCACAAAACTATACAAAATACACATGCAAGGTATACAGAGAACAAGAAAAATTAAACTCTCCCAAATTTGGCCAAAACAAAGATAAGCACTCCAAAATATGACCAAGATAGACACTCATTAAATATGTGAGCGTATGGATTACCTGAGGGTATTTGGATTGATTTATTTTACCCAAACATACCTAGTGAAGATAAGTACCTCCAAGTAGGGCTGACCTTAATTTGAAACGAAAACACAAACAAGGTCTCACATCCGTATATCCTTCAACTGTCATTCATCACAAACGACATTTAGGTTAGATTTAATTCACACATAAAGCAGATTTGGAGAGAAAAACGGCAAGTTATGAAGAAAAAGCGTCTTAATGGAAAAAAGTGCCAGAGTTATAAAAAGATACAAACCACTGACTTGAGTTACGTGATACAGTGAAGATGAAAAACGGGCATTTCTCGTGCGTACTAGTTGCAAGATACCCGGGAGTATTCTCAAACCTGTTTAATTTTAATTATATGATCGCATCATGTATTCGACCAACGGAGGTACGGTCACAACAGCACTCTACGTTAAATATTATTATTTTTTAAGACTTTATCACCTTCCAACAATATTTCCTACATAACATGAATTCACTTCTCCGCTTGTGGAAGGGGTGAATTATGGTAACTAAAAATTTATAGAAGGTTCATTGACCGAGTAACATAAACATAAGTTCATAGAACACCTGAGATCTGAGCTCATGCATTCAACCATCAGGAAATCTTTCCCTCCCACCAAACCCGCAAGCTCAGATCATTGGGGAAATGGAGAGGTCATTAGATAAGCGAATTAGTGAACATAGCGCAGATGTTAGGAAAGTAGGCAATGCCTCAAGTCTTTTTAATCATATCAAAATTGCTAACCATGTTATAAATTTCCCTCGTGCACAAATAATTTAGAGTTGTAACGATTTTAATAAAGATATCATTGAATCATCAGTAATAAACTAATTCCTAATTTTAATATCTCAGAGGAGCAGTTAAAATGTGACCCTAATGTCTTAAATATAATCCTTAAAAATGTTAATGACTTTAAGTTAACGTCATCAGATTAATGTCGGTAGTCCTTTGCTTGATATTCGTAAACTTTGAGAATTTTTTCAGTTTTTCTCAGTTTAGGGCTAAAGTTATTAGGAAAAGCTACATATCGAACTAATCCCGTCCTAATAAACTTTATAATCTGATATAATGGTTTACTTTCTACATAAATTTAGCAGTTTTTGACTCAAGAGTGTTATATATATATATATATATATATATATATATATATATATATATATATATATATATATATAGTCATCGCCAAAAGATTTAACACTAATATATTTTTCTTTCATTCGTTTTTAAGGTTTACGTGATAGGAATAATTATTCTAATATTTAAAGTATTGTAGGTATATTTAAAATTAGCATTTCAAAAGTAAAGGAAAATAATATAAACAGTCGCTGAATTCCGCATATGGGTGTTGTCTGGTGTCGGTTCTCTTCCTCCGATCATACGAAAATCAGTTGTACATAGTCTATGAACGAACCAATACAAGAGTGTATTTAATTCGCAAAAAATTTGGAAAAGGCAAGCTATGCTAAAGCAAGGATCTCGGAGTTTTGGGGTTCCAATCCATGATTGGTGCAGAGGATAAAAAAAGAATTGGATGAGTCAAGATGTGATTCCGAGGCTACGGCATGTGGAAAACCTCACTATAATAGTCCTGATACGAAAAGAACCCCTGAATTCGTCGCGGAGAATCAGACCCTCATTGACAACGATCCCAGGAAGTCAATGACGCCTAAAGCCAGAAACATGAGAGTGTCAGAGTCCATCATCCCATGAGGTAGTTAGCGAATGAAGATGAAAAAGGGCCAGCTTCGTCACTGAAGATGAATGGCAAGCAGAAGGAACGTACTGTAAAGCATGCGAACAAACTGAAGAATCTCTCAAGCTCGGCATTCTGTGGATCTTCTCGGACGAGAAGAATTTCTGCTATGATCCAAACATCCCCTGGCTTGCCCTCTCTCTCCAAAATGCACCGAGAATCATGAAGAACAAGTTACCGGTCGACATCATGGTCTTAAGGTGGTCAGTAGTGAGTGCTGCGTTATGCTCCCTTTTATCTTCCGAAAAAAGCATCAGACTTAATATGGAGGGTTATATCAAGTGCCTGGAGGAGTTAGTGTTGCTCTGGCAACATGACTCAACGTCATTTACACAGAAGGAGGCCCAAGTCGTGGCTGTCAAACAATTTTTTTGATCACATCACTTTAAAAATGTGTCTTCCCAACCCCCAATACTGCACACCCTTGGAATATTATGTGTGGGTTGTAGTTTACAGAGGGAGATCAACAAGTCCCTGCGCATCACTAAGGTGGAGCTGAGGTCCAACATCAACACAGTTTTCACTTAGTTAAACAGGGAGACCATCAAGAAGGTCTTTCACAGATTTCGACACTGCATGGAGACTATGGTTAAGGCCGATGGAAAATTCGTTGAATAAAATGGATAGTATTCTTCCTTAAAGTATTTTAACATTAGATTTTGGTAAATATATCTCTATAAATGAACTATCTGTATTATTTTCTTTTATATCCAAGCTAGGTGACAAATTAACCACCCACTACACCCTACGTATATATATATATATATATATATATATATATATATATATATATATATATATATATATATATATATATATATATATATATATATATATTAATATATATATATATATCAGCGTATTAATAAACTTTTATAAAATTTAAATTTAACAATGGTAATTATCGGTGTTCATTCAATAGATATTCTCGATTACTCATTAAACGAGGGATTTTTCCCGCAATTGTGAGTTATTAGAAAGGAAGCGCTTATACAGAACATTTTCATTTATGTTATAATGAATAATATTACCATCAAGATTACTATTTACTTAAAAACAAGAGATGAAATCCAAGGAAAGATCTGTGATTAAGTTGAAAGAAGCAAAAGTGTGTGAAAGATACATATATAGCTATAGACCCACTTGGGTGGGTGTGGTCCCGGAGGGCATGCAATTAATCAGATCTTCCACATGGTTATCAATTACCTGACACCTGCGCACTCAAGGGAATTTACCTCCGGTGGCTGAGGATTAACGAGGGTCATAAATGAAGAGGAAGATGAGGGAAATAAAATTGCTTGTTCAAAGGGTGAGGTAAATAATAATAAACCACAAGGTCTGTATTTTCCAAAGACCAGCTTCGTATGGAGACAATAACTCAAAATAATCAATCCTCTATACACCCACCTTAATCGAAAGAAACCCCCTACGACTAGTGTAGTTAAAATAAGGATCAAGTAAAGATACCTCCTCCTCTGGGAAAAAGGAGGGATTAACTTTACTTGGTTAAATGGGAGGTAGACGAGGTTATGACATCGTAATTATAAAGCTAGTGAAATAAGCATAAACTAAGAAGTAAACGCATGCTAGGATGTAAGAGAGAAATGCTAAGGTGTTATCTACAGAAATTTATGAGGCTTAAAAGACATAAATACAAAGTTTTCAATGATTTTTGCCATGCGATTGCCAGCCAATACCATTTTAATTCAATTATTAAAGTTTAATTTCTAAACTTTTACAAAGTTAACAATTTTAATTGTTTTGAAATAAACTTTCTAACAAATATGTTCCTATTTAAATTTTGTAACAGTTATTTTCAGTCGCGTGCGACTCTACATCTTACTATGTCGGTCGGTCGGTCCGCGTTTTGCTTTTTCTTGTTTTTGTAATAAAATTATAACTTACTACCGATTCGAACGAAATTCTTAACTCTTATGTTGTTTTACATTCTCTTTCGAATGGTATAACTTTTATGGTCCTCCCAAGGTTAGCCCATGAATTATTTTATTTTGGCTATAAGATCATAACTATTCGTCCGATTCTAACGAAATTTGAAACCTGTATGTTGTTTTACATTTTCTCTCGAATGGTATAACTTCCAGGGTCCTCCTAAGGAGGTCATAAGGTCATAAATCAAAATAAGTGAGAGCACGCGACTTTTTGGTCATCACACCTTGTTTTTATTTTATCCTTGGGAGGGATTAGTTTTACTAGTATAACTTTGGGAGGGATGATCTTTACTTGGTAAAATGGGAGGGACTATCTTTACTTTATCCGAAAAAAGTCTAAAAGAATCCATAATACGAGTTTCATTACTAAATCGAATGAATTGCTTGGTCCTTGTAACTATGTAATATTAAAAAAATAGAGTGAAACCCAACTCAATCTATGCCATACAATATATTTGTACTCAAATTGATGTTTATAAATGCCAAATATGCTCAGGTTATAGAATATGTGGCGCTATGACCAGAAAACTGTAGCCTACTCACCCTTCTCCCATATATGGAATAAAGGCAATGTTACCTTGCTGGTAAGAGTGAAGTGAAGTTAACTGCGGAAGAACAGCGCTTCTTTAAAGTCCCGCCTCTCTGGCAGAGAATGTAACCAAAACGTGTTCCCTAATCTTTGACTAGTCATAATTTAGGGTTTTCTTTTCCTTTCTTGTGTTATTGTTCTCGTATCATTATTATATTCTCACCTTTTCTCTTTCCCACAATTTTGTTTCCCTATCAACATATTAATATTATATAAAAGTTGTAACCCTCTTTGGAAATGGCGACGAGTTAGGTGTTTTTAAGCTATTTTTGCTTAATGTCATATCGCTAATTCTTAGATGTAAGGACTAATTAAAGTCAGATAGATTTCTCGGGAGTTGTAAAGCCGGATGTCATTTTTATTTAAATGCTTTGGATTTTCTTGTGAAATTTAGTATATTCCAATCAATTTCCGTAAAATATTTTAGATTATTGTTCAGGTAAAGTAGGTATAATGCAGGGAGTGTGAGTTGAGAATGAGAAAACCGTGTAATTAGTTACCATTTAATTGGTGCCGGCCTAGAACTATTTTAGGAAGGTAATTGGGAAGGTACGTTTCAGTGACAAATTGATAGCTGTTTTATACATTAAGATTCATTTATAGTCGCTTATAAAAACGAGACTTACGTTGATCGTATACTATTCATGTGTTTTTGATGAGTGTTGTAGTGTTTGATGGTAACATTTACCGTATTGCTTCATACACTGGCACAAAATTTCAGGAAAACAAGACTGGCTGGGTGTTTGGGATTAGTGAGAGGGGTGTTTCTGTTGATGAGTCAACTGTTTGTCTTTTGCATATGACAAATTAATTTTCATCCATAGGGATCTAACTGTTTTTCTTCAGGATAATATCTTTGGGATTCCGAGCACCTTAATTCTCATTACACATGCAAATGGGTGTGTGGTATACCAATAGTGACCATGCTGCAGCTAACATATACAAGATTGCAATTCTTCCGGGACCTATCATTTGAGGTAAATCTGCGGCAGTATATCTTCCATCCTTTTTTACTTCCTCCATCATCAGCACTTTCTTTATATATCTTTTTAGAAACTTTTTGTAGAAGATGCCTCGTTGGTTTTTGCTTTAAATTATTCCAAAAAGTATATTAATCTGACTACAAAATTATTCTGTGGGGGTGTTAGAAAGTGTTACTAGGAAGGAGTACCACATCAAAAGACCTGTTGGTGCATTCATCGGAGGCTTTTATGCTCTGTCCATAACGATGCTGATTTTATGTAAGAGTAGAAAATTTAATATAGAGTGTTGGAGTGTCTATGAGAGAGTGAGAGATCGAGCGAAAAAGCTATAATAAAATATTTGTAATAGAAGGAGTCTTCTTGAGAAAGAGTTTATAGACATTTAAGACTAAATTTCAAGATAACTCGGTACTACATTACAACAATATACTTTAAAATTGAATCTTTTGCAAAATATTCAACTTAGATGAAAACATTTTCACACTCTCTTTATTGATTACCTATACAATCACTAAAACGACAAGGAGAGATCTTAGGTGGTATTCAGATGTACTACGTTCAAATAGTCTATGTCGAACAGCTATCAATTTGCCAGTTAACCATACTTTCCCAATTACTTTCCTTAAATAGTTCTGGGCACCAATTACATGATAATTAATTGCAAGGTTTCCTTATTCTCAACTCACTTACGAGCATTATACCACCTTCACCTGCACTTAATCAAAATATTTTACACCCGTCCTTAGAAATCCCAAGAAATCGAATCTGACTTTAAGCTTTCAATAATTGATAGGATTTGAGCTCTCCTGTACTTGCTTCTTTCTTTAACCTAACCTAACATCAAATAATTTGTTTCATTATTTTATTGTCTCCTGCCTAATATGATGTCAATATATAAAGGTCATGTATTTTCAGCTGCTTTGAAATAGTTTTTTTGAGCATTTTTGTTATGGAAATTAAAGACAATGCAATACTTTTTCCTGAAACGTTTTTCTCCTGGTAGAAACTGTGATTTTTAGTCGCGTGCGACTCTATTTCTCGCTATGTCGGTCGGTCGGTCCCCGTTTTGCTTTTTTTTGTTTGGGTAATAACATTGTAACTATTAGGCCGATTCTAACGAAACTTTAAGCCCTTAAGACTTAAGTGGTTTTACATTCTCTATCGAATTATATAATTGCCAAAGTCCTCCCAAGGTTAGCTCTGGAATTATTAGGCACTAACATCATAACAATTCGGCCAGTTCCAACGAAATTTGAAACCCTTATGTTGTTTTACATTCTTTTTCGAATAATATAATTGCCAAAGTCCTTCAAGGTTAGCCAGGGAAATATTGAAAGTTTCGAAGATCGTAAGTTCATAAATCAGAATAAATGAGAGCACTCGACTTTCGTCAACAGACCTTGTTTTTATTCTTTTCCAAACCCCGTCTTAATTATTATTTGATATCAACGATTTTACCCTTAACTAGACTTTCTACTCTTGAAGTAACACTCGATACTATCCTAAAAAATAGTTGAGAACTTCTTATGCTTTGTGAGCGGTAGTGTAATTAGCATTAATAATTTGTCTAGAGAAAATTTCACCCTGAGTTAGAGCAAAACATCGTAGTTGCTATAAAATTTATTTTTTAATTTAAATCAAAACCAACGAGGGAATTCGCTCACAAAGATGAGCTCTCTAACAAAAACGATGGAAAAGAAGTCAAGTAAGTGTAAGATAGATTACCGTAGATCAACTTAGAGGGGTCTGGGCCAGGATAACACGCAACTGCGACCATTGGGGTCGAGAGGGTACGTAATCATTAGCATTCCCTAAATTTACATTACTTAGCTATCTTTTTATTCATTTATTAATTATTTCATTAGTACTATATCTTCCTCTCCACTTCATGGAAAGAAAAGAGATTGGAATAACCAACAAGAGTAGTGGATAACGATAGTAAACTATAAAAAGGGCAAAAAAACAAAACAATAATTTATTTTTCTAAAGTTTTCACTCTAAATCCATATTAATAAAACGTAATCAAAGTATTAAAACGAATTAAATAGTTATTAGTGTTACCTTATTTCCTCTATTGCGTTTCGTTTACTTGTTGCTACAACTATTTGCCACAAAGTCTGTTGTATCACTCTCGTGACAGTATTTCTCGTCTTAGCCAAATACGCCTCTATTTACGTTCTTGCCACGTCTGAAATATCATGTCAACCGATTTGGAATGGAAGCTTATACACCCTAAATCTATGGATGTTATAGATTATACAGCGTGTGGGAGAATATATTTGTACATATGTATATAAGAGTAAGATTGACTTAGCCATTGATATTTATTGGCACTTAGGGAAACCGTCTCATTTAATGGCTTCAATAAACAATACAAATGGGAATGTTTAACCACATTTAACGAAATTGGATGCCATAATATTTTGAAAATACTGTTATTCGTGCATAACTAAAGAAGAGTACACCCTGTATACATACAAGAGCATGAACTCAAGAGTATATGTAGGTCTAATCGGCCGAACTCCTATAAACCAGATTCTGCTTGCAAGAGGAACATTTAAGCGACCGAAAAAGTTCGAGCGTTTTGTGTAACTTATTGGAATAAATTCGAACACGTCTCCTTTCATAATGTGTCCAGAAGAATTTAGATGCTTTTGTTCTTAATCTTAACCACGTTTGTATTGTATTTAATTCATTAAAAATCTTCCATTTATCGTAACTAATTCCTTCCGGACATCCTAGATGAGGTGCCTCTTTAGATAAATTATTTATTTCCATTGGAAAATACTTTAGTTTATTTTTGAATAAATGATAAAACAATCAATTACTTCATCTTCACCAGAAAGGGCATATATCGCGTAGACCGGTTCTATTGTTTAGCTTTCGATTTTGAACTCGTAGAGAAGACATAAATCACAACAGACTTCTGTAAGGTCTATGAATTTAGTCATTGATGTCCTGATCACCTACCCTCTTCTGGCGTGTATCTGGGTTATAAAGATGTACTTAAGTCATAAATAACTGAAAATTATAATAAAATGCTGTTATTTCATGACGTTATTTTAACGAATACTAATTAAAAGAATATAGAAAAACGCGCGAACTTTTTCGCGCGCCACATATAACATTAAGGATAATTTCCAGATGTTCCTTCCCTCCTACATGGCTATGTTCCTTAAACAAATTTATACTATTGTAAACACAGTCGACAGTAAAATAAAGATTCCCCACAGATGAATGACTTAGCTATTTTAAAATCTTACTTCTCTATTCTACTAAGCAACCTTCCATAGAAAGTTGATAGGTGAGGCAATGAGGCATGGTTGTCTATGCGGTATTTGACAGCTGAAAGATTACGCGTTATTCCCCACCACAACAACTGTGGTGGTACCAGCCTATATTTGTAAAGGTTGGTGCTTTCTGGAGAGATGCGCGCCCAGCCACTCCGCAATGTCCATTAATCTTCACTCGTATGGACCTCTTAACTAAATTTTTAGTGAGAATAGACTCGTTGGTTTCTGCCTTTTCTATTATTAGATGACCAGAAATATATAGAGAAACAGACAAAGCCTGATACAGGAATCCCACAGGGAAAGTAACTTTTTTACGAGGTTTAACTGGACATCGTGTGAGACTGAGATCGCTCCTTGAACGAGGATGGAATAAAATATAGGTCATCCAGAAAATTCGAGTCTGGTCAAATTAAAAATATCTTTTTTTAAGTGAATTTAATCAATGATATGGTGACATTTTTGCTCTACAATCAATACCTAAATATGATTCTAATTAATAAATTCCTTGCTGGAGAAAGTTCTAGTCTTGTTGGTCAAAAAAGTTATCACATTATGTTCAGCTTCATTAAAATGATTGAAATTTTTAAGAAGAGTGGAGCTCATTAAGAAACAAAACATATTGAATATATATATATATATATATATATATATATATATATATATATATATATATATATATAAAAGTGGCACGAACTTCCAGATGAGCTAATATAAAGAAACTTGAATAAACAAAAGCGCTAGACAGGGATGCTAAATGCGTATAGAATTGAAACAGAAAGAAAGGACGCGTAGCTGACTAAAGATGAATGGAATACGAGGGAGAGAAATAGAATGAGTTGGTTTAAATGCGAGGGAGCGAAATAGACTGAGTTCGTTTAGATGCAAAAATAACCTGTTTGTTAAAATGCAAGGGAGGGAAATAGCTTGAGTTTGTTTAAATTCAAAGAAGGGAAATAGCATGAGTTTGTTAAAATGTAAGGGAGAGAAATAGCCTGAGTTTGCTTAAATAATAGCTTGTGTTTGCTTACAAGCAAGGGAGAGAAATAGCTTGAGTTTGTTTAGATGCGAAGGAGGAAATATCCTAAGTTTGTTTAAATGCAAGGCAGGGAAATAGCCAGAGTTTGTTCAAATGCGAGGGAGGGAAACAGCCTGAGTTTGCTTAAAAGTTAGAGAGGGAAAGAGAGTGAGTTTGCTTAAAAGCGAGGGGGTGAGATAATTAGAGTTTGTGTAAATGAGGAGGAAAATAGCCTGGGCCTGCTTAAATAAGTAGGAAAGAAATAGTTTGAGTTTGTTTAAATGAGCAAAGTGCTGTGGTTCAGTGCAAAAAGACAGAGCCTGAAATGAGAATTCCTTAGTCTCCGATTCCTGTTATAGAAATGAAAAGTGTAGAGAAAATATTTTTCAGAAGTAATTTTGTTTTTACTTAAGATATAAAGCACCATTTGAATATTTGAACACTGAAATTGTATCACAAAGGGACTCAGGAAGATGAACACATCATTTGCTTGCTTTATTGTTCGCAGTTTATGGTGCACGATACAATATATATATATATATATATATATATATATATATATATATATATATATATATATATATATATATATATATATATATATATATATATTTGGAAGATAATGGTAAATCCCAATATTTGAATTAAGATTTTATTTATAACTATCGGACTAGTTTCAGCAACATGCCATTTTCAACTAATAATGAAGACGCTACTTTTACTTACTTTTGTGTATAGAAAGGACAGAGAGGAATTGCTGTGTGTAACACAGGCGATCATTAGTCATAGAGGAGGGCTGCGGAAATCACTTAAGAAAAGATAGCAAGAGTTGATAGGTCGGTGGCTATACACCAATGCGTGGTGTTAGTGTGGATCCTTTGGTCTCGTGGTTTTATGTGACTGGAGGACGGTTGGAGGCAGGTCAAGAGGGCGAGGCTGTCTGCTCAGTCGGAAACGCAATATTCATGATGCCTTTTGGTTATGCGAAGAACGGTATGGGTAGCGGGTGGTCATGAGCCGCTAGGTATCGCGGTGCCATCGCATACCTTCTTACATCCAGTGCAGTGTATAATGGGTCTGTGGCGAGTTTTCCGAGTTGTTTTGTGAGTCTGGTGTGAGCGTATGTGTTAAGGGGTGCTAATTTGTAGTTGTCGTGTAGTGCGGCCATTCTCGAGTACAAAGAAGAGCGGCAAGCGCGCTTCAGAGCAGAGTTCTGAAGGCGCTGAGCCTTCGGCTTCCACGTGTCACTCGCGGCTACGAGTGACAGTGGGGCGTACGTGAGAATAGGTCGCACGGGTGCTTTGTAGGTGTAGCTTTAGTCATGTGCTCGCAGAGTAGAATCTGCACAGCGATGTGTTTTTTCGTGAGGCTCTTGCTTGTGTTATGTTTTAGGGTATATTGAACCTGAGGATTTTTGTACATTGAGTGTATTCGAGCCTTGTTGGGTTTATGTGGTTCATGTCTGGTGTGTGTGAGAAGATTTGTAGGTTGTGCATGAAGTGATTTCTAGCGCCGTAGAGTGTCATCTGTGTCTTCTGAGGATTCGTGGCAATCAGCCATTTATCCTCGTAATCTGTCTTATCGTCTAGTATTGTTTGTGCGTGGGGCGTGATTTCTTCTGGACTTCGGCCGCTGACGAGAATGGTCTCGTCATCGACATAGGCCACTATATATGTGTGACATCAGTTCTAGGGTGGGCGTGGGGTGTCGGTTGTAAACATAATATATAGTGTGGGTGCCAGTAGGCTTCCTTGGGGAACGCCTGAGCGTGGTGTAAAGGGTCGTGAGAAGGTATTGTTGTATTTTATGTGGCAACTTCGTTCAGTGAGGTAGTGCGATAGGAGCCTTCTGGTGCAGAGAGGTAACTCCGTATTGTTGGTAAGTTTCCAACGGAGTCCCTCGTGCCACACTTTATCGAAGACTTTCTCCACGTCCTTGCTAATGGAAAGAGTCTTCTGATGTACCTGGCGTTTTTTTTTGTATTCTGTCGTGAACGATAGTCACGGCCGTCTAAGTGGACCGGCCTCTTCTAAACCCACATTGGTGGGGGGAGAACCAGTGCCTCTTTTCTAGGTACTCCCGTACGCGGCAGTCGCCTATTTGTTCGAGTATTTTGCCTAAGTGCTCTAATAGAGCAATAGGCCTGTAGTGGTTAGGGTGTTTTGGGTCTTTGAGACTTTGAATATTTTGGAGAAGTGGCCTGAGGCTAGTGAGGCGTTGAATAGGTGTGTAAATGTGGGGTATATGTTTGCGGGGAGGTTGTGTATAAGTGTGGCTGGTAGCCCGGAGGGACCGGGGTCGCGTTTTGGTGTTGTTTTAATGTAGTGTTTTGTTTCCTCGACGGTGATTGGAGTGGTTAATGTGGATGTGTAGTCGAGCAGCTCCATTCCCTATTAGGGGGAAAGGCCTTAACTCGTGAGCGTGGGCCCGACACCACTCCTGGACTTCCTGGACTTCCCGCGCGTGTGGTTTAGGTGGGTTATGTGTGTTTACTGTGTCCCAGTGGGATGACGTTAGTGTCTGCGAGTGTTTGGTTGTTTACTTGAAGGGTGATGGGTTTACATGGATCAGTGCCTAACATCCTTTTTACGTGCTGCCAGAAGAAGGAAGTGTCCGTGCATCGGGTATCGTCCGCGATGCAGACGACTTCTCGCCACTGCCGGTTCCTATCTAGCTGCACGCACTGTAGGATGCGGGCACGTAAGTGATTTATGTTGTGTTGTCGTCGGCCTCTAGTGTAGTGATTATTGTACTGTGTGATGAGTCTCTGAGTGTGTATGGAGAATGTAAAATGTTTTATGCAAGTGTAATTTTTTGTAGGGAGTGTAGGTTGCGTGCAGTGGTTATAGTGTTTAAGATTGAGCACGAGTGGTCATCTAACAGGTCTGGATTGGTGTACGCCAGGTCGAGGTTTTGTGGCGTGTTTTCTGTTATGTGTCTCCTGAACTCTTCCCAGTTTGTGTTTTTGTGGATATGACAAGGCATATAGGTATGTGGTCAGAGAGTACGTGGGGACCCTGTGATATGTGTGTGTGGAAGCGTGTGGCGTGGTCGTTGCGGAAGACAACCTCCGGGGACGTGGTATCTCCATGAGGACCGAAGAATGTGGGGAAGGTAGAGCCGATGTGCTCGCAGCGATAGCACCATAGGGCACCGGCCAGGTACCTTTCCGCGTCATTCGTGTTGTTAGAAAGGAGTGTCAGGTAAAAAGCGTTGAGGTCCCCCGCGAAGAAGATAGGGAGCTTATGGTTAGATAGGGCCCGGAGTGGGACTTCTATGTTTAATTGTAGGCGTGGTGGTCTGTAGTGTGTCTCCACTAGAATGGGGGCCGGAGCTTGTCTCTATCTTGCAGGCTAGAAAGGAGTCGTCTTGTTTTGATGAAGGAGTGGTGTATGGAGCACTTTACTAGAATCGCTGATCCTAGGTGCCGCGCCTGTGGAGATAGGTAAGTGTGGTAGCCTGCGATGCGGAGTCTGTTGTTGGGAGAAGGTAGGCTGGTTGAGTTTAGAAGTACTATGTCAGGTCTTTGTGTGTTTAGCACCCAGTTGGCAACCGTATGGTGAATACCGTGCCAACTGCGTACGTTTAATTGTGTCACATTGAGGCAACCTATTGTCGTGGGTGGAGTGCGCGGGAAGCTGATTTTCCCGGTACCGTTCCTCTCTCCTTGGTTATTGCCCAGAAGGCGTGAGGAGCCAGTACCTTTACCCGTGTCGGCTGTTGTTTATGGGGGTTGTCAGCGGTGTTGTTGGGTGGGCAGGCGCTAGACAAGGAGCATAGTATATATAAGGTAAGACACAACCTAAACAAAATCAAATAGCAGGAAACAATCTGGAAAAATATATACTTGAGTCAATCTGGCGTGAATGACAAGCTAAACATAATGAAATGGGTCCGGAAACAATCTGGGAGAGTTGCTAATCCCCAAGACTTATTGCATCCGTGGCTTATAGATACAAGTGGCGACTCTATTCATTATATATTTGTTAAATTTGTGTTGCCCTTCAGATAAATTTAAATTATCAACTTTTTTATGATGATTGATCCCGCAATTCTCCTTTGAATATAATTGTTTAATTTATAAATGAATTTGCATAGTTAAAATCAATCCTATGGTCGTGCGTTTGCATTTGGGTAAAGAGACTGGACGAATTCCTACACCTTCTGATATATCTAAATATTTATATATATCAGTTTTTCTTTTAAACAACTTTAATTTAGCATACTTCGTTTTTATTAATTCATTTTTACAACTCTTCACATCGCTTATCACTTTCTTCACTACTTCAACTAAGATAAAAATAAGTCGCTCCAACATTATGAGGGGACCATCTTCTAGGCGGTTCTACTTAACGTCTATGTCGAAAACGAACTTAAGAAATTCGAATTAATTCGTTTAAGGGGAATTTATAAAAGAGACAAATTTTAGTGTATAGTGAAAGAGAGATAAAGTGAGGAAAGAGAAAATGTAGAAGAGTGAAAAAGGGATGCAAGGTGCCTGGAACTCAGGCTAATTTCTATCTTTTAAGCGTTTAAGCCTTTGTTTTTTGTGCTTGTTTTATATTTATATTTCTTGTCAATTTCTTTTGTTTTTGTTTTTAGTCGTGTATTAATTTGTATTTTCTTTCTTTTAAGTTTTTGTGCATGGTGATTTATTTACTTCTGTGTTCGTATTTTTTTGTTTGTTTTGTTTGTTTGATATATATTTTGTTTACTTGCGTATTCGTATATTGTTGTTTAGTTACTTGTGTGTTTGTAGTTTTCTGTTTGTGTTCTGTATCTTGTTATATTGGGTGTATATTACGTAAGTAAGCAATAAAATAAAAAATGATCACAAACAAAATTAAACAAAAATTCCGAGTACTTTCGATCTCTATTTCAAGTTCATTATCATTGAATGAGAGGGAAACAAGGAAAAACTGTAATAAATAAGTAAGATGGTGAGGAGAGAGAACGCCAGTGTGGTCACCATGGCAACGCGCCATTTCGTATCCCTACTCTCTTGAGTTAATCATGAGTGTATGTATGTATAAGGGTACGTCAAAAGATTGATTTATTTTAGAAATTTTCTCTCTTTTTGACTCGTTATGGCCACGAGTGGCATTAATTTAAAAAAAATATAGTCAGTTTTGTTGATCATAAATAATTATATTGACTGACAAACTTGGTCCAGTTATCACGGACTGCTCTAACCTGAGCGTGAGCCACAAATGCTTTATATCTGTAATAGGAGAAGGTGTAATAATTAGGTCAAGTGAAGATGAGTGGATGGCAGGATCTTAATGGGAACTGAGGTTGATGATGGTGAAGATGAGTGGATGCTACGAACTTATGGAGACATTAAGGGGAACCTAGGATTGATGGAGGGTAAGATGAGGGTATTCAGAACCTTAAGGGAAACTAGGGTTGATAGGGGTGAAGATGAGTGGATGGCACGAACTTATGGAGAACTAAGGTTGATAGAGGTGAAGATGAGGGGATGGCAGGACCTTAAGGGGAACTATGGTTGATGGAAGTGAAGATGAGTGGATACATGACTTTAAGGGGAACTAGGATTGATCGGGATCAAGATGAGGGGATGAGAGAACCTAAAGAGAAACTAAGGGTACGAACTTATGGGTAACTAGGGTTGATGGAGGTCAAGATTAGGGGATGGCAGGACCTTAACGGGAACTAGGGTTGCTGAGGGAACGGGAGAGTGTGCAAGTCGCCTTGGCGTGGCTATTCAACGTAAATAATCTGATGCTGATCCTCAGATGTTGAGTGAGGTGAATGTAGCCTGAAGTTATTAAAAGAGCCCCCAGCTGTATCCTAGCCTGAATAATCTTACAATCAATCTATATCATAATAACATTGAGAAGGAATTCTAAAAATAACCTGAGTGGTTTAAATTCGAATAAAAATATAGATAGTTAGTTTTTTTTTTTTTTACAAAATCAAACTATTTTTTAAATTGAAAAATTAATTGAAAAATGGAGAATTATTATCGATATTAGAGAAAATATATATTTAAATATATTATCTTAGAAGATAAGAACACCACAAAAAAGTGAGGCTCAGGAAAAAAATTCTAAACCCTTATCGCTTTATTCGAAAACCAAAAACAAATATTTTTAAGGTTGTATCAATATTTTTAAGGGGGATATTATTTAATTTGACTGTAATTACATTTTGAATATTATATTACTTCATGCTGCATCATTTTTGTGTGAGTTATCCAATTTTGTTCTTCTTTTTGGCTGTCGGAAATCGAACTGCGGCAAAACAGAGTTTGAAACCGATTCCATCGTAATTGCATTCAACCTACATTTTTTGTCGCATTTTTGCTTTCGACCACCAAAAAACAAGAACAAAATTTCACAAATAACCTAAATATTACAAGAAAAATACCATAACCTGAACTTTGGAGCGTACAAAGTCTATACGGGCTAATTGCGCTTTTGTTTTTGTTTATTTTCGCGAAACTTGGAATTATACAAAGGGGCAGAACAAACAGTTTATATAAAATATCGAAAAACTAACCCCATTTCAATAACTTCCTAGGCCTGACCTTCTATGTCAGAGTTAAACTAACGTTTACCTCAATTCGATATTAATTGATATAGCTATACCGAACATATAGAACTATAAAAACGCACCTTCAACTATTGGTGTGGATGAAAGTAGAATAATAACGAACAAAAAATTCTAAGGCACGATTAAGGTCGCTGTTTTTGGCTGATTGTTTGTTATTGTTTTTCGTTTATTAATGAGTATCACAGCTTATCTGTAGGTTAAAATAATGTTTCGTCCGCTATGCCTTTGTTGGTGGTCGCCAAAAGAGACCTCTCACATATTAAAAAAAAACAAAACTATCGAGTGGTTGGGCAAGTTACACTTAATTTCACCTCGAGTTTTGATTGGCCATCTTTCCCTCGGGACCAGAGTTGCCAACTCAAAATTAGAGTTTAGTGCTAGAATCACGGATATTAAAGCTCAGAATCAGCTTTTATATACTATTTCATAGGAGAAAATAGCAAGTATAGTATTTAGTTTATCTATATTATGCTAATTTCTTTTATAATTTTGTTATAAAATAGCTAGATTGAGTTACAAAGTAGCTAAATTAGCAACTTATCGGTACTCTCAAGGGAGACTTTCCCTCTTACGTTCGCCATTGTGGAAACTTCCCGAGAGAATCTGATTATTCGACTTCCAAACTTCCCATTTTCCGATTAGTTGAGCCTCAGGTTTGGCGAGGGGATTCACCGCTGCAGATTTGTGGGTGTTGAAACCACATCGGATTTGGTTAGTTGCCGGGTGGAGGCAGATTCAGGTCAATTTCACGGCGATTGCCCGTCGGAATATGCCGTTCGGATTCCACGTTAAAGATTGGGTTTCTAAGTTAGAAATAAAAGGTATTTTAAAGGAGGCTGATCGGTGGTAAAAAATCTGCGAAGAGTAAATACCGGGGGTTAAACCTCTTCTAAACTTAAAACTGGATGGTAAAATAACTAACAAAGGTTCAGAATAATAGTTAAGACCTCTGCCAAGAGTGCAGATTAAGAGTAAAAACTCTACTAAAAGTAAATATCTGTCCTAAAACCAACCAAGAGAGCCGTAGTAAGCCTCATACTGAGAGTTCATATTGGAGGTAAGACAAATACCATGACTTTAGATCGATAGTAAATCATGCCCTCAGTGCAGATTGATAGTAAACCTCATACCAAGAGTGTATATCGTTGATAAAATCCTAAGCAACATTGTAAATTTATCGAACTACCACTACTGAAAGTGCATTTCCGAGTTAAACCGCTCACCAAACGTGGATTCTTCCGGTTCTATTTTGTATTCTTTGGTTTTTCTTCAGAAGCTATTTTAGATAATCATCTTGGCCAAAGCTCTTATCTCCATATGACGATGTCCCTTCCAAGCGGAGGAAAGTTAGGATCGGGAATCTGAGGGCCGAGGCTGTTAGTGCGTCAAATATGAGGGCTACGGTTGTTAGTGCGCCAAATCTGACGACAAAGGTTGTTAGTGCGCCACATCTTAGGGCTAAAGTTATTAGTACGTCAAATCTGAGGGCTAAGTTGTTACTCCGTCAAAGCTGAGGGCTAAAGTTGTTAGTGCGCGACGTCTGAGAGCTAGGGTTGTTAGTGTGCCCAATCTGAGGGCTGGGCTAAGGTTGTTTGTGCGCCCAATCTGAGGGCTAAGGTTGTTATTCCGCCAAATCTGACGACCAAGGTTATAAGTGCGTCAAATTTGAGTGTCAGGGTTGTTAGTGCTGCTCATCTGAGTACTAGGTTTCTTATTACGCTAAATATGAGTGGTATGGCGGTTAGTGCGATAAATGTAAATGCCAATTTGTTAGAGCGTCAAATTAGAATGCGCGAAATCTGAGTGCACGGGTTGTTAGTGAGCCAAATTTGAATGCGAGGCTTGTTAGTACATCAAATTCGAGAGTTAGGATTTCTCATCCTTTGGTGACTCTAGCTATATTTCTCCTATATATATTTATTTCACCACTCGATTTGCGAATCACTTAAAAGACTGGTATAGATCCAATTAAGAACTTACTAAGGTATGTTGTTTTCACACTCCTTAAGACTTCTTTAAGGTCGAGAAATACAGACATACATCCAATAATTCCTGGCTAATTGGTTATTCGATCCACTGGAGGGTATCGCAATTTAATATACACTAAACTTTATATAGTTTATAAAGTGTTCGTCCTAGCGAAAACAGTCGCTAGGATACAACTTATTGCGACACATTTGTGTCACATCGCATTTAAAAAGCTTAATAATTGTTTTCCATTGTATGTTTGTACTGGTATCTAGGCTTATTATTCAGTTGCTATTTGGTCGGGTTAAACTTACTATGACAAACCAGTTTTCCAGTTATTCTGGGCGGTCCAAACTTATTTTTACAACCTACTGGATACTACACCTATTTCATATCTAGATTACATAGTTTTTACGAATTTAATTTATATACGTTTGAAGCTAATTATCATGGAGATATTTTAACATTTTCGCCCAAAATACAGAAAGTTAACAAGATATAGTATAAATATGTCTTAATTTCTCTTTTGCATCTCCCCATAACTACCAAAGCATGCGGCAAAACGCCATGCAATATTAATACTCGAATAATATTAACAAAGACTTTGAAAAGTACATTGTATATTTGATTTGTAATTCTAATCTTTCTTCCAAATTTGATTGAAATGTACCCAGAGGTATTTACATTGCTTCAAATTGCGAATGAGGAATTAATCTAATTTGTTGAAGACCTGCCTTCGGCAAAAGACATTTTCGTTCTTCTCACAGAAAGTGCCATAAAGAGAAAAAAATCTAAAATAGAGAATTCAAAAGAGAAAAGAATTCTAAATTGAAGGATTCAACTAAGAAAGAATTCTAAATGAAAGAATTCAAAACATAAAAATTCTAAAGATAAAATTCAAATGAGAAAGAATTATACATAGAAAAAAAATCTTCTGAAAAGGTCCGTCCAAGATTTGAATTCAATTGATGAAGTTTTAATTTCTCGAACCACTAATTATAATGATCTACTTGGAAGTTTATTGTTTGAATGGTTTATAATTAGGTTCACAAATCCTTCGAAGCAAAAGGGAGAAGAAGTCTTAAATTTGGTAAAATTCTGCCATCTCGTAGTTGACCTGGCTCGTTTCGATATGATCCATATCGTAAGAGAAATACGACTACCGAAAGTTACTAGAGATGTTTGATTATTTTTGTAGCTATGTGAATCACCTTTGAAAATTTTTGGGGGGAGGGGGGCAAGGAAGTTGGGGTCTAGAACGAGTGGCACATCATAGAACATAAATTGTTCGACTAGAGTAAATCATACACTGAGAAGGCTGGTCCTAACTCCTCTTAACATGTCCATTATCACTACTTAAGTTTGATGCGATTGACGGATGTTTGAAGCAAAACTACTTCTTCACTTTAAAAGTAGTAATACTTTTAACAGTGAAGCCACGATTGAGCTTTGCAAAACCATGCAATTATAACTTGAGAGTCGTAATTTCACAGTTCTGTACAACTAATAAATATATTTTCCAGAAGTCCGCTTTGGCACAAACAATTTCCACTTTCGGAAGAGAAAATATATTAAAAATGGGGTTAGGTTAGGTTAATTAAGTTTAGGCTAGGTAAGGTTTGGTCACTTAAGGTTAGGTAATTTAAGGTATGGTTAGGTACCTTAAAGTTAGGTTAGTAAGGACCTATGATAGCCTCACTTAACGAAGCTAACAAGAAAGTACTAAAAATTCTTGTACCCACAGCTGAGAATCGAACTCGGTAGCGATGCAGAGGAATCCAGTGGCTTATACACTTGGCTAAAAAGAGCTCCCTGACAACTATTAAAAGATAATAAAGACTAAATAAAAAATTAATACAGTGAATAAAGATGAGGGTGGCGTTGAGATAATTCAAAGTTCCTAGTCTACTAAAATTGTGGCAGGAGACGATGGTTAGCAAACGAAATGATGGGATTTATTTCTTTTCCCCAAAATGATGCATTCGAGAAGAAGGAGCAGCTTTGAAAGTTCTCAGAATTGGATAAATATATAATCAAAAGGAGAAAAGCAGCAAAAATCATTGCCTAATCTAGCGTCTCACACTGCCTCCTCCAATATTTAGCTACTCTTAAAGCAAGAAGTGGACTCATAATAGACATGAGAGTAAATAAATAGACAAACAACTCGAAAATAGTTAAATAGAAGTACAAATAGACATAGGAACATAAACAGAGGAAATCAATGCCGGGATTGGACTCATAGACCGAGCTATCCCTAACTAACAAAAACATGATTAAGATCATAAAATACCTGACTCCATGAATAATCCGACATATCGAGAGTGAAATATTCAATGTCTAGAGTATTTTAAATTGAGACCATTCGTAGACCTGAATATGCATACAGGATATTTATTATTGGCCCCTAGCCCCTGTCACTACTGCAATGCTACTCCGCAATGGGGTGGAAGAGGTAAAAGGTGTAATGCGCCTTTACAACTGAAACCAAAAGGAGCGGTACGCTTTCCCGACAACAGTTGCTCCAGGCAAACTGGTGATCACTCACGTTTTGTGCACATGTTTTAAATATGTTTTCCGCGCCTGTATAGATCAAATAAAGGGGAAACAGGGTGTTAAACCTGCTAAAAAACTTAGGTGATAATAAACTGTATTTTATTCTGATCCTATTACCCCGAGAATCCAAGTTTGCATATTTCATTTCAAGGCCGCCTCGGTGACACTCCAAACTTAAATCATTGTGAATGATTTAGACTTATCTCAAAAAGTTTAAAAAATAATCAGACTTCGATACATGTCCACTTCTTTATTTTTCCCATCCTTCAACTTCCGTTATTTTAATGAATTTTAGTTTTCCATTTTTGTGTCCTCTCTGTCATTTCCATCTATTCCATTTTTGCCTTTTTTAATTGACATCACTTTACTCTACCTAGACACTAAACCATCAAACTCCATCAGATGAAAGTGATTTTATTAGAATTTCGAAAAGATTAAAAATTTTGACCCACACGAAAAGTTAGGAAAAATTTACAAAGAAATGATTTTTTTTAATGATTGCTTAATTTAAACACTTTGATTCCAATTGACAGTACTTTCGATGGGTCCTATTTCTGAATAAAAAATACGAAAGAAAGGGCAGCTTTCATAACTTGTTAATTAGGTATAACAGACAGGTTATGTTTGTTAATCAAAGTTTTGTCTTGCTTTCGTCCCTCAATCCAAAATATTTAGATTAGTTAATTGCTAATTTTTGAAAGTTTAATGGCTCATAAAAAGAAATATTCAGTTCATACACACTTAATATGTTTTGCACGATGCCCAACACAAGTTTACAGTCACTAGTTTTGGGAAGTGTGATAAGATGATTGCAAATGCTAGAACATAATGAAAATTAAGATAATGCAAAATTGTATACATTCGTGGAAAACCTTTCTTAGATATTTAAAGTTAATTTGGGAAAAAAAACAAACAAAACTACATCATTGATTTAAATATTTGCTAAAAAAAACGGCGACTAAGAACTGGTTTATATTTTTAGCATCATTCGAATATAGATTGAAATAAATTCCAGGGCATTCAGAACACCACTACTATTCACTTAACACCCCCTTTTCCAACTGAGAACAAAATCTATAGTTGACCTTGTCCGAAAAATATATGTTTTAGTCCACCATTAACACAATTTTAATGGAACTAAAAAAAAACTGATTTCAAATGATAACTAAATCATATGTACATCTTTTGGTCGTCAATTAAGTTGGAATGTTTAATTTGTAGTAATTCTATAGCCATTTATATGATATCAGGTTTCAAGGGGGGTGGGGGTTCTAAAAAAACCTTCTGTATCTCACAAACAGCGCGGTAGGTTATCATGATTTTGGCAGAAATAAAAGGGCTTTTAATGAGGTTAACTTTATATATGATAATCTAACATAGTATAAAGTTGAAAAAAATATTGTGGTATCCCCTTAAGAAGCATATTTAATGTTTGGATTACTTGCCACTATATTGCCATTCAGACAATACAAAATGTGGTCTGATTAACAGTCTGAGGATTCATTTATGATGTTCTAATTATGACCGCATAAAGTGGTGGAAAAACTACATATAAGTCTTTAGAAGTTTTTACTAGCCCTTAAAGACACTAATATTGTTCAGATAATGTAAAAAAATAATTTAAAAGGAAGTTCTAGGTAGAAAAAAAGCTTTGTTGACAAAACGATTTTGTTCCGCTCAGAATAATGTTTAAGTTCGCTCCAATATAAGTCGCTTTAAATGATTTCTCCCCAAGTTGCATCCAGACCGGTACGTATGGAAGCAATTAAACACCCAATTATCGCTTCTTAAATGCAGGAGTAAAATGTAAGCAAGGTTAGGCGACATTGGGTATAACCAATTGTTAAATGGGAACCTGATTTTAGTCAGGCTAAGATAATGGCCGCTGCAATATGTTGATGAGAGTCAGACTAGAAACTTACGTTAAATTGTCGATCAAACCTGAGACAGGAATCAGGTGGTGAACGTCGAGTGGTAAATCAGTATCGCCCTACTTTGACACAGGCGTGAAATACTAAAAATAATTATTTTGATTGTAAGTGAAGTGTATTTTCCTAGAAAGCTTTAAGTTAAAGAAGTGGATGGATCAATTAAATACATCACCACTAAACAAAGGCTTCTTCACGAAGAGTAAGGCTGACCCTCTCAACGCCATTAATAGTATCCAACCCATCCCTATAGTCCAGAATTTAAACACAAGTACAGGTTTTTTGTAGTCCACGCAACACTAGCACAGTGAAACCAGCACACAGTTCAAAGTAACCAAACACTCGTTATTATGTGGATGAGACATTCGCATAAATATCAAAGAGGGTGCTGCAGACATGATGCATCCTGTATATTTTTGTGAAATCAAATAAAATGTGCCTTTTCGATTTTCCGAACAGAAAAGAATGGAAGCTGGGAGCCCCTAAACTCCCTAAGCAGAGAGATCTAAAAGGAAAACCTCGCCTTAGAGAAGAATAAAAAATCGGTATTCAAGAACCGTGCAAAAGCCATTCGTGAAAATATAATGCGCTATTCAGGACTCCGTTAAAGGCCTTTTCCAGTACCCTCATTTTCAGGGATCTCCGCATATTAATTCAAGTCCTTAGCAACCCACAAAATATACCCCCATGAACCGGAAGGATCTGGAAGAGGGATATGAGAGTTACGGAAGGAATTTGCTCATTCCATTCACAATCTATTGTTATTCATCGCTTTTAGAGGTCTTCTGGAGCCTCAGTAACCGCTCTATAACTTTTTCCATTAATCTACCTCCCTACAGGCAATTCCGGTGCCCTTTTAAATAGGAACTGAATTTTTGGCATTAAAAACAGAGAGATACTAGCAAAAAATGACGTGTAAGGATATCGTAGTCAGAAATGACAGCGGAATCCATATGTGCATTCATGTGTTGTTATTTTTATTCATATTGTATAAATGTGCTACAAGAGAGCAATTGGCATAAAAGACTAGGCCTGAAAGTTTCTGCACAATTTTTAGTTTGAAATCCCAGATCCATCAGAGGATTGATTAATTTTGGTAACGATCAAGATTTTAAGAATATTTTGTGCTTATTTTTTCCACAGTTCCATCAAATGATTCCATTAATTTGGAGAAGAACTAGATTTTAAGAATCTTTTGTACAAGTTTATCAGATGATTAAATTATTTTGGGACTAGATTGCACTTTTATGCATCTAATTTATTTTGAAACTTTTGTAAGAATTGTATGAATATTTTAAAAATCTTTTGTGCCTATCTTTTGTCCAAATCCACAAAGGGATTCATCTAGTTTCTTTAACAACAATTCGACTTCCATACAAATATCTCTGCTATGAATCAATAAAACTAACCAATTCTTTTTCAGACAAATAACTAAAGCTAGTAACGAACCATTATTCCTTTAAAAATAAACCTCAATTTTGTAATGTTTAACACTATATTAATTTTTTTCTATTCATCTATTCATTTGGTAATAATAATGAAAAAAATCATCTCCCGCCAGAATTTGATTAAACGACCTCACGCATGAAAGAAGTAAAAACCAAGCAAAACCACGGATCGACATCAACCAAAAAGGGATGTTTCAAGTTAGCTCATAAGCAGAGCATTATAGGTAAGCGGTGAGTTATGTGTGGTTAACCTCTTGGCCTGAATCGCGAAGAGCGCCAGATGGTATTGGTTTGATTCTCACCTATTTTCCACTTCCTTTAACGGATAAAGAGATTATATTAGTTTATTCCGTTTGCTCTCTCTCTCCCTCCCTCTCACCCTTCTCTATCAATCTGTTGGATCGTTGTTTGGTTTTATAAATAGACGAAAACGCGTATATCATTTCCTTATTTCCTATGGCTTGATGAGCATATATATATATATATATATATATATATATATATATATATATATATATATATATATATGCAGGAAAGAAAGGGAGAAAGCGAAGGAACAATGGTTGTTGGCCCCTCATCTGTTTCAACGACTTGAAAGAAATTCTTTTGGGTCTCGGAATAAATGACTATCGTTTCCCTTTCCTTTCAAGTTATTTTGATATGTTGCTAATACACGAAAATAACCCATATATATATATATATATATATATATATATATATATATATATATATATATATATACGTGATCGACCTAAAAAAGCTTGTCAATTTACTTTTATATACTTAAATGTTCCTAATCCCAGAATAAAGTGACAAGCGTCACAATTAATTCCTCTCAGGAGCTTTCTAGATATCGTTGATAACATTTTGTTAAATTTAATCTTAGACAACTGAGAATTTCTTAATCTGGCCATCCCTCGACCGGTTCTTAACTGCCCCCATCAGTGATCTTGTAATTCATTCGCTCGATAGAAGATTTCATACGTTCTTAAGAGCAACGAAGTTCCCATTTGAAATCAACATTACTTTTTTTCTTTTAACTGCTGTATGCGATTTCTATAGCAACGAGTAGCTACTTTCACACTGCGTAGCCCACACTTGGAAGATGCACCTCATCCACGACAAGCGAGTTACTGTATCCAATAGCCCAATCTAACAACACTGAAAAGAACCGTATCTATGGGGTATTTTAATCTTCACATTTTCGGTAGCAATACACCGAATTGGTTTCACCCACTCGCGAGGACACGGCCATTGGATATAGATTCATGCTTGGCTTGGCTGGAGAGCGTTTTCCAGGCGTGTAAAGGGTGGTAGTCATTGTTATTCTAACCACATGCAATCGCTTAGTACATTGCAGTTTTTCCAGTATTTCGGTATGTTAGCAATGGTAAGATAAATTGGTTAAATAGTTTATATTTTAAGTATACATTGAAGCCTGGCGCTTCTGGACATGTGCTACGTTTTCCTGTCATGTGTTTTGAGTGTGGTATGTGATAGAATGTGGGAGAGATGACAAATTTGTATACATGGGCATGGGGTAAGGAAGGTACATGGTACACTATGGAAAATTGCGGGGTCGACAACATTCATGGTTCCTGCCTCGAATCCGGCAGCTGAGCTGCTTATTGAAAGTTCTTCGGAAATATTTCATCGAATTCTAAAACTTCGAAATGAAATAACTTCCAAAGAAAAATAATTCAAACAATTTAAAAAAATCGGAAACATAAAAACAAAAAATAAATAAAAATGATAAGAAATTAGCTGAATTAGGTTAGTTTTTATTAGGATTATTTCTAAAAATATGTACTAAATTCTAATAAAATAATTATATTTCATAATAAATCTATACATATTTCTCCAATTTTGACGTTATGACATTTCTAATTTTTAGATTTTGAAGAATTCCTTTCGAAAAAATGAGCAAAAATCTTGCTGAGCAAGTTGCCACGACCGTAAGATCGAGCCCGTTGACCAGTTTGTATTCATCCCATTCATTATTTGCAGAATTTCTATTAACTCTTACTCTAAATACTCAATCTCTGCCACACAGTACTAACGATGTACAACATAAATGATAAGTCCAAGCCTGATTTAATTCTCCAAACCTAAGTTGTACTTTTATCGTCAAGCAGTGGACTGATAATAAACTCACGTCTTAGTATAAAGTAGATAGGGAAAAACATAAAACTAAACATTTGAAATGCGTTTTGTCAAGAGAATTTACGTTTAAAAGGCCTTGGAGTTAGAGGCCACTGTTTAAGAGTGTAAATTTGGTTGACACTGATAGTCCAGTCAAGTTCTTCAGGCTGTTTTCCAATTTTAGAGAGATGAGAAAAAATACCTTATTGTTTTCTTTCGTAGTTAAGTGCTTGTCTATAATTGTTAGCAACAAGTCTTTTTTAGTAGGGCTTGTCGAACATTGTGGATATTGCTCAGATCAAATATAAAGACCAGGCTGACAAATTGTCCATCGAAAAAGGTTGTCAGGCTTCTGTAGGTCCTTTGTAACAATGTGCCAACAAATTCTTGTTAGGATTTGCACCAGTGGTAATTACAGTTTCCTTTGCAATCAGAATAAGGTGATTTGGGTTCTGGTCTTTAACTTAAAACTAAAAGTATATACAACCATTATAATTATTGTGGAAAAATAATTTATTAAAAAAATATTTTTATGTATTATCTGCCTTTTCAAAAGGAAAAATCTTCTTGGCGTGTATATTTCTTCAGCATTTTAAGGAATAATAAATTCCCCTAAATTCAAATAAGATGCAAAAAACTAAAATACTAGGACCAGGTGGATATATTCACATGTCCTCTACCTCGAAGTTAAAGATTGTTACAAATTACAAGGCGGCGGTTGCTTCTTTAATTTCCAAGTCGTTAGTAAGAGTAATTATTTAATAATTACCAACTTAATTATCACGAATGGCAAAGGGGCCATTTTGTTTCGTGATAAATTTGGCAATAAAATAAATTCCACTCGAATTTTTTCTTTTGACTCATTAACAAATGTAAATTTTCGTTCCAGGCAAATTTAACCAAATTTATGGACTCGAGACTGATTAAATGCAAATATCGGTGGCGCATGTCCAGAAATATCTTTCGCGATAGAACTAAGAACCAAGACCATAATGAATGGTTTAGGTAGCAATATTGGTCCATGGTACTAGGGTCTTAGATCCCAGAATTATGCCCAGAGGGAAAGGATACAAAAAAAATGGGTTTATCGATGGAACTGAGAACTAATACCCGAATAAAGTATATAGGTGGCAACAGGGTTTTATGGTACCAGTGCCTCTAATAATAATAATAATAATAATAATAATAATAATTAATCCTAATAATGAATCAAAATAAATAATAATGATTAATTATAATTAATAATAATACTACGAATGATAAAATAATACTAATAATAATACTCCTAAAAAATATAGATAGGGCCAAATAAAAGCGTCCTTATCCTTTCTTATCGTAAATCCTCAGTTATCCATCAAATCACTCGTTTCGCTTTCAGCCATCTCCTTTCCTAAAATCCATTTTGTATGCCCATCTTACGACACACGAAACCCAACCCCACTCTTTCACATACTTTTTTTACTATCAACTCACTTCAGGGCCAATCCGTTGCCTAAACCAACAACCAAATCTTTCTTTCCTCCAGTGTGTCGAGGGAAGTTGATATTTGCGTCAGAGAGAAGGAAATTAAAGGTTTATGTTAACGCGTTTCGGACTAAAGATTCGCTTCTTCAAGCCTCCTCAAGGCTTTATTTGCAGGCGGACAAATGAGTAAAAGTGACATCTTTCAAAAGCCAAAACTTGAGCCACTCCCCTAGAAAATGGTTGGACAATAGAAGTTGGGGTTTATGTTACAGAAATACACGTTCCTAAAGATGTTTGTGTCATGCAGGTTTAAATAACAAGATAGCCTTCCATGATATTTGTTTTTTCCGTTGCCACCTCTGAGCTGTGAGTCGAGATAACATTATTAAAATCGTTCATTGTGTCGAGGCGATTTTTCGTAGATTTGGAGCCTTTAACATATGATTGTTCACGATTGAAGTTCATACAGGTGGTATATTTTTGGCATGGACTTTAGCTAGTGTATGTTGTGTTTGAATAGATGTTCAGTAATTTTCTGTACATTAAACTGTTCCTATGATCTATGTTAAACAAATGTTCGTTATACTGAAAGTTAAAGTTACCAACTTTTAATGCCTCTCGAAATATCCATATTTTAATATAATTTAAAATTGCCATATTCTACTGACAGTTGAAATTGCTATATTCTACTGCTAGTTAAAATTGCAATATTTTAATGCTAGTAAAAATGGCAGCTGAGTGCCAATTAAAACGGCCATATTCTACGGCCAGTCGAAATTGCCATATTTTACTGCTAGTGGGAAATACCAAATTTTAATGCAAGCCAAAAGTGTCATATTTTAATGCTGGTTAGAATGGGGTTTGGCGCCATTCAAAATAGCCGCATTTTAAAGACTTTATAAGATATTCTAATTTTAAAAGTCAGGGATTTATTCTGACTCT
This sequence comes from Ceratothoa steindachneri, assembly GCA_963969495.1. NCBI lineage: Eukaryota > Metazoa > Arthropoda > Malacostraca > Isopoda > Cymothoidae > Ceratothoa > Ceratothoa steindachneri. The sequence continues at coordinate 202,896,487 of OZ018318.1, read as the reverse complement.
GTTTACAAAATAGTCCTGAGAATGTTCTAAAGATGTTGTAAGCCTCTTTATTCTATTCCACTTTAAAACATGTTAGAATCATGTTATAAACATGTTCTAAACATGTTCTAAGTAAGTTAAAAACATGCTCCATACATGTTTGAAACTTATTATAAACATCTTCTAAAATATTCTAAGCATGTTTTAAACCCGTTGCAATTATGTTATAAACTTAGCTAAGGATTATCTAAGCATGTTTTAAATATGTTATAGTAGGATCTTATTACAATCTTAACCAAACGAAACCATGGTGCGGAAAATGGCTAAAGGTTTTAGTTTACCATTTATAGCGAGTTATTATTATCGATTTCTTTCTTAAATATCTCTACACATATGAAGCACTCGGAATCATATTTACTTTTCCCTATCTGTTTTCAGCTTCTGTAAATATCTTTATCAGATATATATAATTTAAATAGGACTGAATTAATGATTTTTTTAAATATTTAATTTAAGGTTATCACAAATACAAATATCTTTTATGTTACTATTGCGGGAGGGAATAATCCAATGAGTAAATTCAATACACCGATGGAATACTCCATCGTTGTCCAAACTGTGACTCTCGACCCGGCATTGTGTGGCTACCGTAATAATATTGAAATATTGGATTTAATTCTATTTTCCCTAAATAAGTTATAATGCAGATGAAATAAAAAGCAATTATGTATTTTTGTAAAAAAACGAATTAGTAAAATATTGATAACATAGTCAAGTGTTACTTTATATACAAACGATAAATGCGTAAATGTTATAAAGAATTAATGGTTGCCCTCAATCAGGTAATTTAGGTCATGGAACACACCGGGTTATTCAGCTAACCAAGGCATGGGACATGCCAGGCTCATCTTGTGATTAAAGGTATGGTACAATCTAGGTTTGCTTGTGATTAATGGCATAGGGCAATCTAGGTTCGCTTTGTGATTAAGGACATAAGACAATCTATGTTCTTATAGTGCACACCAGGCTAGTCAGATGACCAAGAGCATGGGTTAACCAAGTTTAATTGTTACCCTTACATGTATTTGATCCATGTCTCTGCAAATTTATAATTTATAAGGTAATACAGGGTATGCAACAAACCAGTGGCCTCGGTTGACAAGACAATGGGACAAATCATGCTTGACTTGAGAGAAAGGGCATAGGACAAGCCTTGTCGTAAGAGCAAGGCTTTGTGACGAACTAGTCTTTTCAGGTGATCATGGATATAGGACAAACAAGCTGGTTTTCCCATGCCCTTGTTCACCTGACGAGACTGCTTTGACCTATGCCATTGTCCTAAAGACAAAAGTCTGAGTTGTCTCATGCCTTTGTCAGCTGAGACCCCTAATTATCATCATCATCATCCTCACTAACTCTATAATTTAAGAACGGGAAAAATAAATATGATTATCCAATATTTGCTTTATAATGTTTTAAAAGAAAATGAATTAAAATTGGTAAGGTTCAGAAAATTAATTAAAATTTAGGTAAAGCTGCTTTTTCATTTTATCCATAACTTTATTTTAGCAACGTGTTTTTTGGAAAGGAGGGAAATAGTTTAGAGTTCCTTTTTAAAATGACTATAATTGGCGAAGTTCATAAAATTTATAAAAAGTTAACTATGGCTGCTTTTTCAGTAGCGAAGTGCAAGCTCTCCCCGTAGGGGGGAGTGGCAAGTCATTGCCTAGTTTGTTCTATGAATTCCTGATAGATTAAAATTTGGATGGAGCACATAAAAAAATAATGTGTGGTTCTATCTAATCCAAAGTGTAATCCAACTTATCTTGCAGCACATCCATACCTTCTCCAGGTATATGCAGGGATACAACCTAGTAGGGTTGGAAATGGGCATCCCAGAATAGTGAAGTTAATCCATTCTAAATGTGGTTATCCGTTGGATGAGACATAGGTTACAAATTGGTGGTAAATTCCTAAAACTAAAACATAATCGAGACATCGCTAGAGTCCTTCGTGATAACATACTTAACATAGCATCTTTGATTCTTTCATGCATTTTCTTTCCTCATTTATGTAAATTCTTTCATAAAATATATTCATACAATTTCTTTTATACAATTTTTTAAAACAAATTCTTCCATACAATTTTTCAGAACGTTTCTTTTATTAAAGTTCATACAAAAACTTTCATCACTTTCTTATGTGTAAATTCATTCAAATTTGTGCCTTAACTGAGAATATCATGTTATAATCCAATGACCATTAGGTACAATTACTCCACTTCAAAATATTCTATATACTACTTCACACTAAACTTTACTTCAGCTTCAAAGCTCACATTCCTACACTGAGATCATTATATTGTCTGTTCAATAATCCAGGTCAACACTTTTTTTTAGTAAATTTTAATTATAATAAAAGATTTGAAAGAATATCATAAAAAGTGAATAAGAATAAGAAAGAAAACCTCAGGCAGAAAAAAGGAAAAAAATGCTTCTAAATCCTTTCACTTGATAGAAGCAAAAACACTTAGGCACACAATTTTAATTTTCCGGTGCGTAATCTTGATAAAAAGAAGGTTATTACAATGCAGAGCATTGCATCATCTCCTTTCACGCACGCAAGCTTATATGAAATATACCCGAGCAATAGAAGAAATGAAAAGACTTGATTTATGGTATACTTAAAGCAAAGATTTCCGTGATTCAAATGCAAGGAAGGCGACAACCTCATTATTTATCCTGCCTTCAAAGGTCCATTGTAACTACGAAAGAAACAAAGCGTCTTTAACAATGGAGTTTTACGGCTTTAATTTATAGAGAGGATTTTTTCTCTCGAGAACAAAACAAGAACTGACGAAATGTCTTATATGGGGTGCTTTATCGTGTAGGTACCACTCTCTTGAAAAGGTACCACACTCTCGAAATATTTTCCTCCTTAAATGCATTCATTCTCTTTACTTAGTTAGATCCGTGTATGGTATTATTACTTAACAGCGAGGAAAGAAAATAATTTTGATTTGATTTGAGAATGCAGACTAATACGGCAAAGATTGGCAATAAATTTTGATTAAAGGTGCAAATGAGAATGCAGATTAAGAAGTCATGAATGTGAAAAATGGGAGAAGTATAAGTTGAGAAGGATAAGCGGCTTAAAAACAGAGAATGTATTGAATAGGCGGATCTCAGAATTATGTAATTCACTAGAACATAACTCTGATGTGACATGCGCTGAAGCATTGCTCGTGTAATGAGGGAAATGTTAATTTTCCCATCTGTATTTCTGTATGTGTGTGTGAGGGAAAGAGATTGATTAAGTGAGACCTAGTGTTTGTGTTACAAGGAGCCGAGTTAATTTTTAGATTTCGGGGTGTGATAGTGAGATAGTATTTGAATATTTAATAGTCTTACAAGGAAAATAGGAAAAAACGGGCATCATAGATAATATATATATATATATATATATATATATATATATATATATATATATATAGGACTTCAAAATAAAACGTGATACAGTAGATGGTAAATAGCCATAGGATAGAGGGGAAGATGATACTTAAGAGTGTTCGTCTTTTGATAATAACAAAGAACAAAGAAAAACAAAACATATATTAAGAAAGAAAGAAGGGCGAGAAAGAGAGGGAGTTATATCGAAGAGAATAAAATTAGATAAATTCTTTTATCCCTCAAAGAAAGTAAAATAATAGGTGCGGTTCAAACATATGTCATCGCGCGTTCTTCGCTTTTCAGACCACGACGGTAACCGGTAGGTAACATCCACATCCCCCTGAAATGATGCTTCAAGTCAGCTTATTAGCCGAAGAGTTTAGGTAAGTCTTTGTGTGTCTAAGAAGAAAGCGTTAGAAAGAGATACATACGGGCTTCTTAAATCATTTATCTTTGTTTGGTCTTATAAAAAGAAGAAAAATCTTGGGAATCATCTTTCCTTATTTCCTATTGATTATTGAGCATCTACTCTGCCACGTGTTAGAATGATTTCACATTAATTTACGAAGCCCGCGTGTCTCTCTTACCAACGCTTATATGTACAAAAATGGATTCAGGCCTAAATTTTATTCTTATCATTTTCAAATAAGTCTTCAATGTTATAATATTTCTTAGCCACTACTTTCTCATCATCCAGGATCCTGGAAAAATCTTGTAGGTAACTCTTGCTTAGTGTTATGCATGGACTCATGGAACTACAAATTCTGAAGACAAAGCTTAATATATTCTTATTTATTAAATGAAAAAGGTTATAAAATTTATTTGAGAACATACACAATGATTGCTTTCCCTTATCGATAAGTATCAATTTCGTTTTAGAGCATTATGAAACTTAGCAAACAGAGCTTTGAGGCTGCTAGAGCAACGTTTACTTAGGTCCAAAAGAAATCAGGAATATATCTTATAACCATTCAAGTTATAGCAATAGAGAAACAATGTAAAATAGAACAAAAACTAAAAAGCAACCCTTACAATGAATATTTTGTCACCATCCCTTTAATAGCAATGACCTTCAGACATCTGTTACCATAGGACTGAATTAATTTCTTTCAAAATGATGGGGTAATATTGTTCCATTCGTTTTTAAAAAATTCCTAGAGTTGAACATCTGGGTTCTTTGGATTTCTCCTTTGCACCACATCTCCAATAATTTTCTAAACGTTTTCTATAGAGTTTAGATTGGAACTTTCAGGTGGCCAGTCCATCAGATCAACACCTTTATCCATCCAAAAATCTTTGACTCTCTTCGTAATGTGGCAGAGAGCGTCGTTATGCACGAAGATTGAAGGTTGAACTGATGAGGATCGGAGATGTGGAAGGGCATGCTGTCTGAGAATCTGCTTGTATATTTCAGCATTGATAGTCCCTTGTACGCGAATAAGTGGACCAGGACCAGCAGCAGAGATCACTTCCCATACAATTACACTGCCTTCTCCATATTTCACTGTCTTGTTCACACATGCACGCGATAACGTTTAGACACATCATCGTCGGACCAACGTCCCGCCATTGGAACCAATCATATTAAATTTCGATTCATCACTAAAATGCACCTGCGCTCACTGTTATTGTGTCTAAACAACATGTTCGTGAGCGTAACGAAGACGGGCTCTTTGATTTTTTTTCGAGATCGTAGGTTTCTTTGCCGGTTCCCGAGCAAGCAATCTAGAAACTCGTAATCTCCGGGAAACTGTTTAGCGCGATACGTTGACATCGAAGGTGAAGCTGAACAGCGGAATATCTCAGGGGCACTCTTAAACCTATCATTCAGTAACATTCTAGCAATAATACGATCCTATCTTAGTAACTTTTTACGAGGTCTACTGGTTTTAGGTTTAGCATCTGTCGAGCCTGATGACTTAAAACGAGCTAAAATTAAATTCATTGCACAGTAGTTGCTATCATATAATTTCACTTGACCTCTTGGTAAGGGCAGAAAATTCTTTGTTTTTCATCACATAACACCGATCGTCTCTCATAACTCGCAAAGTTGACAGTTTAATGTTCCAGTAATGTATGATCAAAAGAAGTAACTGTTAGCCAATCAAAAGTCTCCTAAACATAATTACCTCAGTTGGTAGTTCATTTTCTATAAGGGACCCTTAACTTTTGGCCATTGCAATTCGAAAGAGTGTTCGTTTATTTCCTCAATACTTACGAAATATTTATTCTATTCATTATAATTTTCACAAAAGATAGATATTAGCTATATCTAAATATGTAAATAATATATTGTCTCAAACTTTTGTTAAACTTGTATAATAAATATTTAAATACACCTGTTCTTACTGACCCTTATATTATGGCCGACCCTGTATATATATATATATATATATATATATATATATATATATATATATATATATATATATATATAGAGAGAGAGAGAGAGAGATATATATAAAGAGAGAGAGAGAGAAACGCATATCCAAAATCATGATGTCATTTTAGATAACCATTACTCATACTCTTGCTTCTTTGAAATATAGTGTATGGCAGGAGTATATATTTTCTTCTGACTGCTTTAGTGTGGTGTGCGCGTGTGCGTTTGGATGTGAGTAGGAATACCCGATCAGAATTTTCGATCCTGAATCTCTCATACGAAGGAACGTTATTAAACTTCCAGATAAAGTTTAGTAATCTGGTATCAAATTTTATTTTCATCGTCTATAACAATTTTCCTCTCATACTCTTATATCCTACACCCCTTGCTAAAGCTCCGCATATATGCTTCTCTCTTTCTTCCTACTTTATAGGCAATTTTCTATATTCACTTATTATGCTGTATTTATGCTGAGCCTTTTTGAATGATTTATTATTATTTTTATTATTATAAATTTATTATTACTATTCATATTATTATTATTATTATTATTTTTATTATTATATTAATTATTATTAGTAGTAGTAGCATTTTTATTAGTATTATTTTTATATTATTATTATTTTTTAATATTGGAAAGAAGATGAGCAGAATGGATGCAAGTCGAAAAGAAAAGATGTATATAAATCGAGAAAGAGATAACTCTAAAATCTCTTCAAATCCACTCCATAGAAAGAAGAGGAAGAAGTAGAGTAGATCAGAATCGAGGGAAGAATAAAGGAAAAATATAAACTTCGATGCCAGTCAAAAAAATGAAAATAGAAAGAGCTAAGATCAGATGAGAAGAAGAAGAAGCAGAAGAGATTAAATTCGTTTCAAGGACAGTCGAAGATGGAATACAAGGGAGGAGACAAGATCAGAGTGTAAAAACACGCAAAGAAGAAGAAGAAGATGAGTGAAAAGGATAGATAGAAAGCAAAATAGATCGAGTATATGTTTTATCTACACCTTTTCACCCTCAAATTAAAAAAAAACAATTGAACATCAAATTAAAAAGGTTGACTTTCCTATTAAAAAAATTGAGATTCAAATTTAAAAAGTTGACTTTCCTATTTAAAAAAATTGAACCTCAAATTTTAAAAGTTGACTTTCTTATTAAAAAAAATTGAACTTCAAATTTAAAAAGTTGACATTCAAATTTGAAAAGTTGACTTTCAAGTTAAAATACTTGGATTTCACATTAAACATGTTTATCTTCAACATAAAAACCTGACTTTCATTATAAAAAAGCTTCTTTCAATTGGAAACTATGAAATCCAATTAAAAAATGCAATATCATCTAAATTTAGGTAACGTCAAGAGCATTAATTTCGCTACCAATACGCAAAATTATTCTAGTGTTTTCAATTCTCGGGCACTTATTTCTTCATGAAATACCATCTTTGATACATAAAACATTCGTAAGGGTCATACCTACAGTATTACTTACCATATGCATATCTAATGATAAACTGCTTAAAATTAGAAAAAATCAAATTCTCCATCAGTCATCTTCCGAACATTTCCAACATTTCGGCCAACTCTACTGTGACGTTAGAGAGTCTATTTTCATAGCTTGTGGGATTTCTTCTCATCATATCCTCATTGGCAGCTCTTTCGCGCCCCTAGCAACCGTTCCCATACATAACTCAGCTTTCTCAGTAACCAAGTGAGTATTTTTCAAATAATACACTGGAAAAATATTTAATAATGCACTTTGTAATACTGATATTTTCTACTGTATAAAATTAAGAGATCTCTGAAAAACCGAAATAATATCGTGTAAAAAGATTAAAGTAACTGAAATAAAAGATAAGCTCAACCACCTCAAGGTCGCAAGAAACGAGCTTACAGCACATGGCAAACCGAATTGGGATCATTGGACGTGAAATGGCCTAATGGCTCGAAAAAGGCTCGGCTCGACTTCCTACCCAAGTGCGAATGGCTTGGACATAAATTCGGATTCTTCCCCAGGCGGGTGAATTTCACTTATTTTAATTTGAAAATCCACTTTTAATTTTTTTTTTCAAATCCAGCGTTTTTAATAGAAAAGTCAACTTTTTAAATTTGGTGTTCAATTATTTTAATTTGAGGGTGAAAAGGTTTAGTAATGCTTTTTAACATTAAAGTTCCAAGCATTAGGTCATTACAAAATTAATATGGCATTTTTTGAATGTTTAGCTTTAATTTAGGGCTAAAAATTAAACAATTCTTGAAGTTAGTTTTATTTAAATAAGTATATATTCATTAATTTAATAAGTAATTAAAATTTCACCAGTTTATAACACTAGTCTCCATTTTCTAACTTTTCAATACCACGATTTTCATTTAAAAAAAAGTTGTTTCAACCTCTTCTGTTGTTGACATCTTCCTTCTCTTCAGGTGATTTACTAAAATCTTAAAGCTAAGTAATTTGATGAGGCCAATTGAATTCTTACGATTTGAAGTTGCGCGTTGATTTGATTAAATAGCACTTACCTTCTTTTGATAATACCAATCTTTTTTCCTATGTTGATGTTTTAAACGGTTAAGCCGAGCACAATAAACCTCTCTGGTTGTAGTCTAATTCGGGTTAACAAGTTATATATAGATTATTAGATTCATATCTCCATGGATGAGGCACCTGTTTCAGCTGATATCCCCCTTCCTCCTAGGACTAATCCTTAATCTAGAACGTTTAATATTATTGTACATACATAACCCACATTTTGTCTCCTAAAACATTCTTACTCCACTTTTAGTGGAGAAAGGAGAGAAAAACAAATGTTGAATCTTTTTTGCAAGTGTACCTCTAACAGGTCTTGAGGAATCCCTTGCTCCAATCCTGAAACATTGCTTAGTTCCTTTAAATGACAATGCAGTGAAATGAGTTAAATTTAACTTTTCGGGTAATTATTCAACAGCTAAAACATTTGGATTTTCTTATAGTGTTATTTTTAGATCAAATTCTATTCCTCCCCTGAACGGGTTTGATCTCAAAGACAATTTCCCCAGAGAAAAATAATGCCGCATTACATATACAATGTCCTAATAATTTACTCTAATTTTGTTCTTAAACACATTGACTTCGGCCATCATATTGGGATGGTTAGTTATTGCATGCGTTAAGAAATATTTTTATGAGAAAATATCTATGGTATCATTGTGTTAAATCTTTAGTTAATAAGCTGACTACAAGAGGGAGGATGATGTAGTAAGGGCTAATTTCACAGTTACAACTAAACTGTAGGAACGAAACGCCCGTCAGCAGAGAGACCTGTGATTCTATATCTTCTACTATTTCGACTTTGTCTACCTTCGTAACTTTCCTACATATTTCCCATTACTCACCTTCTACGTGAATACGTCCTCTTTGCTATTCTGCTTTAAATTTGAGTACCATCTCCCCCTCCCCAATAGAACAAAATTGAAGTATGTATTTATAGTTACCCGTCGGTTATCTAACTTCTTTGTTGGAGTCGGTTGTCCGGGTGTCGCAGAAATTTGTTGAGACCGGTTTCTAATTCCACAATTGATTCTTTCCCATTTTGGGTATAAATTAAAATCAAATAGTAATTACTACGAAAATATGCCTCTTATGAGGGTATAATTACCTCTAAATTTTAGTTATATGGTCCTTTCAAACCTATACAGATTCGTGTGTGTATACGGGCACACACAGGAGATACACCGATAAACCGCCTAGGAATTCTATTTATGTAGTCGTTTTATATATCTTGTGTGTAGATTCGTGTGCGTATGTCAGAACCTACCAAAGGGCCATTGATAAGCGAGCTTTCAGCGATAAAGGATTAATAATTAGTATAGGTGGGTTAGGAAGGTCATTTTTAATTATTTTGATGGCCTTAGCGGGTCGTTATAGGATGACCGCAAGTATTAATTATTACTTTTGTTTTAAGCGATAAACAACGGAGGCATCTTTAGCAGGAAGTTGGGACGGAGAGATCTTAAAAGAAAGTGAAGAGGAGAGTTGCGTAAATGTATGGAATGTATGGCTGAAAATCTTCCTGTGTGCGTTGGGGTTGAAGGGCACGTAAGTGCGGGTTTGAGGGCCAGGGCACAAGTACAATATGTATCGTTGGGTGGTGGTTTAAATTAGGATTATTGGGGTCGAAGATTCTTTGGAAGTTTCTTAGAAGTTTCTTAAGGGTTTTTTTTTAGAATTTCCGGCGAGATATCTTAGAACTACTTCGGAGGTTTTAACTTTTTTTGTTTTATTAGAATTTCTTCTGAGTTTTTTTTTTTAGAATTTCTTCCGAGTTTTCAATTTTTTTTTGTTTTCTTAGAATTCCTTCCTAAGTTTTTGTTTTCTTAGAACTTTCTTAAGAGTAGAATTTTAGGGGATTTCTTTGAAGTTTTCTTGTGTTTTATGAAGTTTTCTTATGAATTTTTTATGTGATTCCTTTGGACTTTTCTTGCGGTTTTATGTTTTAATGTTTATTTTTGTTTTTTTATAAATTTTATGGAGTTTACTTAAGTAATAGTAAAATATTTTTAGAATATTTTCAGGATTTTTCTGTTTTCTTAGAAAATTTCTTAGATGATTGGTTAAAAGATTTTAAAAAGTTTCCTAGTTTTCTTTTGAGTTTTCTTAGACGCTTTGTTTTACTTAACTTGATGTCCCTGACTTCAAGAAAAGTAGCGTGGCCGAATGGAAACCATGCTTCCAGTTTGAGTGATGTTAAAGCATACTAGCAGTGGTAACTCATTGGGTGGAGTTGGAAAGAGATCGATTTTTCGGCGAATGCCATAAACAATAATGATCTGTAGCACGGGTATTATTATTATTATATTTTATTAACATTAATTTATATTTGAACTTAAAGAATAAAAAAACAATGAGAGAATCTCCGCCGAAAAGTTTGTGAGGAAGAGTTTAAACCAGGGTCTTCAATGAGTTCTTCGTCTAACATACAAGGAGGCAAGACGGGATCCAGTCGCAGCCGGATCACGTTCATACATGTTCCAACAGGTAATGCACGGGCTGGCAACCTCCAAGCGCATTTTGTTAAGGTCAACGGTGACTTTTCTTAAATGAGGATGAAGCCTTCCGACAAAGTGAGTGAAGTTGAACAGTGGGCTGTGATAAAGATTTCCGCGATTTAAGGGAAAGCGCCGCCGTTGATTCATGAGAAGTTGAAGACAACACTAGTAGATAGTGCCCTGTGTATTTTACTGTCAAACGTTGGACTGCTCTCTTCAAGCAGGGTCAAGATTCGTGTGAGTATAACCGTCAAAGTGGCAGTCCGTCACTAGGAAAACTGTGGCCATGGTGGAGAGCATGGTCATGGATAATCGCCGAATCTCAATGTGGTACATTGCTTCTCAACGGGAGATAAGTAATGGATCCATTGTTACCATCTTTCAGGATCACCTCAAGCTTTCCAAGGTGTCTGCCCGAATGGGCCCAAGAATACTGATGCCTGAGCAGAAGAAGAATCGGATAATGAGTTCAACGGAGATGTTTACCCTCATGCGAGAAGATCTGGAGGGATTCATGGGCCAAATGGTAACCAAAGATGAAACCTGGGTTCCTTGTTTCGATACGGAAACGAAAGCCGAATCTAAGTAATGAAAGCATCTTTCCTCTCCAACGCTAAGAAAATTTAAGGTCATGAAATCATCCCGGAAGGACATGGTGACAATGTTATGGGACCCTGAAGGGATACTCCTCGTGGACTTCTAGGACCATGGCCGCACTATTAATGAAGCATAGTATGCAGATCTACTGGGTAAGCTTCAGAAGGCTCTGATTAAGAAACGATGAGGTAAAGTGACCCGAGGTGTTCTTCTCTTACAGAAAAATGCACATGCACACAAATGCATGGTGGCCATGAACAGATTGGTGGCCTACGGCTTCAAAGTATTGCCCCTTCCCCTTATTCTCTTGATCTGGCGTCCGCAAACTTTTACCTTTTCCACCACATGAAGAAGCAGCTATGAAACATCTCTTTCCAGATGACAAGGGGGCCAAGGAGAAGGTCATGGAGGTTTTGGAGAGTTCTAACCCATTATTCTTCAGGGACAGTTTTTCGCAATCGAAGAAGAGACTAGAGAAGTGCATCAATATCAAAGGTGATTACGTTGAAATATAAATAAAAGTATTTGAGTGAACCTTTGCTATATTTTTGCTCCTTCTGGGTTAGGCCGAGACTTAGAGAGTTAGTAAAAAAGGGCAAAAGGTATACAGTCTGGGTTAGGAAAAGGACACTACCTGGAGCACCGATGCCATATAGGTTGCGCGCACTATCCAAAACCTTCGTAACCTCCTTAATTTAACTCAGTCCGCCTCCCACATACTGGAGTCCTCTTGTTTGGGGATTCACGTAAAATAGTCGGTCCACACTGAGTCGGGAAACATACACTGCGAATCAATAAAAAAATAAATGTTTCATAATAAAAAAAATTAAAGTTACCCAAAATAAAAAAATAAGAAGAAACTAAACCAAGAATAAACGAAACTAACTTAAACTAAAAGGAACAAAAGAAAAATGATAGGAATCCTTAAAAGATGTTAAAAAATAGTTACCTTAAATAAAAAGAAACTAAAGAAAGAATAACGAAAACTAATCTATGTAGTTGGATGCAGTTTTGGCGTACGTACCCGTGAGGGGCTGGCACAAACTTAGCGGTCGTTGATTCGGCCGCTATGCATTAAGTCCACCAAGCTCAACCCTCTGAGGTCCACACTCGAGAACCATCCCCCATCCATTATCATCCATCGTCCCGGCACCATCCGAGAGGGGAAACAACAGGAAACTGGACGGGAGCACTCTTCTCACGTCAGAGTCCAAATCAACCCTTGACTTTACCTCCTTTACGACTTGTCACTTTTTTCACATACAACATTTAACATATATTTTTACACAAAGTAAGAAGAAATTCAAGAAAGAAGAGAGAAGACGTCGGCGACGATGGAGGCCCTCCCTAAGAGGGTCCCCCTACGGACCTTACCCGGAATGAAGACCCCTGAAAAAAAAGACCGTGTGCGAATCCTTATTTGCGAATTTAAGGATCGCACTGATTAAACTAATCGACCTTGGGCGGAGATAAGGGAGGTGATCAAGTTCAGAGATCACACCCACGTCTTTAAGGTAACATTTAATACAACCGAAATGGCCCACAAGGCGGCGACGGAGGGACTCCTCATTTTTAACATGAGGATCCCAGGTAGCAATATTGAGCACGAAAAATACCATAGTATTCAGATGTGCTTCGTTTGCTACTCTTTGGAACAGCACACCACTGCTAACTGCCCAAAGAAAGGAACAGTCTGGTGCAGTGAATGCGCCACACAGGGTCATAGATATGACTCCTGTAAAAGCCAGGAAAAAAATGCAGGAATTGCAAGGGGCCCCATCGAACGATGGCCTTGAACTGCCCCAAAAGAAAAGAAATCATAAAGAAGAGGGAAGAAAAAGAAAAGATAAAGAAGACTACCACATACGCGAGCACGGTGAAAAAAGGCGATGGGATGACATCAACTCCCTCGCAGATGGTTTTCACCAATGACCTAAGTGCAAAAATTCTGATTTGCATCACTCATGCGAACGTGGCTAACGCGGTAAAACCTGGGTGCTATAACCAGGTTTTAAACACACTTCTAAAAGCCAACAATTTGCCATCCGTCATCGTGCCTGATGACCCTGAGTGCTCTAGGGCATTCAAGGATAGCATAATCGGAAACAACAACAAAGAAAAAGCCACCGGACTTAATGGAGTCATGGAGTTTCACTCATCGGAGGAATCCGAAGAAGAGGACGAGACAAACGACAAAGAAGAAGAAGAAGCAGAAACAACATCTTCTGATAGTGACGAGGGCCCATGCACTCGCACTAGAGCGACGAAGAGTCGGTCAAAGACTCCTAGTCCTCCCCCGAAGAATGAAAAGCCTGGGCACCCTAGACCCGCCCCAGAGGCCCCCAAGAGTAAGAAAACAAAGAAAAAACACAGGTAACTCATCTTACCATCGAGCGAAACTCACTAAGGATCATGGAAATTAACACCAATGGCTGGACAACCAAAAGAACTCTCTACGGAAACGTGTTCAGGGAAATAGATGCAGATGTCATCTTGATTTCTGAACATGGGATTGACACTCGTAGTACTGAAATGAAGATCTGGAACTACGACGTGTTAGTCACGAATTACTCTCAAGAGCCGTACGACGGTGCGGCCATCGCCATCAAAAGAGGGATCAAGTATAAACCCATAAAAAACTTGGAAGAATCCTATCTTGCAATAGAGGTCGAACTCGGTATAGGAAAGCTGGTCATCGCCACCAGGTACCAGCCACCGAGACGAGAATATTTACCTATTCATTCTCTCTCTGGCCTATTTGGCAGAAGGACCCCCACCATATTAATGGGGGACCTTAATGCCAGATGTCGGGAGTCTGGGTACAGGACCTTCAACAAAATCGGAAGGTGCCTGGATACTATGATGGACCGAAACATGGTCCATAGAATAGGCCCGGACTTCCCAACCTATACTCGAGGAAGAAGTGCCACAAAACCAGACATTTGTCTGGCTAATCGTCAGCTGCCGTTTAATTACTACATGGAACCGGTCCAGGTACCATGTAGTGATCATATAGGGATCCTACTTACCATCAATAGGAACCCTATACAAGTCCCGGCTCCAGTCAGAAAAGACTACAGGAGAGCCGACTGGGCACGGTACGCTGATCTCCTCGAGGCCTATCGCCCACCAGATCTGGACGAAACAATTCTCGAGGAGATAGACGAGGCACTCGACGACCTCAACGAACATCTAGTTATTGCAGATAGGGCTTGCATCCCCAAAACCCAGTATAAAACCATCTTCTCATACAGGTGGACTGGGTATATGAAAGAACTTTACAGACAATTGAGAGTTATGTACGAGTTTAATATATCAAATGCAACATTTGACTCGCTACAACGAAGTAGAGAGGTCAAGAAAGAGCTCAACCAGTTGATCCTCGAACAACAACAGAGACAATGGGACGATGCGATCGAGAGCCTCGATCAAGATGCATCTCCCAAGGACTTTTGGAAGAAAGTCAAAAGTCTCAGAGGATCATCTGGAAAAAAGAAGAAAATGGAAATACAAAAAGAAGATGGATCCATTGAAACTGCAGAAAATATCATCAAAGTGATTTTCCGGCGTTATTGGGAAAAAATCTTCAGCATATCGGAAGATGAAAACGAAGATTTTGATATAGAGTTCGAAAACAACATCGTAGACGAGCTTAACACGGAAAAACATCGAACGCATCCTCATCACCAGGTGGATAGACTGCGTGACGGAGACGCCGAGATCACCGAAGAGGAGATCCTTGGCGCACTCCGCTCATTCCGACAGAAAGCCCCAGGCCAATCGGGGCTTACGAAGCTTAACTTCGAAAAGGCACCAGCCAACATCATCGAAGGAATGAGACGAATTTTTAACGCATGTCTGAATACAGGGTACTTTCCAGATGCTTACAAGACGGCAAAAATGATCTTCTTGCCCAAGCACGGAAAGGACCCTACGTTGAGAGAGAGCTACCGCCCAATTTCACTCCTGGAATTTGGCGGGAAACTCTTTGAGAAGATCCTCAACGGAAGACTGGTGTCTCACTTGGAAGAAAACTCCCTCTACAACCCTTGCCAATTCGCGTTTAGAAAGAAGCGAAGTACGGTCATGGCAATTAATGTCATAACGGAAAAGCTTTCCCAAGCCAAACGGGACAGAAGTTATGTGGATATCGTTTGTCGGGATGTGTCAAAGGCGTTTGATAAGGTGTGGCAGCGGGGCATGCAGTATAAGATCTTACGGCTGGGTCTAAGTGAAAACTTAGAAATAACTCTCTGTGACTATGTCATGGAGAGAGCGGCGTATGTCAGTCTAGGGTGCACGGACGGACCAAAGTTTCCGCTCACTGCAGGCCTTCCGCAGGGGGGGGTGTCTGTCCCCCACCATTTACTCGATATACACCGCGGACGTCCCAGACCCTGTGTACCCCAATTCCCTCAATATTGAATACGCCGATGATTTCAGCCAGATAATCGTATCTCCATGGAGGAATGTGCCGTGGCAAGCTCGCATGACAGCGATGGAAATCGCGAACCTTAACAACTACGAGGCTCAGTGGAAAATAAGACAAACCAAGAGAAATTCAAGGTGGTCCCCATTGGACGCACCTTAAGGGCATACGTGCGTGTGGGGGATACGCGATACCCCGACACCAACGAATGCAATGTACTCGGTATGAAAATCACCTCTACCGGGTACAAAAAGCACGTCAAAGAAAGAATTTCTCGAGCCTCGTCCGCTGTCAGAACTCTATATAGTTTCAGAAATCTACGTGAAAGCAACAAGAAGAAGATCTACAATGCCCTTGTAAGATCTACGTTGCTTTACCCCGCCTCCACCATCTCATGTGTCTCAAAAACACAAAAGAGGCGTCTTCAAGTAGTGCAAAATAAATGCATGTACCTAATAACGGGTACACGCAGGCATGAAAGAAGACGGCAAGAAGACCTGCACAGAGAGGTGGGGATAATTCCCATTAACAAAGTCAATGAAGAACGGACCCGGAAAATGCAGGATCTGGTTAATCGTGAACTGAGTGATGAAATCACCCAGATGATTAACCAGAACAGAAGAGCTGATTGTCGCCCCAGATTCCCCAGCTCCGCCAACCGAGTGGCTGGCGGAGACGAAGTACCGTTCTATGCGTAAAGTGAGATAAAGAAATACCTGTGAAAACAAGATAAAAAATAAGTACAAAGAAAAAACTCGAAAAATTACTACGACAACTTACCTAAAAAGACTACCCTACCAAGAGAAGAAAAAACCCCCCGATTACGACGAGAACTTCAATACAAGAAAACATCCAAAGAAGAAAGAAGAAACAATAATACTATTAAAACACACACACAATAAAACAAAACAATAAGCACGCACTTAAATGTATTTAAAACATATACAAAGTAAGCAATGCACAACATAAACCATAAAAAACTAAAGTTGCTAAGACAAAGGGCTTGAACGCCATAATAATTATAATTTTATAATTATTACAAAAATCAAATACAACAACAATGAATTCACGCATCCAAGAAAATAAATAAAAGTGATAAGTCTGATCACCAGACCCTAGGCATCTCTTTGCACCTCTACCACACTTCTTTCTCTCTTCTCCACTTGTCTATTTTCTCTATCTCTCCACACACCCTATCGTCCTCCCCTCACATGCACCCCCACTTAAACAAAGTCAAAGTCAAAGTCAAATTAAAACTAAAAGAAACCAAATTAAAACTAAAGGAAACTTTATAGAAACCTTAAAAGATGTTAAAAAAATAGTTACCCATAATGAAATAAAAGGAAACCAAAGGAAGAAAAGGAAACTACATTGAAAACTAAAGGAAACTTTAAAAAATACCCAACCTAAATATATTACACATATCCTCAAGTGGCGATTAACATAACTTTGATTTACATAATATAAGATGTTTTGTTATTGACCAGTTTACCATCGAGCATCCACTATCAAATCCCCTTGGCTTGTTAATGATAATATTAATTTTTTGATGAGTGTAAATGTTGTGAAACAGGTCTAAGTTGTATGTGTTGCATTATTATTTTTGTCAACTTTGATGATGGTTAAACTGTTCGATTTATTTTCAGAAAAGTCCACAACAGACCCAAAACACCAAGAAAATTTGCGAAAAGAACAAAAGATAATAAAACGGTAATTAATCCCATTTACATTAAAATCATGAGTACGCACATATATTAGACTCTCCACATATCCCATACACTCCTATAGAAAAATTCATTCAAGTGAAACTACATAACAATTCCCAGTTAACGAAAGGAAAAATAATTTAGAATATAATCCCCGTCACAAATGAGTCTTGATGAAAACGAGACATTGATTCCGGCAGCGGATTATTGCTGTTAATTAATGAAGTTTTATCCAAGATGATCTTGCGCTGGTTCTCTTAATAATGGCGTTAATTTTCCCATTTAAATCGACTGTGACGTATATAGGATTCGGAATAAAGGAAATTAAATAGGGAAGATAAATTGTAGAGTTATTTAACAATAATACTTTCTTATTCCTAGATAGCGAAAATGAGTAAATTTAGATATGCGGTTGTACAGAGAAAGAAGTGAAGGCGCTTTTTTGTTAGAAGACACAAACGAAAATGACTGTTGACGTCTCCAGGGTGGCTGCCTGTGACACAGCCATGTGATCCACGAGTGTGAACGAATAGATTAAAAACGCGTTTTCTTATTAAGACAAACTCCCGATTTTGGTACCTTTTTGGTTATATAACTTGACCTTATCTTAACCTAAATAATAAATGTAATAGACCAATTGAAAATGATTTAGTGAAAATGAAAAGTAAAGTAGCAGCAAAAATGTATTATTTTTAAGGATAGAAATTTCTTCTCCAAGCGAAGCAGAATATCATTATAGAGTCACAGTGGCCAGTCGACCTTTCTGGCTTGTGACATCACCAACCATTTTTGCTTTGCATCCCCTAAACAAAAGAGGGCCAAATTGAGTTATAAGAGAGAAGAATGGATGAAAAAATATCAGGTGAGTATATCACTGTGTTGTATAAATATATACACTCACTAGAGTAGTGGAGTTTGACCAGTAAGGATGTAGAATGAAACTTTCATTTTCTTTTTTATCCAAAATTATTTCCAAAAAACCTCAATGTTTGGACAGCCAAATTCAGTACTCGGGGAAAAGGGGGTGGTAAGGAATCGGGTGAGATAGAGTGGCAATTGAACAACACATTTATTTGTACAACCGGAACTTGCTCCACGGGATTAACATTTATTTCAGGCATTACAACATCACCTAAATAACAGAGTTTAAAATTATTTCACTGTTTAATTAATGATGGAAATTACCTTGAAAAATAAATGTATTTTTATGTATATTCAAATTTATTTTACTTTCCTTTTAAAATCTAAGTTAATTTCCTGTCAATTTTTTTCAAGTATGCACAATAATTTTAATACCAACTAATATCGTTGTACCATGTATTTCATTACACACCAGATAATAATAGCAAATACTTTCAATACCATGGCTTATATCAATACTCAATATTTTACAAGATAATTAATTCTCTTAAATTCGATGGTTCTAGATTTCAATATAAGTTCTTTATTTGTTCTAAAAAGTGAAATTGCCTAATTAACCAAATATAACCTCTTGTCCCCACGTCGCTCTGAATTTAATTAGTCAGTGCTCGAAATTTCTATTTATTTGAATCAAATTAAACGAGACCCAAGCAAAGGCTGTGTATTTTAAACTCTAGCCACTCGGAAGAGCGAGAAGAAAAAGTTGGAGAGAGGTCAGTCATTGTCAAGTGGGTACTACACGACTACCATACTTGGATTTAGTCCACGTGAGGTTAAGTGGCACAAGAACTTTCGAGTTTCTAGCTGTTCCATGGGCACAAGCACAGCTGTATACTCTAAAATTCCAACAGCATGCAACAGCCTCACTCCGCTCAAGCCTGGTCCATCAGGACAGCCTCACTGGAATTGGTTGGAGGGAGCGAAGAGGCCATCTACTCCTGGGGAGCTATAAACAACAAGAAACAACATTAAATTAAAATTAAGAGAAAAGAATAGCGTCAAATGCAAATTGGGTAAGACTGGTGAAGTTAAGTTACGTGAAATTCTCGGGGGGTTATATATCCTGAATACACTGGTTAAAATCCCCTCAAATCAACTACGAGTCGAATGAACCTGAACGCTCGAAATGCAATAAGAGAACTCATAACACTCTCGCCTTTATGCAAGAGGTATTTGCTAATAAAAAAGAAAACGTCCGGAATCCTGCTTCTTTTTAATCGCCTTATAACAACATACGAATCCACTAATTGGGATGCAATGGCAATGACTTGTGGTTAGGAAAAGCTTTCTAGAGGGTCAAAAACAAGCCAAAACGAGACTTTCCCCACTTCTTTTTCCTTACGTGATCCTAAGTTGGACGGCACAGGATACTTGCTGGATCATTAATAGGATTTGGATTATATACAAACACTTATCCTTCTCTATTTGTCTCCTAATAGTTTTATTAAGTTAATGGCAGCGATCTTTTATCTACCTCTTTCTCTATGGTGAACAAGGTATTTTCTCGTAAGAGGAAGTCCGTCCTCAATTACGGGTATGTGGTGTCATAAGCTCTTACATGAGGCGAAGGTTCTTCACTTCATACCAGACCTAGGTGGCCATGTGACGGGTCTCGATCTGAAGATATTTCTCCAAAGCAAGTTACACCAGAGCAGGGGAAGGATCACTTGCGGCGAATAAGTTACAACTTCTACTTTTCCCCCTAACTCACAAATCGTTTGCCCCACTGAACATGGGATATCGCCAAAGATCTGTAGTACACGGTGGGCAAAATTTTAGTACAGAGTATTTCCTTTCGATTTTACTTATTATTATTTTTATCTTACAGATTTTATTTTGTTTAGGATGTGTCTTAGCTTATATATACTGTGTTCCTTGCCTAGTTTCTTCATTATTAGTTGAAAATGGCCTCTTACCCAAACTAGTCCGATAGTTATAAATAAAATCTTGATTCAAATATTGTGGTTTACTATTATATTTCACTGATCTACATCACGCCAATGTGGTATCTTCCATTATATATATATATATATATATATATATATATATATATATATATATAGATGTCGCACGTGAGGAAAGCAAAAATATGAAAATTAACCCAGACGAAAATGAAAAGATGAATCCAAGCACTTTCGAAATATATTTACAAGTTCATTTTCAAGGAATAGCATGAAAATGGAGAAGACAAATTTATATAGGGTACAAAGATACGAAGGGAACGCCCACCACATAGTACAAACCAATGGTAAAAACACATAAACAAGACAGAAAAATACCAATAAAAAGAACAATAGGCATCTGTGGATTAACTCTTAGTCCTAAATGTTTTCCCCCTAATGATAATCCTTTTAAATGTTTGTCGTTTATTTTTGTTTTTTTCACCGACCATATTCCACTCATATACATGGCGTTGTTGTGTGTATATCGCTTTAGGGATAAATATGTCTGTTATTAGTTGCCTATTGTTCTTTTTATTGGTATTTTTCTGTCTTGATTTTGTGTTTCTTCCATTGGTTTGTACTATGTGATGGGCGTTCCCTTCGTATCTTTGTACCCTCTATAAGGTTTTCTTCTCCATTTTCATGTTATTCCTTGAAAATGAACTTGCAAATATAGTTCGAAAGTGCTTAGATTAATCTTTTCATTTTCGTCGGGGTTAATTTTCATATATATATATATATATATATATATATATATATGAGAAAATCACAAATTAGCTCGTGAGTCTTGCAATAAATCCAAAAAATCCTACAAGAAAATGAATTTGGGGGCAGGAGGGCGCGCATGCGCAATTCTGTAGTTGTCCGGTTAAATGGCAAGGGTACACCTGGCACCTCTTTGCGGTTCCAACACTTGGATGAGATTCAGTAGAGTCGCTGTTTTCATATATGCTATTTCATCTGCTTTAGTTTTGAGTAAAATAAGGGAGAAACAATGGTGAAAACAATGAAAAGTCTCTTTTTTATTTTACCCTCCCTATTTTCCCATAAATAGAGGAGGTCAGTAATTAAATGGTTTTTAAAGATATAGCTTGTCTGGCAGAGATACATAGAGACAATCAAAGTAACACATATAATGACAGTGATACATACATAAAAAACCCCGATAAAAACAGACTAGCAGAGCTGCCTACACACTAGCAAATATTTTAATCAGAGAAAAATAGAAACACGTTCAACCTTAGGAAGACAAAAAGATCAGGTACAAAAGAAAATTGTTTGGGTGACACTTAATTCTAAGCGCTTTGAGACGTAACTTTAGCGAAACAAGAAAAAAAATCAATTATCAACAAACGGAATCTAGAACCAATTTTATTCTCTTTAAGAAATTTGCGATAGAGCAGAAATCAATTCTAGGAGAGTCAAAAGACCAGAAGTGTCAAAGAAGGTAAAACAAAACAAGGAAGCCTTACATACATCTTTGAAGCAGAGTCATTCTCAGTCATTGAAATCTCCCTTAATAGATCAAATATGCTGCTCCCCATTTTCAGTTTAGAATTTTAGAACATTTTACTATATCACCTATGGTTATGTTCTTACCTATGTGTTAATTTTGTACATTTAATTAAAAAATGCCTTCAAAAGTATAATTGTGTATTTGAACTATTCTTAGTTTCTATGTGTTTTTCGGGGTGAGGCTTTGTCCAAAAATGTATTTTTTAAGATTAGAATTGATACAGTTGAAAGTAGCAGCACCGTGTTTTTAACTTTAGTAGCTCATATGGCGACTGCCTACTAGGGTAGAAGTCACGTAATCCTGCTGCAGCACCCTGGTCGCCTATTAACCACTTCATGGAGATACAATGACATCAATGTTTCATTTGATTAAGAAATTTGACAAAAATGAGCTCCCTTGATTAGGAGAGGAATTCAGCAAAGAGGGCTTTGATCTCAACTTTCAGGCTTCCAAATGGCAACAAATCCAAGATGCAACATCCATCCTAAGCTAGAATTTGATGTCATGCAATACCATCTTTGTCATCCAAGGATCACTTTAGTTTTAATTTATATTCAGTCGTTTCCGTCCATTGTGCATGGCGGAATAGACGAGTACGAGCACAAGTGGCAGGAGATAGCCAAATTTGGGTTGATTTCAGGGTGGCACCATACCTTGGTTTGTAACCCATGTTAAACTGCAGGTTCCCCCTGTGAAATAAAGAGGCCTCAACAATAGGGATCGCGGATAAGATCCATACAAGTTTCTTATTTTCCTTCAATTGTCTCATTAATTTGTTTCATCAAGAAACGATATAACTTGGAGGGAGAAAAAAAAAGACTAAATCGGGATCATTAAAAAGTTTTAATTGCTCACCTCTTTTGCATATATGTATATATCTATATATTTTTTTCTCTCTCTCTATCTCTCTCTTTTCTTTCTCTGTCTCTCTCTCTCTCTCTCTCTCTCTCTCTCTCTATATATATATATATATATATATATATATATATATATATATATATATTCACAAATTCGATGAATTTGATTCCAAACACTTGTTTTATACCTTCTTTTACAAATACCTCCTTCGGGGGATGGATTTTTTCATCCTTTTCTCCCCATTCTAAAACTCCGATTGGAAGCCCAACTCTGTCCTTCTCCGTGGAAGAGGCATTTCTCCTTGAACCTTCCTTCGATTGCAATGCTGGAAGATGGGAAAGGGAAGAACCCACTTTCACTCGATTACTCCTTTGGCTATATTTCTATCTCGTTTGCAACAAGCAACTATTCTCATCATTCATGCCAATTCTTTCCCCATGAGTTAACTCGCTATTTACTTGGCAGGCTCTAAGCGACCTTCTCATTTCATTCTCCATAAGCTTGGACTTAACTTGGTGAGTAAAGATACAAACGGAACATAAAAATAAGAGGCGGACCTATATAGAGCGATGGAGAGAGATAGAGAGCTTTAAGAATTAAAATAAACAAACCCAAAGACTATATATTAAATATGACCTCACTGATATTTATGTTTCCTTTTGTTAGTTTGTGACTCTCTCTCTCTCCCTCTCTTTTCCTCAGTATTTTACTTCCGTTATTGAGAGAATCTAATCTGCAAAATCCATTGTTAAGAGACAAAAGTAACAATGTCCGAAGTTTGTTTTCGTAATTAACCACGACACTGCCAGAGAATGAAGCAAACAAGCTTACTACATCGAATTCAATTCCCTTTGCATAAATGGTGATGGTTGTCCATTCCACTTTTTGTGCAAAAGACGTTAACTTCATGTTTTAAGGAGAGAGTAACATCAGGAGTGATTGTGGTGAAAACGTGACGTCATAGCAACGCTACACAATTTAAGTTACTCTATTTATTTCTTCCTTCTAATGTACTTTATTTAAAAAAAATATCTTTTTAATCATTTGAAAAAATAAAAATGGCTCCACCTCAATCAGATTTTTTAAAGTCGGAAAGTTAGGACAAGTGAAAATATGTTCGAATTGATACTTGAAGCATGACCAAATGACAATACCACATAAGTATTAGATGTGGGGAACATTTTTAAGTGTATCTTCTTAAATCAGTCAAAATATTTAAAGGGATTTTCCAGTATGTAATCGAAATTTTGGGGAGAACCTATTATTATACTATCTTTTAAGTAGAAGAGGATCCTTAATAATTATCAAACACACACTGTGAAGTCAAAGAATATTGAAAGCAGCTCTTTTAGGTCATGCACGATTGAATGAATGTAGAATTGAGAAAATTTAGTCGATAATTTTTAATTAAAGATAGTTTTAACCTATTTTTAATAATAATATGCGAGATAAGATGGAAATTGAGTATTGTGGGGGGACGCTAAGAAAAAGAAATATTAGTCAGGGTGTTGCATAGTTGAATTCTGTGTGAAGTTGTCTTCTAACAGTGTTTGCTATAGCTGAGGCATCTGCACCTCACAGCTAATAGTGTTAAGAATGTAATTTTAGTCTATACACTCACAACAATTATACTCAATGTTTTAACATCAACGAAAGAGTAATTAATAAGTAAAAAATAATTTTATTTTATACACTGAACACAAGTTAAAGACTGTTTTTAACGTCTGGGAAAGAGTAAACAATAATTCTGAGCCTTTTGCCGTCTCGTGTCTCTTTGTCTTTTAAAACTTTTGTTGATACAGTTCAGCAAATTTTAAAAAAGCCATTAAATAAAGCTAAAACATAAATAAACTCAAATTACAACCGTAGAGTTAGGAGGCTTCGAATAGGAAGTTAGTTTATTATTTTTTAAAGGAAGTTTTGCGTGTCAAAAGAGTTGTCGTTGTGTCACTTTGAGCACGGACATCATTATGGATACGAATACAAATTTTGCGACACGTGGCAGTTTTGGAAATGGCACTCACGTTCCGGGGTAACTGGGCAAGAATAATGCAGTTAATAGCTGGATGGATGCATGCCCCACCTTCCCCAGTACTAGGAGGGATATCCACCTTGATTTTGGAGGCTTGGAATGGATTCGAGAGTTGTGTAACCTCCAGGTCATGTCGCCTTGACTAGACTCCTCTTTAGAACACTCAAGCTATATCACAATTTCACATCCAATAACTTCAACTCATTTTTTACAAACTTCTCTCCATAAAATTGCATGAGATGCCTGGTTGGATTTGTTCTTAGTCTTAGTAAATTACTAAATCGCATCCTATTTGTTATTCATGCCACAAGTAGTCTCCCCTTTGCATTACTCAGGTTATATAACTTCTATACATTTTCGCTTGATCTATGTGCCTTTCATCAGATACTTTATGGTTGAAATTCCCTCGTTAGTTTGGCTTGAACCACTTTTAAAATACAAAATTGGCACGTTTACTTACGCCAGTTTTCATGTCAAGATTCAATCAATCCCTCAAAGTCACATTTCAGTTTAAATAAACTTAAAAATCGCCTTCATTTCCGGCACCTAACCTTAGTTAAATCGCTACACATAAATTAAATCGAATCATTGACACCAAATCCATTTGCTACACATCAAATCCAATCGCTACATATTAAATTAAATCACCAAACATAAAATTCAATCGCTAAAAAATAAAATTAAATCACTACTATCTAATTCAATTTACGCATTAAATTCAAAAGCGACACATCCAATTTAATTGCTCTGGGTTGAATTAAATCGCTATCCATTAAATTTAATTGCTGCGCATCCCATTTAACCCAACCCCATCAAATTTGATCACTTCACATCAAATTCAATCACTTCAAATCAAATTCAATCGCTAACCATCAAATTTAATCTCTACACTTCAAATTAATTCGCTTCATATAAAAATACAATGGTTACACATCGATTTCTATCGATATCTAACAAATTCTACCGATATACATCAAATTCAGCTCGCTTCACATCAAATTCAATCACTACATATCATATCAAATCACTACATATACAATTAAATTGTTTCGCATTTCAACCACTACAGATACATTTTAATTATCACACATCCAAGTCAATCGCTACTTGTCTAATTCAATTGCTTTTATCCAATCCAATCCCTACGTTTTAATTTTAACCGCTACGCAAAAAAAATAATCGATACTTATGGGATTCAATTGCTATTTATCAAATTCAATCGCTACCTATGAAATTCAATCGCTACAAATGGACTTTGACTTTATAACAAATATAACCGATACATATACAATTAATCCTCAATACTCAAAATTTTAATCACTACTCATCCAATTCAATTGTTTCACATAAAAACTAATTGCTACCCATTAAAATCAATCGTTACATATCAAGTTCAATCGCTTTGAATCGCCTTTAATCAGTACATTTGGAATTCAATCGCTATCTATTACATATCAACAGATACACGTACAATTTAATCGTTACACAACATTCAGTCGTTACACATAAATTTCAGTCGTTATATATAAAATTCAACTACTATACATCAAATTCAATCATTAAATAAAAAAATTCAATCGTTAATACTAAATTAAATCGTTACATATCAAATTCAATTGTTACATATCGAATTCAATCGGTACATATCAAAGTCAATCGTTACACATAAAATTCAATCGATAAATATAAAATTCAATCGTTACACAAAAAATTCATTCGATACATATCCAATTCAATCGTTATGCATCAAATTCAATCGGTACATATCAAATTTAATCATTACACATAAAATTCAATCGCTGCATATCAAATTTCATCGTTACACAGCAAATTCAATCGATACATATCAAATTCAATCATTACACATAAAATTAAATCGATAAATATCAAATTCAATTGTTACACATCAATTACAGATGTAAGTTAATATATATATATATATATATATATATATATATATATATATATATATATATATATATATATGCCAATTCAGTGCTCTTAAATTGAAGGGAACCAGTGCCTGGGCGGAGGAGGGCTGGTCTCGGTAACAAAGAAGACATAGGAAAAGTTAATGACACGATGTAATGAATCGCGGCCGGTTGGAAACGAAAGTAGACCGGGGTTTCCTGATCCAAGCTGCAGCAAAAAGCTGCTAGAAATGGTGTTTCAATTTTTTAATTGATTAGCAGCCGCATCAGATCAGACTGATTGGAAGTTCTAGCGGTTTCCACGCGAGGTGTAGGGGAGGTAGGAAAGCTTGGAATCGTTTACTGCAGCGCAGAATTATTGTTGGAGATGAATTTAATTGCAGAGTTGTGCTGGCGAGACTCGAGAATTCACCCACCAGATGTTGGTGTTCACACGTGTGTGAGAATTCGCACCCCCACATAATAGAATATTAATGTACATGTACAATTCCTCGAATTAGTTGACTTTAGATTGATTTAGTGAAAGAGCTGAATTGGACAGAGAGCAAACAGCAATGTTTGAGGGGCTTCAAATGATATCCATCAGAGATAGAGATCAAATCGCCATAACGACTGTGGTCAATTAAAAGTTGAAAGATTAGGAGCAAAACGATGACGTCAGGAAGATTCAGTGACATTGAGAAAATTGGGAGCAAAGTGATAAAGGCAGGAAGATTCCGTGACATCTATAAAATTAGTAGCGAAGTGATAAGGGCAGGAAGATTCCGTGACATCGAGAAAATTAGGAGCGAAATGATAAAGGCAGGAAGATTCCGTGACATCTAGAAAATTGGGAGCGAAGTGATAAAGGCAGGAAGATCTCGTCATATCAGAAAGATTTGGTGTGAAACGATGATTTTATGAATATTACGTGATAGCAAAAATATTCGAACGAAACCATAAATTCAAGATGAGCCTTAGAGATTCCATGGTGCTCTTCAGATTTGGAGTGAGAATGTGGAAGATTTGTCACATAAAGAATATTCCGTTCCATAAGTAAAAATTCTGAGGGAAGGTAGGATGTTAGAAACTTTCGAAACTAGACCCTGCATTATAAAAATCAGGAGCAAATTTGTGACAGGTCACGAAGTTTTGGCGGAAGACGGAAACGTAAGAAAGATTCTGCGACTTCGTAAAGAATCTCGCGAGCCTGTAATCAGCCTCCATCACAATGAAAACATACACAGAAAAAATTACAATATTTGGGTACATACCATCTTCTAAATTATAAAGCCAAACACGTATTCACATGTCTAACACCTACACACGTAAGACTAAATCTGCAGAGCGTTTGAGTGCTGGATATACTCGTATGTGAGAAACATGTCTGGTAGGTTCCTTGGAGCTGTAGCGATTGATTTGTTGATAAAGCGGGTAACATATTAGTTGAGTTTAGAGGCAGAATTTAGCTGCGAGATGGCTTACATAATAAGAGGCTTTCTCCTTTGATCTTAGTGACACGGATTTAGGGGTTCAATTCCTTTCACCATTCCCAATCTCGTTCTTTCCTTCATCCTCTTCTTTGCTCTCTTTAGGGACGTTTCTCAAAGAGATAGATGGAGCCAAAAGCAACTTAAGTAAATGCAAGAGAGCAGACATACGAACTTCTATTTTCTTCAACACTGCTCTCAAGAACACAGAGAGATTCAAGCTCAAATTTTCACCAAATGTACTGTAAAAACATAGACTTTAAGGACGTAATACTTCAAATTTTGAGTAAATTTACTGCACAAAGATATAATTAATCTCAATACTCCAAATTTTGAGTAAGTGGAGCAACCATAGTGTTCATACATATACTCAAAGGTAATACTTTAAATTTTTAGGAAATGTAGTGTTCAGAGATATTCTTGAAGGCAAATAGTTAAAATTTTAGTAAATGTACAGACCAACCATATTCTTAAATGTAAAACTTTCGCATGCCAAGAGTACCTAACAATCGCAAGGTGTACTCTTTTAGATTAGTCAATTCTCAAATTTCTTTGCTAATTTCAATTTGTCTACTTATAAATACCGACATAAATAAATAACTTTCTTCTTTTTTACTGTTCCTTTCCCCCAAAACATCTGCCTAGTTCTCTTTAGCATTTCAAATTTTTTAAAAAGGAAGTTCTAGACTCATAACTGGCAAACTTAATTTTTTACGCAATCTTTTGTTGGGAAAGAATCAAGATAATGTATGACCTCCCCTTTAACTCATGCGGCGCGATAGGAAAAGGGTATACAAATATCTACCTAGCGTCCATTGACGGCAAAGCAAGAAGAAAAGGATTGGTGATAAAAAATAAGCTTACAAAGTAATTTATTTATTCAATAAATTCGTTTACACGGAACCTATTTACGTTTTAGAATAGCTCGTTCCAAAAATAAATTCATTTACCTAAAAAGCGGTCCAGGAAAATTGGTTTATTTGCATCTGTAAAAAAACTTGAGCTGGGAAAATTGAATTTTCCATTATCAGGACAAGAATTTTTTTTTTTACAGTGTTCCTAACATCTATACGATTAATTCCAACAACATTGCTCTTCTACCATATACAATGCAATTATGTTTCTTCTCTATTGATCATTCTACGCACACACTTACACAGAATCTCTATCTCTATTTCTCAATGCTGAATTAAGTCTATTGATTCTTCCCGAGGCGGTTAAGTTCTTTCTGAATTAACTTGCTGCTGGTTTCTCTCGAACGCACCATTGGGCTGAAGGCTAAGGATTTATTCTATCGTAGAAACCATAGATTCATTTTTAATATTTTTATTTCTCCTCATTTGCTATAAGTTCTATCTATCCTAACCATTTAGGGGTTCAACTATTTTTTGAATTAGGAGAAGAAAAGTAATTTGGGAGGGGGGGGAATCAAATAGTGAAAAGACGATATAAAAGCGGCTTTGAAATTTTTGTGATTAATTGATTTTTATCTGTCTCGCCTATTGCGAATTTTACGGTGTTTTTATTTTATATTATAATCACTTTGGGCTCGGTTAGGTAGGGTTTAGTTTATATAGGTACTAGTGCACCTTTGTCGTCACAAATAACGACTATATTTAGGTTTAATTGTCATTATTATTACTAATTAGTAATGAGGAAAAGTATACAATTTTTTTTATTTCAAAATTTGACTCCCTAAAATGAAATTCACTTTGAAACACTTAAGAAATCATCCTTCAATCCTTCAACTTCAACTGCTTCCCACTAAAGCGGGATTTGGAAGCACCATGCTACTAAAAAGTCTCCCCCCACACACTACTTTTATGCCCTACTAAGCAGAGTGGGATGTACGCGACTCTATAAGTTACTATTTCGGTCCGTAGGTAGATTGGTCAGATGGTAACCATTTTATTTTCAATGCGTTTTTTGGGCAATAACATCGTATCTCTTCGGCCGATTCTAACGAAATTCAAAACTCTTATTTTGTTTTACTTTCTCCTTCAAATAACATAATCGCCAAGGTCCTCCCAAGGTTAGTTCGGACATTATTATAAGAAAACTAACAATGCGGCATGAGTACCCCTTTTGTTTTGAAGGTCATAAGGCCATAGGGTGAAAGTCAGAATAATTAAGAGCACGCGACTTCGGTCTGTTGAGCTTGTTTCCTTGCAGAATGGCCCTACATATCAATAGGGTGCTATGTGCTGTAGCACCTCGTGTATTCAGGGTTCACCACTGGGCAGAAGGCTCCCAGCCCACCCTCTCACACTACCCCTCTACTCACATATACCATATACAATACCATCACTTCCTTCTTACGTGGGACTTTCTTTCTCAAACACTCATCTACATAACTCACCTTTGACGGTGTCTTCCAACCTTTTCTCACACCCAAACACTCATATATTCCCTTTAAAAGCCAATTTTCAATACATTCTTCTTACCTGTCCACACCACCTTAAAGCACGTTTAGTTCCACCCTGCTTCATACCATAAACTTCTACGCAGTCGTCTTTCAATCTATCTCACTTTTGCACACCAAAACATCCCGCTTAAGGTCTCCATTTGCTCTCTCATACCTCGGGATCTTTCCTTCTCTCCCATAGCATTCTCTCACTCCCATACACCACCAATAGCGCCGATATACTTTCATGCAGCTTCTTAACATATTCAAAACTGAAACTCTTAGCATTTCTTCACACTGTAATCACACCAGAGACTCTTATACCATTTAAAACTTTGTGATTGAAATCTGTACCACCATCACTTCCAATGCATCCAAGATACTTAAAACTTTGCAGTTGTTCAATGATTAAATCACATCCTACCCCATTCTCATTCCCATATACGATTACTTTACTTTTTTCTACATTCAATTCTCAACTATCGCCATTTTCATCGATTTCACACCCCTTCTCGGCTACCTATACATACTTATCTTAATACTCCATCCTTACTCCCCCACAAAGACAAAACATTCACTCCGAGTATCTTTCACCATAAAGCACGCTTTACTCCCAATATAAATACTCTTCACACAATCCAAATATTTACACACGGATATTTGCGCACTTTCACGGTCAATATTGCATTAATTGGCCTCTTTACTTTAGATTAAATACCGCTAACATATTTTCCCTCCCCCTAACTTCTTCATTTTGTCTAAGAATCGTCCTCACAAACTCAATAGCGAAGACGTTAATGTTGGTTTTCGCTTCTTATTTAGTAATAATAATAATTCCAGATGCCACTTGTCTAAAATTAGTTCACTCTCCCTTATACTCCTTCCATTACACCATTCACCACTCCATTATCTTCAGAACGCAGTGAAACCAGCACGACAACTAATTAAAAATCGTTTCCTAAAAGAATGCTCAAAAGAGAAAAAATTTCCTTTTCAAACTAAAAATTATTTAACGGAAATTTGATGTTTTGAATAAATGAGAGAGTTTGGTATTTGATGTCAGGCGGGAAAAGACTGAATAAAAGAGAGTTTGGCGTCAGTCAGAAAAGCCATTTCCAGCGCCTATGAAAATACCCTGACATTATTGACAGCATATTTCTCTCGCCTTATGCCTCTTTGAAGATAGTAGGATGAAGGGGGAGGAGAACTCCATGGTTAATAAAGAATAAATGGGATATTGAGTTATAAACGAACATCGTTCTTTGTATTAAAAACTACTTTCAAAAAAAATAAAGAATCGATTTTTTTGTCGGTCTGTTTGATTGTATTTGTGTGTTTCTTACTTAACTTTCTGTTTTTTTTTTGTGTTTGCCTTTCTCTTTACCTGTGTGTGACTTCCTCTTCTGCTATATTAAGAAGACCTTGTTTTGAAATTGAGCAAGTTCAGGAGAGATGCGTACCACCCCACTGCCCCAAGTATCTAATTTGTATAAGGTATCTTCACACATTTACCCTGTCCTTAAATATACATTCCTTTCTCCAGCAGCCCCCTTTTAAATATTTTTGGAAAAGTTGCACTTGATATTTTTTTATGAAAATACAATCACTATTAATATATGTATCTTTGTATTCATCCATTTATTGGTTATTATTTCAATTCCTTCGCCTTCTTTCTCTTAGCTTTTCTCTTCTTCGAACGTAGCTATAAACCAATGAGAATAAAAATATGAAAAAAAATTAAAATCCAGCACATGTGAAAATTGGAAAAAAAAAAAAATTGCAGACATTAGGAATAATTGGTTCCATTAGAGAAAGATTTTAGAGAATTAATAAAATAATTAAATCCCTTAATGGGGACAAATCCCCCGAATAATTGTTTGAATTAAGTACGAAGGAATGGAAGAACTTGGATGTAGGAATGTTTTGTCTCTCCTTTACACGATAGGTTGGATGAAAGTATGTCAAGAAAACTTTAAATTAATACATAAAGATAAAAGCAAAAGTCATGAGTTAAAATTTAGAAGTGAGAGTAAAAACTAAAAACTAAAACTTGTTATGGGAGAAAAATTCATATTAAAGCTTGAAAATAATGGCAAATATATATAATTAGAACTTGTTAGAGCGAGAGAAAAATCACAAATTATAGGTTGAAGGTGAGCGCAAATATGTTGAATTAAAACTTGCAGGTGAAAAAAATTCATATACCAAAGAAGGAAAGTGAAAGGAAATTCAAATATTAAAACAAGAATGTGAAAGGAAATTTACAATTTTAAAAAAAGAGCTTAAAGCAAAATCATAAATAAAACTCAGAGCTGAAAGCGAAAACACTATTTAAAATTAAAGGTGAATGAAAAAAGATTATAAAAAATGGATGTGAAAGCAAAATCGAAAATTAAAGATGTTCGGAGATATCAAAATTACGACTTTAAGAACGGGGATAAACTAAAATTCAGAAATTAAAAATATGATATGGGGACAAAATCTCATTTTAAAACTGTTCGGTACCAACAAAAATCACTAACTACTACTCGTATTTAGAGGTAATATCAAGAAAAACATTAAAAAAATCAAAGTAAAATTTAGAGGAAAGTTATGTTGTAACGAGTAAATTATAGCGTATATCAAAGCCATCCTAATTTCAATAAAAAATCAAGAATGAATAAATAGACAACAGGAAAAGAAATATTTAATGTCTTTTTATTCAATTGAAAAGCATAAAACTAATGAAAGCATTTATTTTAAGGTTAAAAAAGTGCTTGGCCCGAAATTTATAGGCGGAAAAAATGTGTGACAGTGATATAGCTCGATTAGCCGAGAAGGTAGAGCCAAAAGGTGCTAATGTCTTTCGTAACAAGATCGCTTCATCATAATTTTGGGCAGTGACGGAGGAAAAGAAACGCTGATGTCATGAACAATTGAAATATGCTTCTAGATAGGTTATTTAACTACCCCTATGTGTTGTTATTTTGGGGGAGGAGAAAACTCTTTCAAGAATGTTGTTTAGCTTTTATATGGACGCTAGAGGGTCGAAAATTGTGAATTTAGTAGTAATTATTAAAATAAATGGATTAAATTATTGGATTAGATTCTATATATATTTAATTAACCTAAAATATAAAAGTTGTACATTATAAAATACATCCATATGGGTAACTAGAACCACGACTAGAGAACGCTGGCATTTACCTAGCTGGTTACCGTCATAAACAGAACACTACGGTTATTTTCAAACAACACACACAACCTAGTACTCTCCACCCCAACATACAAGCTAATAGGAATAGTCACGGCAGAATAGATAATATATCCATGACACTAACTGAATTCTTTTTGAACATAGAATGACACCACAATTCGATCTATCCTAGGGACAATTTTCTTTGGTGAAGTTCTTAACGTCCATATGAACTTGCAATAGCGAGAAACCATAATTTACCCTCTAATCTTATAAATGATTCTTTCTGGAGCAAATAGTGTTAAGGTGACATTGTATCTTGAATATTGGTTGAGATAGCTTTTCTTATTTATCGAGTTGAGTTATTTTGAAGTGCTTTAGATAGTTGAGAAGTATGTATATTTCGTACAAATCGAGTTTAGAAGCGTTTTTATTGTCCTGAAGTATACTATTGCAAGATCAGCTTTTGAAGAGTTTTGATTTTTGTGAGTGTACCGCGACCTAATCAAGGTGTAAAGTACTTTGAGTGGTGTGAGGTGTAGTGCTACGATATCAAGATTTGAAGTTCTTGTTTGTCAGGCGTGTACCGCTGCAAATT
This sequence comes from Ceratothoa steindachneri, assembly GCA_963969495.1. Taxonomy (NCBI): domain Eukaryota; kingdom Metazoa; phylum Arthropoda; class Malacostraca; order Isopoda; family Cymothoidae; genus Ceratothoa; species Ceratothoa steindachneri. The sequence goes on along the minus strand of OZ018318.1, from coordinate 202,862,075 downwards.
AAGTTAGGAAGTTTCGCTGTCGTAAAGTTTAACTGGGACATATAGTAGTAGTTTTATTGAAACAAAATAAATCAAGCATAAGAAGAGAAAATGATAGGAAAAACAAAAAAGGCGACAAAGTAAAAAAGAAAAGCGCGAAAGAATCTAAATTACCAGAATCGTTTTAAAATAAAATTTTGACGTCATTCGGCCTTTCACTTAGCTTAGCTCGCTTGAACAGACGTTAAGCTGGCCCTTAATTGGACTTGGAGGTACCTGACGGAAATTTAAGAGAAATGGTTTATAAAGAGGTTGTTTTCTTGTCTTTCCTGTCAATAAACTAGCATACCAGGCTGTATATCTAATGATCGAGGGAGATAATTCTCATCACTCAATTCGAATGTGGTTGAAGCTTTTGATGTAGCTAAATTGCAGGGAGTCAGTAAATTACAGCTTATAAAATCATTTGTGATTCTAATTATATCCAATGAATATACGGAAAATAATATTAATGTAAGCGTTTTCGTCTATATCACATTCCTATCGGTGAATTATCGACAATCACTAGGATTTAAATTATTTTTAAAAATTATTTGGAAATATTTTTAACAATTTGCTGAAGGAGCAGAGTAAAGGGGAAGTAGGAAAATTTCCAAGCGGAAAATTGACAATGGAAAAATAGCCGAGAGAATTAATGCCAATCAAAATATTTAAATTCACAAACCTTGTAAAATTTCGCCTGCCATTATCACATCGTCAATTTTACCCACTCAATCTTTGCACTTAGGATGTTGGTTTTATTTTGGGGGGGGGGGCAATATTCCAAATGGTAATGCTTCGTACAACGTGTAAAAGGGTGATCAGTGTACAAGAAGCTTATCTCCCGGAAAAAAGTGGCTTCTTCTTTTACACCGTGTAAGGAAAATGACCATTCGGAATATTGGCACCCCAAAGATTATAAATGTGAAAATTGTGTGGTAAAATTTACAATGTGATAATCTTTGGGGAAATATTGCAAGGTTTGTTAGTTTTTTTATTGTTTTTTTATATCACCTTTTCACTTTTTCATAATAAACCCTCTGTGACACAGTGTTTATAATTTTAGATTTTGGTATCTCTTGTTTGTACAGTTTGTACTGTATAGAAGGACCCAGGTATTCAAAGGAAGTTGTGGTATTTCTTTTCTATTTTTTTTTAACCAAAACCCCTTATTTTCCTAAAGGGCGTTTAGACTCGGGTATTTAAAAATTGTGTATTCTACTGAATCACGTAAGGACCCGGGCATTTATGTTGTTTTTGTTTTCTATTTTTAAAAATTGAAATCTTTTATTCTTCTAAACGCGCGTGAATACCGGAGTATTTAAAGATTGTTGCGTCATTTTTTCCTTTTTTTAAAAAAAACTTTGTATTTTACTGATGAGGGTAAAGACCCGGTCATTTAAAGGTTGATGTGGTATTTATTTCCTATTAAAATAAACAGCTATCCAAGTCTTTTTCGCCAGAAAAATGTGTGAAAGATACAGAAGAAGTGACTGAGCAAATTTTGCCTTCTATTTTTTCAGGAGTGTCGTGCTCCTATCACCTTAATAAATCCATTCAGAATTTCACCACTCAAAGGTTTTCACCTTATAACAACTAACCTTGTTGATTTTAGCTTTATTGAAAAAACAAAAAAAAAACAGGTTGGACTTCAAAAAGTTGAGAAGAGTATTGTTTGGTTTTATTTTCAAAGTAAACGAACGAAAAATGATTTCATTCACGCAATAAAATTAGAGGGAAGTCTAATGCTTTTACTACACGCGTAGTGGATGTGTTAATAATATTTATGCCTCCCTGAGCACTTCTATTTCCGTCTGGTGTCTTGCGCAAAACAATCATAAAACTACTGAACTAAATGTGTAGATAGAATTCATGCTTCCTTCTATAATTGTTCTGCCCCAATTTTTCAAATTAATCAAACATGAGTTTCAATCACACCTTGCCAGTTTCTCAGAGAAATATAAATCTTTTACCTCACGTTTAGTGGATGCGTTAATAGTATTTATTCTTCCTTCAACGCTCCTTTTCGCAATGCATTTTGCAAAAAACAACGCCACCCCCTTATATTAGAGTATGTGTGTTGGTATTTTGTCTTATTTTTTTTCAAATTAAACAAACAAGGAATTCAATCACATCTTAAAAGTGTCTTAAGGAAGTATAATTCATTTAAACCAAGCGCATTAGGTGGAAGTGATGGTAGAATAAATGTTTCTTTCCTAACTATTTGCCTTCCATACTAGAAGCAAACAAACTAGAGTCTCACTCAATTCTCTTTTTCACCGGGTAATGGATGTGTTAGCTGAATTTTTACTACCTTTGCCTTTCCATCTTTACTTGGAAAATCATTTTGTGCGGAAGAGACAAAAATAACGACTTCCTTCTTTTTAATACGAAGGGCGTTACTCTCTATCCACCCGGATAATCGGATTTCGAATAGGATTTTTTTTCGGACAAGAAATTCCCTTAACCGGGATTTATTCCTGTAACTTGAAAATAAGATTGTAAATCTTCCAAGGGAGTGTAATCTAAAAGATAAGTGTTTGAATGCTCAGGTGATTGGGTTGATAGTAATTGATTACAGTGATGGGAGCAGATCGTATCAAAGAATGTAAATCCGGGAGGAAGGAGGGATTTAATCGGAGGGGGAGGGGTTTATTTTAATTAATGTACAGTTTATTGGGGAGAGGATGAACGCTTACAGTGATGGGAGAACATAGTATTGATGTCTTAATAAGAGGATAGAAAAGCTATAAATATGTTGTGGGGAATTCTAGGAATAGTTGAAAATAAAATTAGAAATAATTTTAAAAATAAATTTTAAATAACTTTTAAAATAAAATTTAAATCAATTTAAATGACCCTTAAAATAAAGTTTAAGATATATTTTAATGTTTAAAAATAAAAATGAATGATTTTTTTTCTAATTTTAGATTTTTTTTAAATATTATTTTTGCTAAACTATAGAATTTATTTTTTAAAGAAATTATTATCGAAGTGCCTATGTGAGAGAATGCCCTCAAAGGACCACCGTGAGAGGAAGCCCTTGGCGATACCCCTCTATTCTTTCAAAGTCGAGGAAGAATCCGTCACTCGCTTAATCATGCGTCCCAGCTGTGTTTGTTTTCAGACGCCGATCGTCCTCCCCTTCCTTCCCTGCGATAACGCCGTGTGTGGCCATATTAACCCTACCCCCATATCGCTAAGCAAGTTTGATCGTCTGGAACGACGCGTTATCATGAAGTGTGTTTGCTTAGACTAGCGCCAAAAATTCCTTGGTGACCGCAAGGCTCTGAGGAGTCTACCATAGCAGCCAACCCGGTATTTAACCAGAAGCTCACCATCTCTCGAGGAGATTGAAAGCCCGCCATTCACTCCGTTCAGACTGCCGTCTGTTTCCCGTGACCCTCTCCCCCCGCAACTCGTCGTCGTACGTCGTCGAAGATTTCGTCAGCAGATCTACTTTTGTTAAGCTTTGGCCTCTGTTCAAAGGAAAGCTATCGAGCCCACTTCTTCCCGGAGAGTTGTGCAGCCCTCTCATCTTCACCACCCTTTCAAGATTCCGGTTCTTTCGAGACTGAGACTCACTGCCGATCATCAGAATCATTTTGAGTTGAGATTACGTCTCTCTGGAGCAGAGAAAATCTCATTCTTCCCCAGGAAGTAATCCAACCCTTTCTTCAAGTCCTCCGAGTATCTTCTTGAAGACCTGCGTCGTTGTCTTCCAACCTCCATCCAATTCGCCAGCGCTTGAAAGTAAAGCGATCGTGTATGGTCATCCCCAGATCACCTCGTTAATCTTTACTTAATTTATTTAACTACCATAATTAATTTGTTCTCCCTTTTGTATATATATATATATATATATATAGTTCTATATACGAGTATATATATATATATATATAAGTTGCCCCTTTTTCATATATATTAAAATTATATTTGGGGGTATTGTCTTTATATATCCTTTGAACTGCAACTTGGCAAACCATTAATCTAAACCAGGTCAACTGTAATTGGCACTCTTTAATTATCACCCAGACATAACTCAAACAGCCTGTGGCCAGCTGTCTGCCGGTACTTGCGTAAGACTCTGAGCACCGAGCTACTCTATACAGGTATACCTCGACAACCTAAAATATTAAAAAAACAAAAATACATTTTTTCATGGGGTGTCATAGGAGGATGCGTGGAAGAAAAGTGTAAGAGAGTACTAAAAGTGTCAAGACTAAGATAGCAAATAAGAGTCCGTGGTTGAAGTTGGTTAATAAGGCCAGCTAAGTATGAGCTTTGGGAGAGTTACGCACATTCCGATCCACTTGTACCCAGAGTAGTATCATATTTTCTCTATTAAGGAGATATAACACACATTTTCACATCTATTTAAATTCACTACTTCAAAAATCTCTTCGCTTGTTTTCACTTTCTCCCAAAGTATATAAAATAACCCCAATTGATTATAAAGTTCCCTTTCTTCTCCTGGAACGACTAAAATTATTCAAATAACTACTAATACTCGGTATAACGCTCCAAACTACTTCGGAGTACTTTTAAGTACTGAAGAATACTCCGATTAACTCCGCAGTACAATTAAGTACTCTCTAGGGAGCAAATTGAAAACGAGTACTAAGGTGTATTCAGTAGCGCACCACTCCAAGTCCAATGAAATTATGTTGTTTTTGCTCCTGCCAGCACACAAGACGACGTGGAATAAACACCTTTAAGACACCGTTAAGGTCAAACAAATTCAGCCAGAACGGAAACAACATCGAAATTGAGCCAAGTTTCTAGTCGCGTGCTTTTTTTGTAATAACATCCTAACTATTCTGCTGATTCTAACAAAATTTAAAATGCTAATGACGTTTTACATTCTCTTCCGAGTGACATGATTGGCAAAGTCCTCCCAAGGTTAGTCGATGAATTATTTGGCAATCATTTCATAACTATTCGGCCGATTCTAACAAAATTTGGAACCCTCACGTTGTTTTACATTCTCTTTCGAATTATTTAATTGTCAAGGTCTTCCCAAGGTTAGTTCGGGAAATATTGAAAGTTTTGAAGGTCGTAAGGTCTTAAATCAGAATAAGTGAGAGCACGCGACTTTTGGTCAGTAGACCTTGTTTTTATTGCACGAAACACGAATTGCCACAAACAATTCTTCAGACACGACTAAAATTTCCTACATATGTATAACCCCAAACCCCTTAATCAGGGCACCATCCTCACAAAATAATCCACACACGCATAACAACACCTGCAATTCTATGGGTATATATCGATTTCTAGGACACTTTCATTCCACGTTCTACGAAGGTCACCTAGGAAAGGTTCAGATGTGATCATCACCTAAAACTAAACAAACACTGGACCATCATGACCGAGACAAATATTTACACCTGCTGGCACCAGAAGCGAGACACAGCTTAACATATGTCCACACATGCCCGACATCTGAACACTTAAGACCATATATACCTATACAATGGGTAGTAAGGGAACTCTGAGAGAATCTCTTCCATTTGGTGGTATTCATGGAGGCCGGTGATTTATGGGGAATGACGTTGCTAGGGGCAACTTAAGTAATTTCGGTCGAATCTTTTAATTCAATAAAAAAATTCCTGCTAATGGTTTTCTTTTTCATCAATCTTTAGAAAATGAATCAAGTTCAAACCCTTTAATCTAAGTTCTAGCGGGATAATCATACGCAGCAAACTTCCCCCTTAAGGACTAAATAATTTGCGATATTATTCGTCGTAACCAATCATTAATTTTTTCGACTGACTCAGTAACGAGTCTCCTTTCAATTGCAAGGGACCATAATTCTTGCAATAAAACTCTTACCAAAATTAGCTTTACAACAAACTTACAAGTCATACGATGAAACCAGCGCGCTCTGACGTTACAGTAAAAAGCCAAAGGGAGTCAAATGACGTCACGCGAAAGACATAAAGCCCGAAAAGGTCCCATTGTTCTCGACCATCCGTGCGAAAAGGAAAAATATATTAAATTATTGCCTCGGTATACGAGATATACGAGTTAGATGCAAGAATAAAGGATAGATGTAAACATTAAATATATAATAAGACACACGTTAATGAGTGATTAAACCTATGCTGATCCTCAGGCAATTTGGCAATAACGTATGATTCTAATAAGCAGTGACGCGCACTTCTCTTTTCTCCTACACGACGTGGTTCTAACTTTAGGAGGTTTTCTAAAAGTGAATATGGGGCTTATAAAGTGAATTGAGAATAATGAAGACAAAATACGATTTCTCTGTGAAAATATAACTGCATTTCTTCTTATTTTGGTTCATACTTTTTAATTATATATTTTAGTTCGGGAAATATTGAAAGTTTTGAAGGTCCTTAAAGAAAAAATCGGAAAACAAAGTCATAATGCCATACGGTTAAACTCAGCGATCAAAGGGTGGAATATGAATAAATTGGAATGCTATAGTTAATTAAATAATCAACCATGACACTGACTAAAGCTTGGTAGCTCCGTAAACAGAGTTTTGCCGAGGGTTTGTCACGACCCCTATATATTTTTCAGTTTGCCTCTTTTGTACTAGATATACAGTAGCTGCCATAATGATTCGGGCAATTCAGTTTACATCACACAACTTACAGTAGCCTTAAACCAACTAATGGTGAGTAATACATGCTAAATTACTGATATAAAAAGCAAAATATAAGTTGTACATTGTACACGTTAGGGTGGATGAAACTACAAGTTACGTGCAAAAGAGCATTTTTATTCCAAAGATATGGTGGTAAAAATTATCCGGACATCGCAATTCTATTACTTCTATTTTTCAGACAACCAGGCAATTTAGGGTAGTAACTTACATCAATGAATTCTTAGCACTTTCAGTCATTCATTGCCTTGTCAAGTTCTGAGGAGCAAACATGCCTATGGGACTCACTACATATGCCTAAGTGCAGGAGCAAATTGTTAAGCTTCTTCAAGAGGATCATCTGTCCATCAGAGCCATAACTGAAAGCGTTAAATGCCCCCAAAGTGTTGTACATAATGTCAGATCATATTACGATACCACAGGCTCATGTATCAGTGTAATTTCAATCTTGTGAAGTTGACGCATCACAAAGTTATTTTGATCCTAATATAACCTAAACAAACCTAACCTAACCTAAGCTAACTTAACCTATTCTAGATTAGGTTTTTTAGGTTAGGTTAGGCTAGGTTAGGTTGTTACGAGTATATTAGGGTGGCAAAACTTTGAGATGCATCATCTTACAAGATCCGGAATTTCTACTGATAAGCCTAGGAAAGCCTCAGCAGAGATGAGCAAGCTATCTGCGTACCTGCCCACTCCAAAAACGAATCGATACAAGACAGCATCCAGTACTTATGGAAAAGTGAATGAACGTATAGGCGCACCAGTAGTCAAGCCATTGATCATACCTAAGGTCAATAAACTAGATCTTACTTCGCCAGTAAGCACGTCCTATGGACAGAAGAACAATAGTCCAAAGTACACTTCAGAGAATCGAAGGACATTTGTTTGTTTCAGATGGCAGCGGGTTCATCCATCGAAGACCTGGCAAAGATTACACTGTGTAACACGATTTTTATCTTTAAGTAGCAACTCTTATTTTATATTTGCTTGTGTCTAGAATACATGAAAAGACACTGTTGTTTATTTTAAACTTTGCTTTTGTGTCCAGGATAATGATATTTATATGAAATTTGTGAGGAAACCCCACGTGGACTCTCTTGAGCAGAACGGAACTTCCATGCGCTGCAGAAGGCCCGGTTACGCCTAAATTGGTAAGCCTACCTCCCCCCCCCCCCCGCCTTCCACAAGCGATAGCCTCGAACCGTGTCCACCACGATTCACTTTCACACGGGTAGAATAGACTCTGCAAGAAGATTCGAGGCCATTCGAGAGTAGAGCTGTTTCCCGCTTACCCCTTCCCCCAACGCCGGGGAGAGCCTCGGATATAAATAGCGCTCAACTCCCATGAAGAGACACAGAGTTGAGAAGTCTCGGCCAGACCCCAGAACATTCTCCCTAGTTCCAAGTCAGGTGCTAACAACAAAGCAAAGTGACAGCTGAACTATTTTGTGTATTTGGAATTAGCGCCAGCAAGTGAGGTAATTCCACTTAAGGATCGCTACCGAGTGATTTTTTCGACTTCTCTCATCACTTTAACCTCCCGCTCAGAAGTTCCGAGTGGCCTCACTTCACGTGCAGAAGACATCCTTAAGCCAACCCTTCTCCTCCCCTTCAGTAACCCAAATGAGTTAATTTCTTCCCCCATTTGAATAGTCTCCTCCTGTAATACCTTAAGTCCTAACTTCATAGTCTGATTTATAACTACAATTCCCCCCCTCGTTTACTGATGTGATTTTGTCCGCTAATTCTCTGAGGTAATTTTACCCATTAATTCTCTCATTATTTTTCTGTGAATAAAATTATATTTTTGTACATGCCTCTTTAAATAACCTTAAACTTTGCCATTGCCCATTTATTACCTGACCTCGTTGCACTCTCATCTCACATTTCAGTCCCTCTAAACTCGTGGTGTTCCGTCCCTTCGTCGGTTCACCTGTAAGATATCGGTCCCTCCCCCATAGATATAATATGGTATTGATGTAATATAATGTCATACCACGACAAAATTTATCTATTCCCTCTGGAAGGAAGGGACATATTTGAACTTTCCTTTGCATAAAGTAGAAACAAAACGACCTAATACAAAATTGTCATTTATTTATTTTTAGAATTACATAATTGAGACAATTAAATATTAGAAATGAGTAATTTTCCGTGATTTAGTCTGATACTGTATATTACTCTCACGAATTAGCCCCTAAATATAGTATTTCATCAGATTTTCATTATACAATCCATGACAGCAGCGTTCAAAGTCCAGTAGATCCTGGCGAAAGCGCTTGATATGCTCCTCGTAGTAGGGTCACATGTTCTCCTTAAATTTATCAAGATAAGCGTCAAGAATATGGACTTCCAGGGACATCCTGCAACCCATCTTGCTGTAGTTTTTCACCAAGTTCTCAACATGCTCTACATAGTTTTCGGCTTTGTGATTACCTAGGAAGCCCAGAACCACTGGGCTCGGTCCGTTGTAGTCAATCCCGCTGACGGTGGTGTGCCACAGTGTTTTGCTGTTCCAAGGGCAAAGATAACAAGGAAACTTAGTAAAGCCGCGTTGGAGACCCATCAAAAAGGCTTCCATTTTGAAGTCTCTGATAACCTCCTAACCATACTCTTCATATTTCAATGCATCTAGCAAAATCTTGACACTTCTGTATTTCTCTTTGAACTGGACCGAGTGAGCAAGGGAAGAGACATGTTCCCGTTATGAAGCAACACTGCTTTGAGGCTCCTGGATGAGCTGTTATTGAAGAAGCGCCACTCGTTGTGGATACAGGCGATTTCGATTGCCTCAAACAGACCGGTTATATTGTAACAAAAGAAAAGCTCATCTTGACGTGTAAAAAGGGTTAAAAAACACTGTTGACGCTTTCTCTGACCTGATATTTGCACACTATTATTTAATAAATTACACTGCTTGAGCCTCGAAGTTAAAAGCTTGGCTTTGGACTTTTTGAGGCCAATATCTCTAACAAGGTCATTGAGACCTTTTTGGGTGGGTAGTATGGGTTTCTCTCCTCAGTTGCACCTCTGTAATCTGGATCAATGACTTCATCCTCTTCTGAACTGCGTTTCCTTTCTTAAAACAGCTGCTCTCTTTTTGGGGTAGTGGGTATGGGGAGCTCACAACTGTATGGCACTGGCACAATAAATGACTGAAGGCCTGGATATATGATAACAGGCGCATTTTTGCTTGCTCGACGTTTGGAAGGGTTCACCATGCAGAAGAAAAATTACTTGAGTGGTCAGTTGGTTCCCTCTAAATTCGTGGGATAGTGAAATTCATAGCTCTCTTTTCTCCTCTGTACCGTCCTGTAAAAAAACAAAATGAGAACATAAGTATATATATATATATATATATATAAATGCTTTTCACTCAGTGTTATTATAAATGTTAAAAAAATTCAAGAATCCCAATAAACAAAACGCATTATATATATATATATATATATATATATATATATATATATATATATATATATATATATATATATATACTCGTATATATACGAGTATATTACCTCCTAGAGTTCTTTTGCAGAGCTCGCAGGCTAAATGAGGTGCCCAAGGTTTGTCCTTATCTCTGACTGGCATGCCGAAATATGCCTTGTAGCCCTCACAGATTTTGGCAGATCTCTCTACAGAGTACTTTTTCGCTCCTGTCTTAATAAATTCGCCGCATACATAGCGAAAGGCGCCTGTCTGATGCTTACAACCTCTTGATAGCATGTGTTACGAATGCTTCTATTCATGTCGAATGACGGTGTCTGCGCTGTGACGGCTATAGTTAAACTGATCTGTTAAGTAGACATTCTTTGTATTTATACACTCATCTACTTTGCCAAAATGTTCTAAAACTTCTTAAAATATAGAAAAAATTCTCGAAAGTTATAGAAATCTTTACACTTTATTTTTCCCCAAATTAGTGCTGAATCTATGTGGAATGTAAGAAAACTGCCTTTGCTGCTAGGTCGCAAAAAGATATAAGGGAAATAATAGCTATTACTACTGTATTACTGTTTCTATAACTGTTTTAATTCAGTACATATATCATGTTTATACAATAACTGACAAAATTAACCATTGAAACTTTTTATATATTTTTTCTATGGTTTGGGGCATAATTTCGATTTGCAGGGCAGAATGGATTCAGTAAAGATAGTCCCTCCTAAGACAAAAAGTAGAGATTAACTTTACTGGGTTAATTTGGTGAGGGATGACTTTTACTTGGTAAAATGAGAAGTGAACGAGGTTATGACAGCGTCATTATAAAGCATAAACTAAGCATAAACTAAAAATCAAACCCATGCTAGGATGTATGGGAGAAATGCTAAACTCTTATCTACACGAATTTATGTGGCTTAATAGACATAAATACAATGTTTTCAACAATTTTTGCGATACGATTGCCAGCCAATACCGTTTTAATTAATTCAATAAAATTTAATTTCTAGAGTTCTACAAAGTTTACAATTTTTAATTGTTTTAAAATCGACTTTCTAACAAATATGTTCCTAAATAAATTTTTTAACATTGTTTTTATTTTAGCCTTGAGAGGGATTAGCTTTACCAATGTAACTTTTTGAGGGATGATCTTTACTTGGTAAAATGGGAGGGACTATCTTTACTTGATCCAGCAAAATGAATGTTTAAGTGCATAAAGAACTTCTGAAAGCCCCATAAGAGATCTACTTCGCCTCAACTGCTATTTTTATGCAGGATGATGGACCTTGCCTCACGGCAAAGATTCTGAAGAATTTCCCGGATCAGGATGAAGTAATTGCCATAGACTGGCCTGTTCAGAGCCTAGACCTCATTTTCTATGAATAATTTGTGGAAGACGTTTTGAAATAGAAGTAAGGAGAGAAACCAAGTACCATCGAAGAACTTTGGGAAATAATACAAGAAGAATAGAGAAAAATAAGACCAGAAGAAGGCCTTTGTTTAGTGCAAAAACTATTTGTTGTGTTATCTATCCGGATAATTTTGACTACCATATTTTTAGAATAAAATTGCTATTTTGCACGTAATTTGCAGTTTTATCCATCTTATCATGAACGATATCTGTAATTTATCATGAATTAGTGACCATTATTTGATTCGAAGCCATCGTAAGTTTTGTAATGAAAACATAAGCATCAGAATCATTTCGCCGCTTGAAATGTTAGTGACGGATTCCAATGAAGGGGAGGGTCCAGGGCCTGAGGGAAAGTTGAATCGATTTGTATGCAGATCCAAATCAAATCAAAATCCGGATTCAAGCTCACCATCCGACCGCCGACCTACGGACCGACCGACCTACGAACCGACATAGTAACTTATATATTCACGTACCACATGCTGGTTTGTAAACATCACAAAATCTAATCATTCATTTGGGTTATAAACCTTTTACGATACCCATTATAAAACTAAGGTAAATAAAGGAAACACCATACGCATCCATTTCTAAAATCTAATTAATTCTTCTTTGGCTGAAATAAAAACCACCTCTCTACAAAATTAAGGTATATCCAATCATAAAATATTGAGATATTTTAAATATGACTCTTTTTATTTTCCTTAGACTAAATATTTCACATACACTTTCATTGTTTGCATCTTAACTTTCTTTACGGGCAAGTTCCGAAGGTGAAGGAATTATTGGGCGTTCCTTAATTTGTCCTAAGGCTGATTCGGAGTAAAAATCTGTTAATAACTCATAAACTACCATTTCTAAACATATGATTCCGTATGTTAGTGATTGGTGTTGCCAAGCCCGAGAAATTAGATATTACATAATTTCTGTGAGGAAGATCTCGAATATCTTATGCGCTTATTAGAGAACTCTAATTTTAGAAACCTTTAGGTTCCAAAATATGTTTAAGAGTTTGAATTTAATGGTTTTTCTCTCAAAATCTAAGTATTGTTTTTCATGTATGTTTTTTTATGCGAACAAATATTCATCGGTATGATATTTGTTTTTAAAGTGGCTAAAAAACACTATTATAGGTGATTGTCTTGCCTTTATCAGGAAAGCTTTTGATGATTGTAAGATGTGTAATGACAAAGGCGTTGGCAGAGGTATGCTTTCATAGTCTGCTTTCTAGTATTGAACAGCAAGTGTCTGGATCAAGTTACCAAAAGAACGAATGTCTTGAGCTTGTTTTATTTATTAAAACTTCGAGTGGGAAATTTTCTTTTCAGGGTCTGTTGTCACTGCATCAGAGTTGTTGTCCATGATTATTACCATTAAAAATAAGAAGCGAAAAAGCGTCTAACGTTTCTTCGAGTGTGTTTGATGGAAAATGAGGACGAAGTTGGAATTACCCTGTGGACCTTTGTAGAATCGAAATTTTGTAACGGATAACATCTTAACCTCAGAACAGATGGTGACAGAAGACGCTGATCAGCAGAAAGCGTCTCTACAAAGGAGATGTTGAGGAAAAGTCAGGAACCATAAAAGAATTACATGGAATTACATGGCAAAGAATTAAAAAAGAGGTGAAATATAACAAAAAAGAATAAAGGCTAGGGAGCGGTGATATTCATGTCATATTTTACAAAATAATTTATATGTTCTATAAATCCTCGAATAGTTTAGGATGACTGTCGTTAGGATTTGCCCTGCTTTGTTGCCAACTAATAATATTTTTCCTCATACGTTAGATTTTAAAATTAATCATAGCGATAAGAAATAGACAATTTTTAAATGAATATCTTTGTGATATTCATGACTAATATATATATATATATATATATATATATATATATATATATATTTATATATATATATATATATATATATATATATATATATATATATATATATATATATATAAGTGAAAGAACTCAATAGCGAGTTATGATATATGATAGTTAAACCACTGTATGTAGTATAGCAGCATAGAATATATTTACGAGACTAGATTAGGTATGAAGTTTACCATACCGAAACTAGTCTCGTAAATCAATTTTATGCTCCTATACAGTGGTTTCACTATCATAAATAAATATATATATATATATATATAAGCTAGGAAAAGGCCAAATTTTGACAACTGTGTTTTGAGACAATACCATATCAAAATGGTTTCGACTCTATTGCTTGAAATACCACAATAACATTAAGAATTTCTCTAAAATTATTTTTTTATTTGTAAATGTCATCTAATTTATTTTTAACAAATTTGTCACTGAAGGAAATTATGCTTAAATTTTGACGTGTTTAATTGGGCAAATGCACGTAAAAAAACCCGGAAGACGACCCTGTAGTAGGTAGATAGATGAAATAACATGAATATTGTAGCAAACGCGAGGGTTTGAACGTCATTAGTGGCAAATTCCTGTAGGCTACGTGTGTCAAAAACGGTAAGATATATGTATATATCATCCCATTACACGATGAGAACATTATTTAACCAATACTATTCAGTCTTTTCGGCGATTTAATTCATTATTTAAAATTTCCATACATGAACTACCTCTATAGATAGATCTTTTCATCTTTACACAACACAAAACGATCGATTTAAAATTTTTTCCCAGTATTCAATCTGAAAGCTGCACTTTTACTTTTTCTAAATCCCCACCCCATTTCAATTTGAAAAGATGGAATAGGTCTTCTTTTTTTTCATTTACATCCTTCATATCCTTCGACGATTTCATACTTCCAATGATACAGCTTTAAGTTTCCTTACAATGCGAGTTGTGCATTCGATGTTGTTGATGCGGAGATGAAAGGCACTCAATGAAATTGAATAGTTTCCACTTCTACAAAACCCACAGCGGGGTGGGGGGGGGGGAAGCTTGAGAATGTATGAAATAAGGAAACTAAACAAGAACCCAGCCGAAGGGGGATACGAGAACATAGGATAAAGCATAGTGGTAGGTCACACATACGAGAAGTAAAGAATGCAAAAGGTAGAAGTGTGAATTTATGAGAGATAAAATAGGATCAATCAGAAAGAGTGGTGCTTTTCCAATAGGTTTCTACCATAAAATGTAGATTTCAATTTGGATAAGTAGCAAATATTCGTATTAGTAGTGATTAATTTGATTGAAAATTCCATAATATTTAATGAAACCAAATTTTGCTTCTTGTCTATTGATATTTATTAAGTTTAACTAACGATTTTTTCTAATTATATTGCCTTGTGTTTATTAGAAATATATATCATATAATTGTAATAAATTAATTCACTTTAATTTGATATACATATATAAATAATTAATTTGTGCTAATTTACTATTATTTTCATTAAATTATTATTTTTATTTACTTGTTTCTGTAATAAAATTGAGGTTATTCAGGATTTATATTTATATTTGACCATCCACGTTCACAGTAGAGCAGATATGGGAATATGGTCGATCACAATTTCTTAGAAGAGCACAAATGGTAACAGTACCGAGAGATGACAGTTTCTTGGTAGAAAACACAATGGAAGTGTACCAAAAGATCACAGTTTATTGGTTGAACACAAATTAGAAGAGTACCAAAACATGAGAGCTTCTTGGTAGAGCACAAATTTTAAGAATAGCTAAACTTGAGAGTTTCCTTGGTAGAATGCAAATTTGAAGTGTCCCGCAAGATGAGTTTTTTGGGTAGAGCATAAATTAAAAGAGTCCTTACGAATCACACTTTCTTGGTAGAGCACAAATTGTAAGAGTACCGAAAGATTTATAGACTTGTGGGCCAAAATTTCTAGAAATTATTTATTTAATTCTTAAAAATCTTCCTCCGAAATTCTTTCTTTCTTCCTTTATTCCGTCTTCCTTATTTCTCTCCTTTATTCCAAATTCCTTTTCCTTCCTTCTTTCCTTCTTTGTGACATGCTTCGTTCTTCCTGCTTCCTTATTTGCTTCGGTCTTCCTTACTTCTCTAAAGCTTACTTTCTACCTCCTTCAATCTTTTTCCCTTCCTTCCTATCCTTCCTTGACCTCATAAATAAGTTTAAAATTTTACACATGCTTTGTCCGTGTGTAAATACTGGACTGTATGGCTAATACAGATATAAGGCAATGACAAGGAGCAATATTTTAACATCAGAGTATTATAAGTTACCATTTTTTCCTTTTCGGGGCATCAATTTGCACCGGCCATTTCCGTCCGATTGGCTTTATGGTCCCAGGAAAGTAGTTCGTTCTCTATCAACTTCTTTCCGTCCCCTTTTCCGGTATTATATACAAATATATATATATATATAAAATATATATATATATATATATCCTTCCCTTGATGTCGTAGAGTGAAGGTGTGCTGCCCGGCCTCCTTTATCAATCTTTGTTTCATCAACAAACAGTGATATTGCTTATTTATCGAATCAAGTGAATACTAGTGATTTTAACTGCATTGAATACTAAAAATGATAAATCTACGTATGTAAGTCAATTTATTTTGACATATAAAGTGATATTACCGCAATACGTCAAAAATTCCCATGTTGTCCCACTGAGTCTGTTTTGGAAGCTACATCCATCTTCTTTAACTAATCTCTTCCTCTTTGAATTAATAAATTAAAAAAATCACTTATCAATAAAACCTAACAACCTTCAAAGTAATAATTTAACAATTACACTTTACTGTTCCTCCCAGTAATTAAACAAATTTCCATAGCACATAAGCAGTATTGTGACATTTCTTCATTCATCCTTAGAAAGAATGGCTCCTCCTACTCTCAGAAAGGCAGACAAAGAAAAAAATACTCCAATTACAAGAGAAAAAACCGAATTAAACGAACCAGTTAATTTTAATGAACTGCAGACCCATATTCCCTCATCTACGCTATCAGGTGATGCTATGGGGAGGGGAAGGGGCTATTTTTATTATAACCCTATTTTATTTATCAATATTATTCTTACTTTTCTCTTTTATCGAATCTAATTAATTCTTCTTGACTGAAATTCCTTTTTTTTTAATTTGCCCCTTCAAACATTTTGTCTTCCATTTATCTTGACTTAGATATTCTTGTTGGCTGGGTTGGTTCTTAATCTTCGTTTTTCTTTCCTTGATGCTTTTTCATATTTCTTCCAATTATTTTGAGGTGATGATTTCTTGGTCCTTCTTGATTCTAGTTGATTTGGTCCTTCAAGTGTTTTCCTTGACTTCCGTTTTCTTCTTTAGAAAAGCAAGAATCCGACATATCTGTTGCTCATCGTCTAGGTCACAAGCCTAAAGTATAAGGTCCCGACAAAGAAACATAATTGTGAAGTTGCGCAGGAGTGATCTGAAGCGTGACATATTCTCGGCATGCGAAGAATTCAAACCTTCATTCTATGTAAACAAACGACTGACTCCAAATCACAACAAAATCTTTTTCGTCCTCCGCCAAGTTAAAAAGAAATTCTCAACAAAGATATCCGGCTGCACTACCAGATAGGTTCCAGCAACGTTTTCCTGCCATCACCCTCCGGTCGCCTAACCTACGTATAGTCATCAATACCCGAGCTGCCCTCCCAAACTTTTTTGTCAAAACACCTCAATTCGACGCTCACAGAATTTAATGGTGAGAATCTCTGGAACGATTAGTAATAATATCTTCGGCGATATTATTGCTTTAGATGAGAAAAAAACAAAAAACAAATAAACCATGTTTTGACCTAGCATTCAATTACTTTTATTTCAATCGTATTAAATACTTTATTCCTTTTTCTCTTATTAAAGTTATCATAAAAATGAAAATTTTAACTGTTTATAGATATATTTATACGTAATTGCAATTTGTAACCTTTAATCTTTAAATTCCAATTGAACTGCCTTTATGTTTGAACAACTTGATCACGTCAATAATATCGATCCAGAATTAACCATTTTGATGAATTATATCCAAATTTGAAAGAAAATAACGTAAGAAACCAATACTATGATTGTGATAAATTTAACACTACATGTTCATTTGAAAAAACAGACCCGTCCATTTTAAATCTTAATTTTCGATCATTGCATTCAAACATTGATGAATTTTCAATATTTTTTTTAACACTTAAATATAAATTTTCAGTTTTGGCATTCACTGAGAGCTGGCTAACAAATAATAATAAGCACCTTATCAGTTTTTCAAACTATAACTCTTTTCATTCACTACGCGACGTAAACAAGATAGGGGGAGGTATAAGTGTGTATATATCTGACAGACTCAATACTAAAAAAGTTGACGAACTTAGTATTTCCTATAACTATATTGAAAGTTTATTTATCGAAGTAAAATCAAATGGTAAAACAATAATCATTGGAACCGTATATAGACCTCCTTCTGGTGACCCTGAGATGTTTATAGATAAGATGGATGAATTAATGAATTACTTCAAAGTTACAAACTATGATGACATAATAATTACAGAAGATTTTAATTTCGACCTACTAAACTTTGAAAACCACGCATCAACTCAGTCCTTCCTCAATACGTTTTATTCTCATTCCTTACTTCCAATTATAACAAAACCGACAAGAATAACCCAAAACTCAGCAACACTAATTGAAAATATTTTCAGAGTTCACCCCGAAAATTACTCTTCCGGTATTCTCCTTTGTAACATATCGAACCATCTTCCTATATTCATGATCCAAAAAGTCCTTTTTCAACTCGAATAATTTTCACTAAAACCGTACAATAACCTACCGCATAATAAACGGAAATACCTTAACAAACCTCTATAAATATGTTCTAAATCAGAATCTATATGAAATTTCCTATATAAATGACATCGATTCTGCTACGGAAGAGTTAATTTCACAGTTAGATGATGCTTTTAAACTTAATTGTCCTCTAAAATCTAAAACTATATCATATAAACACAAAAAAAACCTTGGATAACAAACGCAATTATAAATAACATAAAAAAACGTCACAAATACTTTTCTCTTAATAAGCTTAGTCAAATTCCAGAACACATATAAAAATTTTCGGAATCAAGTTACGAACCAAATTAAAATAGCCAAGAAAAATTATTACCATGAATGATTTAATCAAACGAAAAACAATATAAAACAAATTTGGAAAATATGAATTCTGTGATAAAACCTGAAAATACTAGAGGAACAAATCAAATTAAACAAATTATCGTTGACGGCAAGCTAGTTGATGACAATAATTTTTTTTTCTCAAGGTAGGCAAAAAATCTGACTCATGCAAAATTGTCGATAAATCTTTTCTTTCGTATTTTAATGAGATTAATGTACCAAATTCCTTGTTCTTTTCTCCTGTAAGCGTAGCCGATATAAAAAAAATCATTAGTTCACTAAAAAATAAAAAATCAGGTATTAATTCAATCTCCACTAAAATTTTAAAATACATCTTTGATATAGTTGCTCCAATTTTAGCATCAATAATTAATAAATCATTTACGCAGGGTATCTTCCCATGTGTATTAAAAGTTGCTCGGGTAACACTGTTAGCAAAGGTCAGAGACTTCACAAACGTCTTCACTTACCGCCCTATTTCATGTCTTTCAAGTTTCAGTCAAATATTTGAAACAATAGCATTCAATAAACTTTATAATTTTCTAGAATCTAATTCACTGTTGTATAAACACAAATATGTATAAACACAAATATGGTTTTAGACGTCAGAAATCAACGATTCACGGGATAATTAACCACCTTCAATATTTATATGATAACATTGAAAAAGGCCACATTGTATTATCAATTTTTCTCTATTTTAAAAAAGCTTTTGATTGTGTCAACCATAATATTCTACTGTCAAAATTAGCTATGTACGGAATTAGAGGCAACTGTCAAAATTGGTTCAAATCATATTTAACTGAAAGAAAGCAATTTGTCTCCGTGACTGGGCAAGACTTATCGCACCTTAATATTACAACTGGGGTCCCACAAGGCTCCGTGCTATGGCCACTGTTATTTTTAATCTATATTAATTAAATATTGTTAAATCCTCTTTTCTGTTTAAATTTATATTATTCGTGGATGATAGGACCTTATCAACTCCCTTGACATATGACAAACCGAGCAACATTGCACCTACAATAAATAAAGAACTCAAAAATGTCTTCATTTGGCTTAATGTTAATAAAATATCAATAAATGTAGATAAAACCAAATATATTCTTTTCTTTTACAAAAAATCTATTGAATTGCCCCATATTAAAATGGCCGACGGAATAATTTATGAAACTACTCATATCAAATTCCTAGGCATCTTTATTGACAAAAATCTGAGTTTTGAACAACATATTACGCATATCTCAACAAAACTATCAAAATCGATTGAAATATTATATAAATTAAATAAGTTTCTTCCTAAATCTATTCTCCACTCTTCATATATGACAATGGTGCAACCTTACTTGAGATATGGCATAGAGAGTTGGTATGGGAAATATCAAAATTATCTCAATAAATTAGTCATGTTACAGAAAAAAGCAATTCGAGCCATCCATTAACTCAACTACAAAGAGCACTCTAATCGATATTATTTTAAAGAATCCAGAATTCTAAAATTAAATGATCCCTTTGTTTTTCAAACAACCTTATTCCTTTACTATACAAAACAATAAATTATTCCTATAATAACTTTATATTTAATATGTTACAAACAGCTGATAATACCCATAATCACCAAAACGGCAATAGAAAAAAATTTATTTCACCCTTGTATTCCAAACCAAAATCACAATGTAGCTTTCTTTACAAATCTATCAAAATAAGGAAAGTCTTGGACGACAATATCAAATCCCAAACCAATTTAGCTCAATTCAAAAAAGCTCTTAAAAACAATATAATTTCGGCTTACTAAATTTCTATTACAGTTTTTGTTATTGTGTATTTATTTGTTACTGTACACTATTATACTGTGTACTATTACTATGATTTACAGATTATAAATATGCTATGATTTGCGAGTACATACGATTGTTGAATATGTTAACTACAGATCTTTTAAAATAATCACTAAAAATAAATAGTTTTTAAATTTATCTCTAAATTTAAATACAAAAATTATTCGTTATTCGCAATCTCTACAATGATTAGGTTCTCAAATTTATACTAAGTTGTTTATATTTTTTATAACTAAGGCGTTCTCTGCTCGTAAACATGAAGGGATTTTTATTCTTGATCATGATATGATTATTTAGCTGTTAGTCTTAAGTTTTAAGTTTCTGCCCTAAAAGTCACTGACTTATTTTGGGCCCATGACTAATCTTTGTATATATATATATATATATATATATATATATATATATATATATATATAAGAGAAAGAGAAATTTGACGCGCATGAGCAATGATACAAGAAACAGTTTTTAGAGGTAAGAGAAAGGGACATAAGAAGAACATTAAAATCAAAGAGAGCAGACGGCGGCACAATGAAGGCAATCCCTTAATGAGAAGAGAGAAGAAAAGAAATAACGCCAGGGGAAAAAAAGTTTTGAATTTCTTGGATGGAACTCGAACCCGGTCTGCTGATTGCCGGTCAGATGCTCTACCGTTAAGCTACCAGGCACATTGACTCTACCTCTCCCAAGCGTAACCCCCATCAAACCCAGTATATCCCTTAAGCTAGGAACCTCCAAGGAATTTTTTATACCACATCGCGCAGAACTTGTATTTGCTCTTTCTCTCTCTTTCTCTCTCTTTCTCTCTCTCTCTCCTCTTTCTCTCTCTCTCTCTCTCTCTCTCTCTCTCTCTCTATATATATATATATATATATATATATATATTCGAGGACTTAGCCACCTCATCTTTGTCATTACAAACAAGTGTTTGCGGGTTAAAATTTTTAATTTGATAAACTCGTAAAAAGTACAATTTAGGATAAGTTACTTAAGACAAGACAAAAATTCCATTAATTAAGGATAATATATATATATATATATATATAAATAAAATAGAGAGATTTTATGTTGTTTGGTTTATATTGAAAAATATGTTTTAATTTTATGATGAAAAACGATACTAATATTCGTTGTTCGTTGGGATGGGTGTATTACTGAGTACGAGTATTTTAAAGTTTTCAAAGTAATTTCCGAGTTACATATTTTTATGTGATCTTGTATAGGCAAAGGTCCTGGTTTGTCTAGAGCCAGCTCCATGCTGGTTGACCTTCCCCGATGCTGCGCGAGGCGACAATGGATTGACCTAATAATGGTCGAACCAGTATTAGATGAATCACAAGATTCACAACTTTATTTATAACTTACAGAGGATCGGCAATTGAATGGAATTCAATCCTTCTTATGAATTAGGACTTAATATTATGTCCATTTTTATTACAATTTCAAGACGAGATACGGACTAAATTGCTTTTCTGTATTTTGTGCTTGATTTTCATGATAGAGAAAATTAAGAAACATTTTAATCGGGTTTTTATTACTGAATCAGGGGGGCGATTGTTTTTAAAGATTTTTTATGATAGGTAAATTCTAAATGCAGCAGTTTGTTTGAAGTAAATATATGTTAGGTTCAGTGGATAAGGGTTTGAATGAGGGTAACTTATTGGTGCCTGGCAACAAACTATTTATATATATATATATATATATATATATATATATATATATATATATATATATATATATATAAATTTTGTTGAAGACCATGGTATATTTCGTGAGCTTGCGATCCCTCAATCCCCTATCTAGCGTGTGCTAAGAATACGCCTACATTTGAAATCATACAGACTACGCCTCGTTCAGGCACTTACCAAAGATGACAAGAGGAAGAGGATGGAATTCTGCGATTCGATGCTGGACATGATGGAAGACAAAACCTTCATTTCACATTTATTTTTTAGTGATGAAGCGACTTTTCACTTGTTCAGCACAGTCAATCGTCACAATGTGCCTATTTTGGGAAAAGAGCACCCACATGGAACAGTTGAGCATGAAAGAAATTCCCCTAAGGTGAACGTTTCCTGTGCTTTGTCTCGGGACAAGGCTTATGGCTCTTTTTCTTTTAAGGAGACACCGTTACAGGACAAACCTATCTCGATATGCTCCAGAACTGGCTCTTCACTTCACTGCAAGCAGATTTGCATGACTTAATTATTCAACAAGATGGAGCACCGCCCCATTGGCATCTGATGGTTCGAGCTTTTTCAAGTGCCCCAGCGATGGATTGGTCCTAAGGGGGCCCAAGGCCTTGTTCATTGTGCTTGTCCTGCGAGATCCCCAGGCCTCACCGTGTGATTTTTTTTTGTGGGGATAGGTAAAAGATCGCAGTAATGTTCCACCGCTATGCACTAACCTCGATGACCTTAAACTTAAAATAACAACAGCGATAAACTTAGTGGATCATGATATGTTGTTACGCGTCTGGAAGGAATTCTCTTATCGCATTGATGTTGCCCGTGCTGCAGGTGGTGGCCACATTGAACACTTGTAATACAGAAAATAAAAGGTGATTGTAAGTAGAATACTTGTGACTTTGCTGGAGTTTTCTTTTGCTTTTCCTTAATAAAATATTGCCTAATGAAATCGGTTCATTCTTTTTGAATAACCCTGTATTTTAAGTTATTATGAAGTTAGCAGTCTCCATTGGGTCAGTTAAACTCGTAAACTATGTTGGTTGACTTTAGATTCTATGAGTTTCGGCAGCTGTTGTTTTTCATAAGGAGATTGTTAACTTTTGTCTTTTTATAATATATAATAAGTTGAGTTTTGTCCATTTAATTCTTAACCTTGATGTTACGGTGAACAATTACCTTAATGTTTATTGCCTATATTTTATAGGCCGTAGACATCTGATTTCTGTAATACAATTTGATGTTATTTACTGCTTCCCGATTACTTTTCGTTTAATCCGTATCTTTGAGTTCCATCCTTAAAAATGATTGAATTTGTTTTTCAATCATGCTGTTCTGGAAACCATTGATTACAAAGGGTTTTTTTTATGCGGAAGATCTCTTGATGGAAAAGTCCCCACAGAGGGCAGCATTTGTATGCTCAGTGTATATATTAGCCGATTATACTTTCTTTGTACCTATATTCTATATGTCGAGAATTATTTACGAAGGCGCAATTATCAAGAAGCTAGTTTAATTATTATCTCTGCCTTAGCAGAGAATGGAAAATTCACTTTATTCATGCTAGCTTGTCCTTATAAACCAAGAATTATTTGGAATGGATCAATTATAATTATAGGGTTAAAAATCAATGTTGTATCTAAGTTTTTCATCAAATACTCTGAAAGAGCTCTTTTCACAGTCACGAGAGGATATTGGTATAAGCCAGCCTTTATAACACAAACAAAAGTTGCGTATCAACTAGCTATTTTAATTGTTATCTCTGCTTTCGAAGATAATGGAAAATTCACTTTATCCATTGTACCTCGGCCTTATAAATTGAGAATTATTTGCAATTGAACAATTAAAATTATGCGGTTAAAAGGCAATGTTGTAGTTAACTATGCTCTTGTCAAGCCTTCGGAAGGAGTTCTTTCTACAGTCACGAGAGAATATAGCATAAAATAGCCTTTGCTTAAGTAAGGCTTGCTATGCGATATCCTCTCGTGACTGTGAGAAGAGTTCATTCCGAGGGTTTGATGAAAAGCTTACTAAGCTACATTACCTTTTCAACCGCATATATATATATATATATATATATATATATATATATATATATATATATATAGACAGTAGTGTGCAAATTAGTTCTGACAGTGGTGAAATAATACAATTATTTGATAATTGTTGTTAATATTTGAAAAGAATACGTTAATGATAAGATAAATGGTGCATTTAATATGAAATATGACCGCCCTTTTCTTTTAGAACCAGCTTCACTTGCTCTGGCATAGATTCAACCAAATTTGAACATATTTCTTCGTTATGGTACCAGTCATTGATAACAGCACAAATCATCTTCTGCATCGTCGAACAGTCGGTTTTCTCGATTCTACGTTTAATTATAGCCCATAGATTCTCGATGGGGTTTAGGTCAAGAGAATTCTCAGGCTAATCTATAACGGTAAGTCCACATTTTTCGAAGAATGTGCACATTATTTTGAAAGTATGGCATAGAGCCAGATCCTGCTGGAAAATGCCGCCTCCATCAGGAAAGTCTTTCTGCATCGCGGGAAGCAAGTGAGTCTGCAGGATTGCCTTGTATTTAACGCTGTTCATCATTCACTCAATAGTAACAAGCCAACCTAGGCCTTTAGCACTTAAACAACCCTAAAACATCTTCTTAGGTGGGTATTTTGGCGCCTATTGAATGTGTCCTGGCTGAAGTGATTCATCTTTACTTCGTCTTACTACCACTGACCTATGCCAATGTACTTCAAAATGCGATTCATCTGGAGACATAAGTTTATTCCAGTCACCTGCCTTCCATCCAGCATACGTTTTGTCTTCATAGCAGAAGTCAACAACTGTTTACGTACCGGTTTTCTAGCAAATCTGCCAACTTCAATTAGCCTCCGCCGGACGATTGGAGAAGAAACATTTACACAAGCTAAAGACAAATCTCTCTGGAGGTCTTTCCTGGTTTTCTTGGGATACTTCACATTATTTCTGATGAGAGTCTTGTCATCGTGAAGTTTTGTATTTCGTTTTCTTCCACATTTTCCTTGTCGCAGTATTGAATGTTCACCAGTGAATCAGCTCTTTTCACAATGTTGCCAACAGTTGACTTATTTCCCTTCATTTCCTCAGAAATCTATCAAAAATCTATGTTTTCTAAGAGATATAATGCTTGCACACTTTTTGCGTGTGATATCTATAATAAATATATAATCTAATAATGATTGGAAGGCGAATATCCTGGCAGAACCAAGTACACTACGGAGCACGCTCCCAGAAATATTCATCTAAGACAAGCTCTGGTGTAGCACTGTCGGGCTTATTGTAGCTAGGGCACAACAAAACAGTTGCCAGATGTTACAAGTACACAATTCTGCACGAAAAACAAAGAAAACGTCATTAGAAGCCAAAGAATGAAGACATATTATGAAATAGTCCAAAACACTAATTGCACACTACTTCATATATATATATATATATATATATATATGTGTGTGTGTGTGTGTGTGTGTGTGTGTGTGTGTGTGGCAAGAGAAGGTGGTTCTTTTCGATTGGCGCGGTATCACCAGTTCCTTATAGGAAAAACAATATTTATTCTCTTGCGTATGAATCCAAATACGGGATTCGAGTTCGTCTGTGAGGGTACTTACCAAATAAAATCGCATTTGGATTTCTAAAAAAAATACTAATAAAAAAAATATGTTTTGTATTTTAGGTGTGGTAAGATTAATAAGTGTATTCAGTGAATTTAAGTCCCTTTTCGGTGGAAGGAGCGAATCTGAACGCAGGCGGAAAGAAGACGTCTATTCTAATGTAACGTGATGGACTGTGAATCCTTGAACCGAGGACTGCTTGACGATTTGAGGGGATGGACTTTTGGTGGATGGATCAAAATGCCAATAGAAATGGATAAAAGAGACCTGTACTTCCTGAAGTGATATCACCGACTGTAGTATAATGGACTTTAGTCTGATTAATTATGTGTAAAGAAGGTGATCGTGACAAGTTTTGATCATCAATCGAGATTTTCGGGGAGGAGCTTTGTCTAAAGTCAATTTTCATTGGTGAGTGTTCGCGCGCGCGCGAGAGAGAGAGAGAGAGAGCAGAAATTATCTTAATTGTATTCAGAGAATTTAAATAAAAAACAGATAATTGCTGTGAAAAAGATTGATAATAAGTCTAGCGAAATTTTGAAAAAATGTTTATGAGGATAGAAATGATCGTGTAGTAAAGTTTGTGTGTATGAGCGTTTAAAAGAATTATGTAGTGATGCTAACTCTCTCTCTCTCTCTCTCTCTCTCTCTCTCTCTATATATATATATATATATAAATATATATATATATATATATATATATATATAAATATATATATATATATATATATATATATATATATATATATATATATATATATATATATATATATATATATATATATATATATATATATATATATATATATATATATATATATATATATATATATATATATATATATATATATATATATATATATATATATATATATATATATATATGAATCCAGCAAACCGCAAGAAACAGAAAACAGGATAATTTTTGTTCGGAAAATATTATTTCCTAATTCAAAATTCGGAATCTTTGCGAATTAGGAAATATCTTTTTTCGAAGAAAATTTATCCTGTTTTTCTGTTTCTTGCGGTTTGCTGGACTCATTTCCTCATTCTTTCGTGCTCCTGAAAGATTTGGACATTGTATATTCGCAGCGTGTGTTTCTCAATTCTCCTATGTCCTTTGAACCCCCAATTAATTTCTCTCTTTCATAGTCCCGATCGACCTTGCGAAGCATGCCTTAAAATTTTGGTTATTCGAAAGATTTTTTTGTCTTCCGCGTAGCCGAGTTTTCTAGAAAACGGTTTAATTGAGATCAAAGCGGTTGCTAGCTGCTTCAGTGTGCTTGGTTTAAATCCCATCCCTGTTTGAATTTTTTTGCTAAATAGGAAATAACTTTTTCCGAAGAAAAACTATCCTGTTTTTCTGTTTCTTGTGGTTTGCTGGATTCATTTCACCATTCTTTTGCTTTCATGAAAGATTTATACACTATATATATAGTTGGCATATATATTTATTATGTAGATTAGATTATATTCATTGAGGTTCGCATTTGCTAAAACATGTAGATTAGATTATATATTAGCTTCAAATTTGTTAAAACATGTAGAATAGATCAAAGGTTTAAATTGTGTGCACTACCACATAAAAATTTGCGCCCTTAGGAGGAATCATAGCGTTGAAACATAGTAATTATGCGCTTGTTTAAGTATCTATACTTCTTCTTTTGTATAATTTGTTCTCATTGAAAGAATTTCTGTACTTTTCAGTTTTCAAGTTCCTCTTCACGTTCAAGGATTTTAATCAGATTCCAAATATTAGGATGATATGCCTTTTAGAGCGTGATTCCTAACATACATCGTTCATAAATATTGCATGATACGATGGGGAATGTTGGGGAAAGTCTTCACCTTCTTTGACCACTTCCTCTGACTAAACCTATATAATTATTTTCAGAATATGCCACCGATGATTGCGGAATATCTTCGTCATCGATTAATTCTTCAAATCGGTCAATTGCGTCGTCACCTGGTAAAAAAGCTAATCCGGCAAAACGGCCGATTTTAAGGCTGAAAGTATCATCTTCGTGATATTTACACTTGATTCTTTCTTTTAATATGTGTCTATACACATTTTGACCTAAATGAAAAAGGCAACTTGTTAGTTCTGCATTAGGGAATGTATCTAAAGAACTGTTGCGGGATGCTTTTTCAAAATCCATGATAATACTTTCAGGGCCTTGACTTTGCACTAAATCATTAACTTTTGCAAAAAAATTATCATCGGTTTTTTGTCTTTTGTCAGAAAACAGGGAAAATAATCTCGGGGCGGGAAAATTGTCAACCTGGATGTGAATAATGTAAGGTTGATAAAACACTGCGGGACAAGACTTAAATGTAGCATATGCTCCCCATGTTTTATTTGCTTCATATGTTCCAAGCCTTCATCATTTGCAAAAATTATGAATCATGTTGGATTATCAATACTATTACCATATTGCATAAATTTAATCCCGTTATCAAAATGAGAAAATTCAGTGGGAATTGAAAAACCGCTATTTGATCCGGGAGAAGAGGGGAAGTTTGTTTGCGCATGTCTCCATCTTCGAATATGCGGCATTTTGGGCACTTCAGAAAGCCCACAAGCATTTACTCGTAACTGGCCAATTTCATTAGCATTGATTGAACGGGGAGGACAATGACTTGAAAGGCACGTTTCTTTAATATAATTAATACTCACCATAGCACTAACTTTGGCTGCTGTTACACTATGATCATGATTCCCGATATGTTTTTTATATTGTGTAGTTAGAGTCAGAATGAAGCCTTGCTCTGCAAGCTCTATTTTCACATCAATATATTTTGGAATTGTCTTTATTTGTTTTATGTTTGTGATACACATAATTTTCACTATCGATTAATTTATCTTTCCCTTTTTCAGATTTCACACTTGCATACTAATTTCGAAGGCCGGAGAAAGGTTATATTTTGCCAAAGTTTAAGGTTGCTAAATAGGTTTAAGGGCCTTATCTTAAGAATAAAGGGGAAGTAAAACTACTTTTTACCTCTTTTAATACTAATATATATATATATATATATATATATATGTGTGTGTGAAAGATAATGGTAAACCACGATATTTGAATCAAGATTTTATTTATAACTATCGGACTAGTTTTAGTTTCGGCCAAAACTAGTCCGATAGTTATAAATAAAATCTTGATTCAAATATTGTGGTTTACCCTTATCATTCACTGATATACATCACGCCAATGTGATAGCTTCCGGTACCGAATTTTCCCG
Source organism: Ceratothoa steindachneri (assembly GCA_963969495.1). Lineage (NCBI taxonomy): Eukaryota > Metazoa > Arthropoda > Malacostraca > Isopoda > Cymothoidae > Ceratothoa > Ceratothoa steindachneri. The sequence goes on along the minus strand of OZ018318.1, from coordinate 202,833,069 downwards.
TCCTAAACTGTCCTAACGCCATATATATATATATATATATATATATATATATATATATATATATATATATATATATATATATATAATAATAATAATTGAAAATCACATGACACGTGATATATTATAAATGTATTTTAAGGCCCAAATAAATCAAAACTGTTAACATAACCCGGAAAAACGCCAAGGAAATTATTTTTACGTGTACTATTAAAGCTTAAGAGAGAAAATGGGAGATAAAGAAACAAGAAAAATAGGGGCAAACTATTTTAACCTTTATAAGAAAATGAATAAGGGAGTTAAATTTATACCTGTGTCATTAAGCGCTCCTCGCTAAAATGACTATTACGCTCATCTAAAGAGCGAAGCCCAGATGACCGGGGCTTAAAAAAGGACGGGAGAGCTTGCACAGGAGAGTGGCGCGTTGCGGTTACCTAGAAGATTTGGTCCGAGAGAGTAATCCTAACTTGTTAGAGACGGCGTAGAGTCCAAAATAATAACCTCTTGACAGACGACTATTGAATGAGATGAACTCAGATCTTGCCTTCGGGTTTAGAATACCGAATCGAGAATTTGACCCGTCGCGTTCGAGGAATGGGCACCACGAGTATGGGGTTGACTCTTGCGAGTTCTCGGAGGATACATGGAGCTTGACGGTTTCTGCAATGGTTCGCGCGGTATTAACTAGGACGGGAAGATGGCAGATACTCGTGGATACTCGAGACACAGAGGGTTACTGGTGGTTAATTCTATGTAGTTACTGGCGGTTACTAGTGTCCAATTCTGGCGTCGAACGTTTTATATGGGTAAGATAAAGGGGCTTTCCCTGTGCCCCAAGTGAGAGGTTTCCAGTTGGCAGACGCTTCGCTGGGCGAGGTGGACTTTGCTAGAATCACACTATGGCAGGATAATCCACGGAGGGACCTTTCGTGCTCTTAAGCACATCTCATACTTCCACGAATTCGGGCCTCCAGCCCATCACGGCCTTTGCGATTTTGCGCCTTCGTTAGCATGGAATAAAAAGGGTCGACCAGGTGTGTCTCCTCTCTCTGTATGACACTCCTCTATCCCCAGATTGAACTTGAGGGGAGGAGGAGACATCGGAAAATAATTAATTGCGGATTGTACCTTATATTCACGAGACAATAGCCGTTGAGGTTGAGGCTACTTGGAACAAATTTTCAAACGAAACAAAAATACAAAGTAGTGGAACTAGTGGATTTCTTTTCCTTTTGTCTATATATATATATACAAATTATATAATAGTACAGCAAGGGTGCTAGAAGATAAGTTTTGTCAATGATATACAAAGCTAACAATGAAAAACTACAAAAGGAATTCACAATATACAAACAAAGCAAAAATAAATAAAGAGAAAGATACTCGTTCCCGTATTTTACGCTTAAATATACAGATATAATTTACGAACAAAAAATTAATACAAGAAAAAAATATAAAGGAATGTCTCACAATTAGTTTGAAAGAGGTCCCAACGGGTTTTTACTTAAACTATCGGCTATGCAGTTATCGGTCTCTTTTATATAAAAAATGCATAATTGGAATTCCTGGAAGGAAAAACTCCATCGCATTAAACGACCTTTATTATTTTGGACGTTCCGCAAGTAGGATAGTGGTGGGGTCTGTTTCGACTACGAATTTCTTCCCTACCCTATACGTTTATTTTTTTGGATTTCCCAAACTATACCAAGCGTTCCTCTCTCAAGCACCGCATAATTTCTTTCGCGCGCGAGTAGTTTTCGGCTGGCAAAAGCGATGGGGAAACTTTCGCCGTTATCGCTATACTGAAAGAGGACACATACTCTCCCATAATTACTGTAGTTGGTTCGAAAGTCAAACGGTTTGTCCGGGTTAGGGAGACGAAGGAAAGGTGCTGATGCCAGCTTTCCTTTGAGTTAGTTAAAGCTGTGAGTCGACAACGACGTCCAATTGAGGCGTTCGGGTGCCTTTTTCTTTAATAGTTCGCAAATGAGGGAGGATATAGACGCAAAGCTTGATATGAAACGACGATAGAACGACGCTGAGCCCACGAAGGATCGCAGCTGATTCTTATTAGCAGGTAGTGGCATATTCACAATGGACCGGATGTCCTCTGGCTGGGGAGCTAATCGGTCATTTCCGATATGGAAACCGAGGTAATCGATAGTGCCAGAGGCGAAGTGGCACGTGCTGCGGCCAATTGTCAAATTATGTTCCTGGAGTCTAAACATAACAACTTGGAGGGTAGACAAGTGCTGATCCTAATCTTGGGTGGCCACATAGACATTATCAAAATAAAAGTTGACGTTGGGTAGGTCTTCTAGGATCCTCCTCATCATCCGATTATAGTTGCTGCAAGCCGTCACCATACCAAAGGGGAGCCAATGGAACTGGATTAGCCCCTTCTCACTGTAGTAAGCAGTAAATTTCTTCACTTTCTTCTTCAGGGGAATGTGATAATAAGCCTTGCATAGGTATAATTCGCACATGAATTTGGCCTTCTAAAAAATATGGAGATTATGGTCTATGGTGGGAATTGGTTCTTCATCGAATACGGTAACAGAATTTAGCTTCCTAAATTCGATGCACATGCGATAAGAACCATTGGCATTCTTAACCATCAAAAGCCGCGAACAATAGCTCGACTCCGAAGGTTCGATGATCTGCAACCTTATAAGTTTATCTACTTTGTTATTGAATGCTTCACGGAGGTGTATGGTTTGAAACGGATGGGTTACTCGGTAGCTAATTGAATATTGTGCTCAAAATCGGTGGCAAAACCGGAAATCTCGGTGATAACGTCACCAAAGTGACTCGGGAGCGATTGGAATTGATTCCTTTAAAGAAAGGATAGCAACTCGCAAAGCTTAATTTCCGCAGGCGAGGAATTATTATTGTCGGGCAAGACATGCAATGGGTATTCCCTGTCTAGCTCCACGCAGGCGAATTGGATTACGTAAAATGGGTCCAGAGGGTAACCAGATCCCATTAGGGACTCTTCGTCATTTGCCACTATCATGCTGATGTTCGCGCGTTGGTGGTACCGAGTGAGCATGTTAACATGCAAAAGCTTTAGTCCTGAGGGGGTTTCAATGAAGTAATCGACGATGCCACGTATCTTGACTAATTGGTAGGGGCCCTTCCATTGGCTCAACGATTTGTTGTTGTTTGTGGAAAGGAGTAGCAAAACTTCTTTTCCGGGGTTAATTACCTTCCCTTGGAGTTGCAATAAAAGTATGTTTTATACTTGTCTAAATAGATGTCGGCGTTCTGATATGCAATTTCGGCGCACTTTTCCAACTTCTATCTAAAATCCAGTAGGTATGAGTAAGAGGTCTGCAAGTCTTGATTCAATTTCTAATTGAAGTAAAGATCCTTTAGGATACTCAGGAATCCTCTAACGTTCCTTCCATATAAAAGCTCAAATGAGGCGAATCCTAACATACGATGTGGGATTTCACGAAAGGCAAAGAGAGCTACCGGAAGAAAACGGTTTCATTCAATGTGTTGATCGGACCACAACCTTTTGAGAATGGCCTTCAGCCGGGTGGAAGGGGATGGTAAACAAGGGCTTAATCACTAGTAATTTATCGACGTATTCTATCAATTCTGAAGTGAATTGGCGACCACATTCTGACAGAATTTCTTGGGTAAGTCCAAACGGAAAAAGATGGAAATAAGAGCTTCGGCGCATGAGATACTGTGAATTTTATTGAAGGGCACAGCGTCGGGGAACGTGATGGCAAAATCGGCCAGAAGTAAAGCGTAGATATGACCTCGCTCGACTGGGGGTGCATCAGCCCAATTAATTCGATAGCTACTCGGGAGAATTGTTCAGAGATTAGGGATCCCCTCTGTAAAGGCACAGGTTTAACTCGACCTTTTATTGCCGTCTTTTGGCAAATGGTGCACCAAGGACAATATCACAGAATTTTGTCGGTTGCGCCAGGCCAATAAAAATATTTGAAGATACTTTTGACATATATATATATATATATATATATATATATATATATATATAGTGGCCATGTTGTTAAAGCGACATATGGCAACCTAACTGTGAACTATTCAGTAGTACTTGGCAAGTCACGATGGAAGGTTATAGCGTTGAACAGCGTATAAATCATCAAATGTTATTATCAAAATCAGTACTCCGTTCGACAAACGTTCCGCGCATTACGTGATTTCTATCCTCGCCACAGCGACGAGGCTCATTTTTGGATTAATGGATTTGTGAACAAGCAAAATTGTGGGATTTTAGATGAAAATAATCCACATGAGATACACCAGCACCAATTGAATCCCAATAAAGTCACTGTTTAGTGCAGATTTTCGTCTAACGGAATAATCAGTCCGTATTTTTTTGAGAACGAAGATGGGATTGCCATAACCGTCAGCAGTGAGACCTACATATTGATGATAAGCAACTTTTTGTCGCCTCAACTGGAATATATGCCTGATATGGATACTAACGACATGTGGTTCCAACAAGACGGCACTACGTGCCACACTGCGCATGCCACGATAGACATTTTGCACCAGCGATTTCAGGGCAGGGTCATCTCGCGCGGCGGCGACGTCAACTGGCCACCGAGATCATATGATTTAACGCCATTAGACTACTTTCTTTGGGGCTACCTTAAATCGCAGGTCTATGCGAATAATCCGCAAACAGTTGATGTCCTCAAAGTTAACATAATGAACACCATCCAGCAAATTCAGTCAGATTTATGCGACAAAGTCATTGAAAATTGGGCCTCCCGAATACGTTCCACCAAGCAAAGCCGTGGCGGACATTTGAACGACGTCATATTCTACACTTAATGCCATGAAATGTAAGTTCAAATTTAAAATAAATTGAATGCATATATCACACACAACTTGTTATATTTACATTTAAAAATCGAGCGACCTTATTAAAAGGTCACTCTCTTCCATTGTAATTTCACCCGCCTTTTCTTTAGGTTTTATTTCGTTGAGCTATGGTTTTTGTTTTATTAATCTTTCTCTTGTATTCGCTTTCTTGCTTTACAGTTTTTTTTAGAAATGAAGTAATTTTTAATTCCATTTCCTTTGCTATCATCGCGCTTTTTATAGATATTTTAATTATTTCTATTTCGAAATTACACAGTGATTTGAACCAGTGACTTTAGATGTGCGAGGCAATGGCATTGACTACTGACTCATCCATGATGGACTCAAAGAAAAGTAACGCAAAGTCTCTTGTAAGATACGAGGAAAGAAATGCCAAATTAATGGCTAGATATCTTTTACACTTCTAACCGGTCTACACTTGGGTTGCGCAGATAACATTTAATTCAAACTATCCAGTGTAACACCGAGTCCCTCGTTTGAGTCATGTAGGGCATAATAGCGTGCCTCATGAATGATCATGAAAACGTCAGCCCCTATATGAAACTAAAAGAACTGCTGTTGCGAAAATATAGGCAACTACATACCGCTCCAATTTCTACTGATTTCTTTTTTATGTTCAAATTATTCTTCTATCACCTCTAAAATTTCATTATCCACTTTAATTCCTTTCAATTTATTGTTCATTATTTTGGTGTTTAAAATGTTCCTTTTCATTCCGACAACGAGACTCTCTTTTGTGAATTCTGATATAATTTGGTATTTTTTTCTGGATTCCATTTAATATTTTGTAAAAATAAAAACCCACTGATTTGAAACCTAAGACACGAGGGATTCACGCAGGTATCCGCACTCTCTCCAATCCTCTTTTTCCTATATGATATTTCCTGTCCTACTCAAACATCACAATCTACAGCTATACAAATGACCACCATTTTCGCATAACACCCAAACCGCAATCAAAGAGCTTACTTTCTAAAATCCTACATCAGAAGTTTTGACGCTGCCTGCAACAGAACCAAAGCACCATCTCACCTTAAAAATCCTCTTTTACTCTCTTCACAATTTGCAAATAGTAGTACAACAAACAGCCACAAATCATTTTAGCAAAGACGCCACTACTCTCAAACTCCCCTAATACTCGATATCGCAATAGATATATGACTAAATTAGCAACAACACGCGAGAAACACAGCAACAAAGCTAATACAAAATTTACACACTCCGAACAATACAAACAACCACATTTATTCAGTAAAACGAATTCATCACCCGCACATACAAACAATACGTTCGTCCCTTACCTGCCCATGTTTCCTAACCCTGGGCATCAAACTTCGCACCCATTCACCTTAGCAAATTATAAGTCACTAAACAAAGCACCTAAATCGTGAAACGAAGATTAAGCCACTTAAACACTATCATGATATCGGGATAACACAAATTCTCTACAGTAAAAGAAGCCTAAGGAATTCATGCCCCTACATGCAAACCCCATACCACCCTCCACGTAAAATGCGAAAAACCTTAAGCTAATTGTGATCACCCATGCACACGAAAATTAGACCGCAGGGATAGCAGTGTATTCACATAAAGATCCACCAGTGATCAAATACAGAGGCTATTTAATGAATTTTAAGAATAGATATAAGAAAAATACAACAAATCTGTGTTACCTCAGTCAGACCTAAACTGAGGTACTTTCCTTGCAGATAATCTCATGTTAAGCAAGTCCCCGCAAGTCGTACAATAAATATATGATAGATATAGTGTAATGTATAAGTTGAAGATTCAACCTTTTAAGCTTAGATGCAAAAGCAGTCATCTGATTAAATCACTACTCAATCACTACTCTCTAAACAGTACTAAAAAGAAGAACCAGAGTCACTTTACTTCACATTAGCTGTTACCCCCCACTACGCCCAACTCTCTCTAGTTGAGCACTCAAACTTTCTATCCATCAAGGAAACGCCTATCGAGATCAAGCTAGCAACCACCATTAGAATTCGAATAATTATTTAAGTTTTATATAGCTGCAATGTTAAGATGTGTCATTGTTTTAGGTGAAAATAAATTTTTGCCACTTCCTTCACTGAGTGGTTCTAAAAATATGTGTTTGAATGTGAGGAATTAAAATCTGCTACTATTTTTGTGATTACTCAACATTTAGCTTGGTAAATCTTGGTTTGAAAAAAAACCCATTATATAATGCTAGGTAATGTTATGGACATTTAGTTTCACTGCATAAAACATATCGGAGTAATCCTAAAACACATCTTAGTAATCATAAAATTTAAATCTGCTATTAATTTTGTGATTGGTCGACATTTACCTTGAAAAAATCTACGCTTGAAAAAATAACTCGTAAATTGCCTTAGGAAAACAGCAGTTATCAATTTTAGATTCTCAAAAGGCAGGTAATGCTATAGACATTTAGTTTTTCTGCATAAAACATATCCCAGGAACCATAAAAAATAGCCTTGTAATAATGCAACTTTAGAAAGAGATGAGATCTGTAATAATTATTAATTAAGCAAGCTTTATCAAGTCTTGCTTTGATTCGTATTTGGACACCCTGCCCCCTGCCTCTTTCACATATTTTACATACCTGTCTATTGACTGTGCATGACAGAGCCAATGTGGAACTTCAGTCAGACCAGTCTGTCAGCTCCAACAGAGAAGAAACACAGGAGTGGCTTGAAGGTGTCTTTCTGTGATGTAGAGAAAGATCTCCAAGTGTATAATCATCTCCACTCCTCATTTCAATAATCTTTTGGATAGCAGCAGTCCTCTCCTTACTTCTGTCCAACAATATTTTACTTTGATGTTGAACCAACAGGGTAGTACACACTAACAATGTATTCTACTATCAGTCTTAGGTTTTTGAGCGTTCAGCCTTTAACGCCATCTTTTGAAACAAATATGAGACAAAGCCTGTTTGCTGTACTCAACAACCTAAAGTGGCTCATTGGACCAATTTTAAGAAGGACCATGTCTGTGGGAACTTCTCCTGTCCTTATGGCATGTGTGCTCCTATATCAGTACGTTTGATCAGTAGAGAGATCCTGTACAACAGTGTCACTCAATGAAATACATAAGATGATCTGCAATTGAGAGTTTAGTTAATGAAGGATAGAGTTCAGGTTAGGTTGCAATGTCTAGGCATCTTGCCAATATTACCTGTCCACTCGTTGTTAGACAAGGTCTTCCCATCCAGGGCTGTGATCAAGTGTCGCAATGGTAACTCCCTAGTGTGGAGGGCACAAACCAACCAGGTCAGTTTAGGACCAAGCTTGACTTATACCCAATGCATGGAAGCATCATCTCAGCCAGTGGTAACATTTGTTGAATCACCTCCAATGTTCTGCAAGCTCTTAGCAATGTACTTCTTCATGGATTTTACAAGATTATCATATCAATAACTCAGAAGTGAAGTGGTAGAGATATCTTCCGCTGGGCTCATTACACACAAAAAAATGCTCGGAATTGAAGATCTGAATTGTATACTTTCAGAATAACCTTAGTTGTATAGTTGTATCGTGACGGCTATCATAAAATAATGCAAACAATTTTACTCATTTTACAAAGTTAATCAAAATCCTTATCCAGCGATCTCATAACCTTTTCTTGGGCCCTCCAGACTTTACTTTGATTAACTATAGGTCTCCCTTTCTCTTCAGGAATCAAACCAGCATCAATAAAGGCAACAGTAGCGATAATAGCTGTGGCACGCAGACCAACACCATATATGATGCTATGCATAGCAATATTGGGTATTTTTAGTGTGTTGTACTGGGGATTTTTAATTGAAGTTGAAGATGTGCTTGGTATTTTTAATGTCACTTTATATCTTCCATCCTTTCCATCTTGAGCATCAGCTATTTGTCTTTCACTTTCATCAAAAGAGAAAATGATTTCACTTAATGGCATTGGAACAATAGCCTGCTTAATTCTCTACTTATATTCAGCAACTCTTCTTTCACCTTCTTGCCGCTTCTGCTTTATGAGTTCTTTATTGCTCAGGTTGATCTGGCAAGCCAATCTGATGTTGTCCAATAAAATCAAAGTTTTATCTATAACCTTTAATGAAAGCAAGTTCCTTCACAGAGATCTTCGTATCCGTAGGCCATGTACAATTAATATGAGTTTCGTGTAAATTACAATTTTACACTTGCAGATGATAATATGTAAAAGCTTGTCAAGTTTTGCAATAAATGCCTCTTTTGCATGTAGCCGTCATCCACCAAGAGATATGTTTTTGGCCGTCTCTCAATTTTCTCGGATCTTGTTTAAGATTGTTACTCATGAAATTACAACGGGGGCTACAAAAGAACTGCGCGTTCGTTTCTACTTTTCAAGCACTCTAACATAATGTCCTTTGCTATCCTGGATGTTGGCTAGTTCCTCTCAGGAATAATCCATATTTTAGACCGTCACGCAGAGTTGGGAGTTCAGAGCAACAACTCTACTATTTCCAATTAAGCTGTTCATATACATATGTGAATGTGCCCAGTCTTCTCCTAATTTTAAAAGCCATTGTAGGTCAATTCCCACTGATTAGGATGGTAGCACTGAGGGCAAATAATCTTCAGCAAACTGATAAATATTTTTTAACCTGTAAACTAAAAAACCCCATTGAATTGGATATAACTATTATGATAATAATTGTCATATAATTCCTCCAAACGACCAAAAAACAGTGTGATAGAACGAGTTAATTTCAACTCCTATCCCATATTATTAAAAACCACGATGCTGCCCACGTGCATCTTCGATTCGAGGCTTGGAATCTTATCTCAGCTACCGGATGCCAATGTTTAAACAAGGAGGTTATCGTCCCCCCCGTTCACCCCCATACGCCGACCTCGCCAGATCGAGTTAGGCTTATGAACAAATAAGGCATTTTTCTCCGGCCCGGCTGTGCGTTCCCTCCAAGCTTTCACTCCATTTTCCCCCCACGCCAAGGAGATGTCCTGGCTATTTATATGGAAACTTTACCACTAAGATCAGATTGGAGATCCAGATTTTCGTCGCGAAACATCACCACGACCCTCTCTCCCTTTGTGCGCCAAGGGACCTCGACCTCGAGATTCACCATCACTTGTCCAGAAGGAGGACAATATTCCTTGAGTGCCAAAGGTTCGAGCCTTTCCGACGACAAGTCCCCAAGGCTTTCCCCCCCCCCTGTTGTTCAAGGAGAACAGCATTAGAACAGCCATTGTTCGTTTTGAGCCCTTCGCCAAGAAACGGTTCTCATCCCCGCCCCTGTTGTTCAAGGAGAACAGCATTAGAACAGCCATTGTTCGTTTTTAGCCCTTCGCCAAGAAACGGTTCTCTCCTCCCCCTGTTGTTCAAGGGAGAACAGCATTAGAACAGCCATTGTTCGTTTTGAGCCCTTCGCCAAGAAACGGTTCTCACCCCCCCTGTTGTTCAAAGGAGAACAACATTAAAACAGCCATTGTTCTTGAGCCCGTAGACAAGAGACGGATTTCATCCCCCTTTGTTCAGAAGAGAACAAAGTAGAACAGCCATTGTTCTTCAAGCCGTTCGTCGAGAAACGGTTCTCCTTTCCAAGACGCCTCGTCGGGATCCTTTTACCCCCCCCCCCCCCTTCGGCTGGAACTCGCCAGCGGACCGAATATTCCTTCAAGTACCTTCCACTGCACCCTAATGAAAAGTTACGTAAGCCAAACGTCACCTTTTGAGTATTGATCCCTTTTTGCCAATTCTATCCTGTGCTTTAAATTGTTTATCGAACCATCCCATCTCTTTAACTCTATATTTGTTTTACCTTTTTTAATCCCTTAAATCCTTGGATTAGCCCGAGTCTCCACGACCCTTTCCATTCTGTTTATGTCAATATTTTCCGTTTTTGTGTATTGTTTATAGTTATTATTAATAAAACTCTATTTTATTAATGATAGTAATATTATTATCCTTGAGCTCAGTTCCACTTCTTAAGCATATCGAAGATACATAATATCGGCCGCCAGACAGTAACGCACTCTAAAGATAATTAAGGAAGTTCCCTCAACGAATAGTGTCATATATGGTATCGTCGGGAGTCATTCTACGACATATATATATATATATATATACTATTTAAATTTGGTATCAGGTGTGTAAGGTTTAACGCTATATCTTTGCAAACACTGGTCTCAGTCGAGTGAAGCATAGTGTTATTCGTTATAATAATAGAATATAATAGTTCCCTTTTGTTTTAACGATTGCAATCCCCTTTTTTTTGAAACTTAAGAAGCTGGTGTAGCTCAAGGAACGATTATAATAATTTGTTTGTTTTTTTTGTGATTTTAGTCAGTGGTTATTTAGATTGAGAAACCAAGTACGAATAGGTCAGTGCCCATATTTAGGTAGGCTAATTCTATAGAGGCATAATTCTTGTTACAAGGAATTTTAGTTGGTTGACTAGTGCGCCCCCAAGTGCAAAGATGACTCAGTTTGAAATCTTTAAAGCGCAAGGAGAATCCTTGGGACTCTCCGGAAAAGAACTAATTGAGTACATTCAAGAGGAGCAAAGAAAAGAAATACAACGAGAAGAAAGAGAAAGAGAGGAACGGATAAGACAAGCTGAGCTTCAGATTGAATTAGCTCGGATTAAAGCAGAAGTTCAAAGAAAAAAGGTAGAAAAAGAAAGAGAAAGAGAGGAACGGGGAAGAGTAATCCAACGAGAAGAACGAGAAAAAGAAATCCAACGAGAAGAAAGAAGGACGGACTCGCGCTCCTTCCCAGGGAAGCTGACAAAGTTTCCGAGCCCCGTAAAACCCCAAAACTTCTTTCCCCAAAACCAACAACGGGACTCCAAACCTCCCGTTAAGACTTCTCCTCCATCTCTCTTCCCGAAGCGACCAACCATATGCTTCACCTGTGGTGTAGAAAACCACATGAGCTGGAATTGCCCCCAAAATTCTAGGCTTAAAAGCGGACCAGCCCACCAAGTTCACCAGATTAATGCGACCCCGGCTCCCCCGGTGGTGCAGACCCAAGCAGAAACTTCTCCCCCTCCGTCAGGCCACCAGGTAAATTTTGTTTTTGGTAAAAGTTCATCGGGAACTTTGAAATATGAGTAGGGCAGCGTGGACAGCTGTCGAGTATTGACTCTCGTCAGGGACACAGGATGTACGTGCTTCATCGTGTCCGACGAACTCCTCCCAGTGGCCTCTAACCACGAAAAATTTGCGGTGGTACATGACCAACTTGGGCGGGCAAACCGATTTCCCGTCGCTAGATGTTACCTGCAGTGTCAATATTATAATGGCTGGGCTGAAGTCATTGTAGCACCCATAAAATTCTGTTCCGTACTTATAGGACAGAGCCCCCAAGTAAGTTTCGACCCTGTGTTTCAGGCCGCCCTTCCTCAAGGCCGAGATAAGAAAGAAGCCCAGGAGCCCGTCTTCATCAGAACCCCGATACCGTCCGATTTCTCGGAGACCCCTAACCAGGACTTTAGGACGGCAAAAGAGGAGTGTGAATCACTAAAACCATTAGGTGATAAGGCCCCAGACAAGGACACGGAGACTGTCCCTGGACCCCAAGAAAAAAAGAACCCCCAACGCGCCCATGGAGATACCTTCGTAGAACTGGACGAAGCATCGGCGCTTGAAGAGGACTGCCCCGCGGAGTCCCTTAAGGTAATCCAGACAGTGTGCATCCAACCTGATGCCAAGTACCCTCCTCCTTTTCTACCAGGCGAGTCTTTGGAACCCTCTGACCTGGATAGTGACGCGCAGCTGACACCACGTCAGAAGAGTCAGCTACAAGAACTAATTAAATGAAATCACCATTTACCCACCCTATTAGCTCTTTTCGAGCAACTGCGTGAAAATGGCCTCAGCATTGGCCCCAGCAAATGCCATTTTGCCCACGAAACCATCAAATATTTGGGTTTCAAAATAGGACAAAGCAAGTTAGGTCCTCACGAGAACAAGATTAAGGCAATCGCCGACATGCCCCTCCCGATTACAAAGAAGCCATTAAGATCGTTCCTAGGATCAGCTTCTCCCTATCAGAAATTTGTTCCGAATTTCGCTGCAATTTCGGCCCCCCTATGCCCCCTTCAGGAAAAGAATTTCTCCGATCGTTTACGTTGGAATGATGTCGCTGTTTCCCATTTTAATCAGCTCAAAAGTAAGTTCATTTCTGCCCCCATTTTTAAGTTGCCTAACCCGGAAAAATCCTTTGGGGTTAAGACCGACGTGATCAACGAGGGCATTGGAGGTGTACTCCTTCAATACGTGGATTACAGAACGAGTCATCCAGTTGCATATGCTAGTCGTCAATTATTACCACGCGGAAAGAGATATGCCACTAGAGATAAGATAGCTCTATCAATTTTCTGGGTCATAGACAAATTCAAGCTGTACTTGATATGTAAAGAATTTCAAATAGGAACCGACCACCGTCCGTTAGCCTATATTAGGAATTTGAGACACTCAAACGGCCGCATCATGCGCTGGAGTTTACTCTTGCAAGAGTATCAATTTAAAATAAATTATATCAAAGGTTCCGATAACCAGGTCGCTGACGCACTCAGTAGGAATGCGTTACCGAATAGCGTAGAATAATTGTATTCATAGGATTAGTATCTCCATGTAGGTATATACCGTCTTGTACGACTTAATTTAAGATTCTTTTGTAATATAATTAATTAATGTATATGTCTTAATTTTGTAACGCTCAATGTCTAATTTTTTGTATGTCTATATAATTGTTCTTATTAATTTACGTATAAATTATTTTGTCCCGTATGTACTAAGTTTATATCATTTCATTGTTCCATGCCCTTGTTTTTTCTCTGATTAAGTTGTATTAAAGGTTATTTTCCCCTGTAATCTAAAGATCAAAATAATCATATGTATTGAGGTAATACTAGTTAGGTGCAGGAAGGTACGGTTGGTACAAGAAAACGAGTTCCCCACAACGGAGCTCTATCGTTGTCCCTTCTCTCTTTTTTTTCGAAGTGACAACTTCCCCTGGAATGGAGGGGTGTGATAGAACGAGTTAATTTCAACTCCTATCCCATATTATTAAAAACCACGATGCTGCCCACGTGCATCTTCGATTCGAGGCTTGGAATCTTATCTCAGCTACCGGATGCCAATGTTTAAACAAGGAGGTTATCGTCCCCCCCGTTCACCCCCATACGCCGACCTCGCCAGATCGAGTTAGGCTTATGAACAGATAAGGCATTTTTCTCCGGCCCGGCTGTGCGTTCCCTCCAAGCTTTCACTCCATTTTCCCCCCACGCCAAGGAGATGTCCTGGCTATTTATATGGAAACTTTACCACTAAGATCAGATTGGAGATCCAGATTTTCGTCGCGAAACATCACCACGACCCTCTCTCCCTTTGTGCTCCAAGGGACCTCGACCTCGAGATTCACCATCACTTGTCCAGAAGGAGGACAATATTCCTTGAGTGCCAAAGGTTCGAGCCTTTCCGACGACAAGTCCCCAAGGCTTCCCCCCCCTGTTGTTCAAGGAGAACAGCATTAGAACAGCCATTGTTCGTTTAGAGCCCTTCGCCAAGAAACGGTTCTCATCCCCGCCCCTGTTGTTCAAGGATAACAGCATTAGAACAGCCATTGTTCGTTTTGAGCCCTTCGCCAAGAAACGGTTCTCTTCCCCCCTGTTGTTCAAGGGAGAACAGCATTAGAACAGCCATTGTTCGTTTTGAGCCCTTCGCCAAGAAACGGTTCTCACCCCCCCTGTTGTTCAAAGGAGAACAACATTAGAACAGCCATTGTTCTTGAGCCCGTAGACAAGAGACGGTTCTCATCCCCCCTTTTTTCAGAAGAGAACAAAGTAGAACAGCCATTGTTCTTCAAGCCGTTCGTCGAGAAACGGTTCTCCTTTCCAAGACGCCTCGTCGGGATCCTTTTACCCCCCCCCCCCTTCGGCTGGAACTCGCCAGCGGACCGAATATTCCTTCAAGTACCTTCCACTGCACCCTAATGAAAAGTTACGTAAGCCAAACGTCACCTTTTGAGTATTGATCCCTTTTTGCCAATTCTATCCTGTGCTTTAAATTGTTTATCGAACCATCCCATCTCTTTAACTCTATATTTGTTTTACCTTTTTTAATCCCTTAAATCCTTGGATTAGCCCGAGTCTCCACGACCCTTTCCATTCTGTTTATGTCAATATTTTCCGTTTTTGTGTATTGTTTATAGTTATTATTAATAAAACTCTATTTTATTAATGATAGCAATATTATTATCCTTGAGCTCAGTTCCACTTCTTAAGCATATCGAAGATACATAATATCGGCCGCCAGACAGTAACGCACTCTAAAGATAATTAAGGAAGTTCCCTCAACGAATAGTGTCATATATGGTATCGTCGGGAGTCATTCTACGACAAACAGCTTTTAAGTAGCTTATTTCCAATCGAAATAAATTATATTAAAAAAAACAAAATATCTTTAGAATTCATGTCATGCTACAACATTCTATCACCCTTTATTTATGGAAAGTTGAAAAAATTGACGCACACAACTGCAAGTCTTTTATTTTTCTGGGCAATGCCAAGACAGCTACAACTCTTCATATTCTGCTTAAGGTAAACGTATGCCTATTCGAGCTCGGAAATTTGATTATCAATTCTATTTTTCCTACCCCTTTACTCAAAAGTATAAAGGGCCCCTCATAGATTTATAAATTTGGTATATTTAATCAAAAATTTCAGAATTAATCATATTATTCATAAATATGTATGATAATTTTGTAGATTTGGTTAATATATTTGAATATTTTGTTAATTTATTTAAATTACTAATTATTTTACTGAATGCTGAAGAAAATAAGAAACTTATATGTTTTCTTAATGTAGAATTTAGGTAATATTTTTTGTTTCAGCTTAAATTTATGACTATTATGTATTAAATATCATTATGAATAATTAATATAACTAAAACTAAAGAACTTACAGAAGCGAAGAGAGAATAAATCGAACCTTTCCATAGATTATCAAAAATATGATAGAAATTACTAAAAAAGTAAAATGTTAAAATTATACGGTTCAAAATAACTGTACCAACTATAAAGTACAAAGGTGGTTCCATTATGGTATCTGGCTGCATGTCTTGCTCAGAACCAGGAGAGACGTTTTTATGAAAAGGTTCCATCTGATTACAGTTAATCTAAAATTACAATCAATGCAATAAGGGCAAAACCAATTAGAAAAAAAAAACTATGGCCCATATTTATATTTTAATTAAGGAGGAAACCATGGCAATGGGCCACACTATCGGAAAAATATAATGGATAATTAAAACCTGGAAATCATCCATTGGTTTCATTAGGAATCCGATATCAAAGAATAAGGTAAATCTAATTTTGGCCCAAGAGGGACCTTTTTAGATTAAAATCCCACATTTTTCTCAGTGTAGTGCAACGTGTGTGTTAAAGTTTTCTAACTGGAGAAATTTTCCATTATATGAGGGATATTTTTAGATTAAAATCCCACCTTTTTCTCAGAGTGTACTGCAACGTGTGTGTTAAAGCTTTCCAACTGGAGAAATTTTCCATTATATGAGGGACAGTTTTAGATTAAAATCCCACATTTTTCTCAGAGTGTAGTGCAACTTGTGTGTTAAAGCTTTTCAACTGGAGAAATTTTCCATTATATGAGGGACCTTTTTAGATTAAAATCCCACCTTTTTCTCAGAATGTAGTGCAACGTGTGTGTTAAAGCTTTCTAACTAAAGAAATTTTCCATTATATGAGGGACATTTTTAGATTAAAATCCCACCTTTATCTCAGAGTGTAGTGCAACGTGTGTTAAAGCTTTCTAACTGGAGAAATTTTCCATTATATGAAGGACTTTTTAGATTAAAATCCCACCTTTTCCTCAGAGTGTAGTGCAACGTGTGTGTTAAAGCTTTCTAACTAAAGAAATTTTCCATTATATGAGGGACATTTTTAGATTAAAATCCCACCTTTTTCTCAGAGTGCAGTGCAACGTGTGTGTTAAAGCTTTCCAACTGGAGAAATTTTCCATTATATGAGGGACATTTTTAGATTAAAATCTCACCTTTTTCTCAGAGTCTAGTGCAACGTGTGTGTTAAAGCTTTCTAACTGGAGAAATTTTCCATTATATGAAGGACTTTTTAGATTAAAATCCCACCTTTTTCTCAGAGTTTAGTGCAACGTGTGTGTTAAAGCTTTCCAACTGGAGAAACTTTCCATTATATGAGGGACATTTTTAGATTAAAATACTACCTTTTTCTCAGAGTCTAGTGCAACGTGTGTGTTAAAGCTTTCTAACTGGAGAAATTTTCCATTATATGAGGGACATTTTTAGATTAAAATCCCACATTTTTCTCAGAGTGTAGTGCAAATTGTGTGTTAAAGCTTTCCAACTGGAGAAAGTTTCCATTATATGAGGGACTTTTTCAGATTAAAATCACACCTTTTTCTCAGTGTAGTGCAACGTGTGTGTTAAAGCTTTCTAACTGGAGAAATTTTCCATTATATGAAGGACCTTTTAGATTAAAATCTTACCTTTTTTACAGAGTGCATGCAACCTGTGTGTTAAAGCTTTTCAAATGGAGAAATTTTCCATTATATGAGGGACCTTTTTAGATTAAAATTCCACCTTTTTCTCAGTGTGTAGTGCAACGTGTGTGTTAAAGCTTTCCAACTGGAGAAAGTTTCCATTATATCATTTCACACAAAGCATTTTTATATATCTTATAGTAGTGGTTACCAACCGGTTAGGCCTTATGGGCCCCTTAACAACCTTATTTTTACCTGTGGCTCCATAAAAATTTTCCCTAGATAATAGGCAGATTAACTCTATTTTACACAATAAGCTCGTAAGAGGTACAATAGTTGTTTATATATAATTATCTGAAAAAACGAAATTATATATATTAATATTTCAAAAATCTAATTCAACTACATAAATTAAAATGCTTTAGTGGCCTGACTATAATTTAGGATTCAATAGGTTAAGTTCTGTGGCCCCCTTCATGTAGTCTTTGGCCCTTCTAACTCTTACTATCTATCTGTGGCCACGTTAAAATGTAGCATGGCTCCTAGGATGAGATATGACCCCCGGTCGGGAAACACTGTCTTATAGGAATCAATATGTAAATTTTCGATTTCGAGCGGGGAAATCCATTATTCAATTTTTTGGTAACCATTTGCATGCGTCATGGTTCATTTTGTAGATATGCTCGCGAAATTTCCAGTTGCAGATAGTTATTCAGTTGCCAATAAAAGCCTTTAATACCTGTATAATTGGAATCTGCTTCTTTTTTCGATCCAATAATCTCTCGATCGGGAAATAAGGGCGTTATTCGCCCTTAATGCATTGAGGAACAGAAACTCTTGGCAGGAAATTCAAGATCTTATCAATTCGTACATAGTGCCAAGGAGGAATTTAAGAGAGCTCCATTCAGAAAAAAAGATGGAGCCAATCAAAGATAAACGTTTGTTGGTCTCATGCAAGAAACTAAGAAGGTAAATCTGTACACTCAGCATTTATTGATTATAATTATCTATAGTAGTAAGTCTTCAGTATGTCGGTATTTCAAAATGATGATCACACTAAGTATATAGGGAAGATTGGGATTGGCAGAGCAAATGAGGAGAATGTGTGAGAGGAAAAGATATTTCGAAATAATTGTGAAATAGGAGGATTAGTAATGTTAATGATATGGATGAAGAGAGGGGTGATTATGAAAAATGATTTAAATGAAGGTGATGACAGTTTGTGCCAGGTTGACCGGCAAACCATTTCATTTTGATTTTTGATTTTTTTCTACTTATTGATCCATTTGAACATTGTAGCCTTGGTTCGCTGAATTCGGTTTATATAATTGCTTTACATTTGTGATTTCTTGTTTTTTTTTCATATACACGGTAGAGAGCGTGCGACTGAGACACCCTCCCCGGGGAACTGAAACATCTAAGGTGAAGGCATTAACAGCGTAGTTGTTTACAGAAATTCCCGCTTTTCTTTCTTCGAGATAACTGCAGTAGATTTAAGTGAGGTTTGTTTTTAGACCGAGCTCAGCTAGTTTTATTTTTAACCTTTGGACCCGGCCTCATCAAAAGCTTTAGTTACATCGCAGAGTGTCAAATCTACTCTATTGCCCCTAGCCAGCCCCAATGCAAGCTTTTAGGTGATTAGTACCACTGCTGTTTTGGTGCCTCGATGTTTCCTGAAGCATGTTTTGTTTGTTTTGCATATTGTTAACTTCCAAGACATTTCTTAGCCTCTCATTAAGAAGTTTTTCGAGTAGCTTCCCAATAAATTCCAATAGTGAGATCGGTCGGTAGATTCGATGTATCCTTTGAGATTTCTAGGTTTAGGGGGGAACATCATTATCGCTGCCTTCAACGCAAGGGGATGTGCTCCATGTTTAGGCTTGTATTAGAAATTTTGAGTAATAATAGTTGTAGATCAGGGGTGAGCAGAAATATTCTGTGGGGAGCAGTAAGAATACTTTCGGAGCTGCAAAATATTTTTCTTCGTTTTCTATGAAAATATAATTTAAAGGCGATACTAATTGTTTTTCTGCACATAATTTTCTTTAAAAATATAAACTTAGATATTATAAGGAAAAACAGAAAGTAAAATGTACAGCAACAAATAGCTTTAATAAACTGAATTAGCTTTAGAACTAAATGATGTTTCTACATAAATGGACACTAAATCAGAACTAATAGTAACTTGAAAAAAAATAATTTAAACGAAAGTAATTGTGTATAAGATATTGTATAAACAGTAAAATACTTAAGATTTAATGAAGTGATGTTTCTTTATGATTTTTCAATATGGAAGAATAATTAGGTATTTTATAAGTAGTTGTGATTCTTAATATGTCTGCAAGGTGGCTGTCTGACACACGCTGCGATATTCTGACCTGTTTTACTTCATGATTGGAAAACTTGTTCACAAATGTATGTTGACCCCAAAAAGAATGAGCATCTTCTTTGCTAAAGGGTAACTAAGACAATTTGGCAATACGTAGGGTGGGTACGGGAGCTGCTTTTAGAGCCACATTTGCCCACATCTGTTGTATATTGTTGGGTGCGTTTGACATGATGTGATGTTTAGTGATTCCACTAATTCCTGGGTTTCTTTGTTTGAATCATTTTAGGTCAGTTTTAAATTCCTGTAGAGTGCAGAGCCTTAGTTCGTTACTTTTCTCGCCGGTTTCATTACCCGGGAGTAAGGTGAGAGTTGGGGCTCTCTCACTTCAAGGTGCTCTATTGCTCGTTGTTCGAAAGCCACCTCGTGGCTCTGTTTTTCATACAGGATGATAGAGAAGATCTTTGAACACTGTTTCTGGAATCGATCTTTCATCCTGTGTCATTGTTTATCGTAAGATCTCATTCTTTTAATTGCATTTTTTTTCTTTTAGTTTTCCTTTATTTTTCCTTACTGCTTGCCTAATTCCCGGGGTCTCTGTTGATATTAATTTTTGCTATTAGTTCGTTCCAAGTTGTGTACGTGTTTCTCCTTGTATGTTATTTTATTTAGAATCTTAAATTTCTCATGAGTACGTACCTATCTATGATATTTCCAGGTTGACAGATTTCCTCGAATGTATCGTAGATACCTTCCATTTTTGTCTTGATTTCTTCGGTCAATGAAGGGGCCTGGATTGTTCTATAATTTGTTTCAGGGGTGTAGAGGCCGTCTGCTTCTATTATTAGTTTTGTGATATTTTCAAGGTGGGAATCTATTTCTTCTTCGGGGCTGTTGTCAAGGATGACGATGTTATAATTAGCAAGATGATCTTTGTATGCGGTTCAGTTAGTCCTGGATAGTGCTTTTAATTAAAATATTTCGATTTTTCTTAGGCGGAGTACAGATTTTTGTGACAAATAGATGTGACTAGAGGGAATTGCGGGGCTAGAAGAAGTATGTAGAGTGAATGCCAGATTCGGGCTTGTCAGAATGATGTCCGAAGTGGTTGAGGATCATTCCGTTGGGAAGGTTGAGGGGTCGTGTCATTCCATTTGCATTATTTGCCTCGTCAAGAGGAGTTCCATGGTTTTGCTGTTGTCTTTCTTCCACGTTGCATATCCCGCAGATCTACACCTTGATTTCAAGTCCACTAAAAGGATTGCTAATGACTGGCGAGGAGAGATATTGATAAAGTTGGAGTTTGCAAGATATCAGCGCCTGAGGGGGTTGGTATGCCCGACTATGACTAGGTCTCCAGTTGTCATTTTTAGCTTGATTTCCAAATATGACTCTACTAGAACTTCAATTTCAGAGAAAGCCGTTCCATTATAGCGTGTTTGGGTAGGGTTTGTATAGTTTGGAATTTTTATAGGTTATTCTTGCAGTTTAATCTCACGTTCGGTTATTATTACTCTATATGGGCTTATCCTTCTTATATTGCTATATATTTCTCCATATGTCAAAGTTCAGACTAAATATTTGAGGTTACTTAGGTAACGTACGATTTGAGCCATCTTACTGCTTTGTTGATTTTCCTGGCTTGTTCTTGCGTAACTTGCCTAGTGATCTTATGTGACCAGAATGTTTCTCCCTGAATTGGTCTGAGGGTAGAATGATGCATGAGTTCGCTGAGATGTCAATGAGTCCTGGTTTCAGAGCATTATTTATATCAGTTTCGTCATAATAAGGATCAATCGCATTATATTTTTACCTTTCGACGATCTATTATTGTTTGTTGATCGATGCCGGAAAACTTAAGCATAAGTCGCCGTACTCACTACAGCCTACGACTAGGCTAGATTAAAAAAACCCAAATAACATGGGTAAAAATATCATAGGCTAAAACAAAACAAAACAAAGCAAAAAGGTAAAAAGAAGGAAGCGTCTTGCAACGTCGGGGGTAGGCCCGCCTCCCCCGGGGCAGAAGCACGTGACCGACAACAAACAGTCAAATAAAGTGTAAGAAGCCAGGCTCCTCCAAAAAGTCGTACAGTCCGCAAGTCGGTGTGCACGAACTAATCCCAAGTACAAGGGACAAGCGGTAGCTAGCCCGCTCCTCCTGATACCGGAACAGGTAACGTGCGCGAAGATCACCCAGGCCGGGACATTCCAAAAGAATATGAGGAACATTCTGGGGGACAACGCAGTCATAGCAGTAAGGCGCAGGTGAGCACTCCTTCAAATGGTGATGCGTCCCGCGAGTGTGTCCAATTCGGAGACGACAGAAAGCAACCTGAAGCCGTCGCAGCATTGGGGGTAGTTCCATGGGAACAGTCGCGGCGCAATGACACGCAAATTTAAGTTCCCTTCGACCGTCTCCCATCTTCTTTGCCAAGCAGTCCGAAGAGCTGCCCGTATTCCTGCCATGTAGTCGGTGTGAGGAAGAAAGAAACGCTGGTCCGGTCGCAGAGTCCTCGCGGACTCTTTGGCGCCCTCATCGGCGCGCTCATTCCCCGCAATTCCTACATGCCCAGGAACCAAGCAGAAGATAATCTCGACATCCGGCCAGCTCGCCAAAACCGTAGCATCACTGATATCGTGAACCAGAGGATGCAAAATTCAAATGCCAAGAGGCCACTCAGGGCGCTTTATGAGTCGCTATAAATAACAATCTTGTCTCCGAACCGAGCATCTCGCGTTATCTCCCGTAACGAACAGTGTATTACAACCAGCTCGACCGTGAAGACAGATGCAGGACCTAGTCAGAGCTCCGCTGACTTTAAAGATAGGGGTTACGCCGTGGAAACCGACGCACTCTTGGGACTTACAGCCATTCGTATACACTGGCACGGTTCCAGGGTGAAGGTAGTGTGCTCCAAAAAAGCCACACGCAATACTTCCGGTACTGTAGAAGCTTTGGGAGCATAGGTGTGGCGAAAAATAGTAAAGGTTGCACCGTCCAGGGTGGCGCCTTAGGCAGAGCGAGGAGTGCCACTGGACCAAGAGCTATACCTAGCTCTAGAAAGAGTTTCCTAGCCCTAAACACAGAGGAATTAGGGTATGATTGGCGTCTTTCGGCGTCATAGGCACCATCGAGATAAGCTGCGGATGCAGTGAGAGCTCCTGAAGTCTGAGGAAGGCACTGGGCTAGCGCGTACATGCGAATAATGAACTGTGCACGGCGCAGAGCGAGTGGCATCTCCCCAGCATCGACAAGTAGGCTCTTAATGGGGCAAGTGCGGAAGGCACTAGTCACCAGTTGAAGGACGGTGTGGTGGATCGAGTTCACCTTCCGCAATACACGCTAGGTTTCAGATGCATAAAACTGGCATCCGTAGTCGAGCTTCGAACGAACAAAGCATCGATTTACAAGTAAGGCAGTAACCCTATTGGCGTCTCAGGTGCTGAGCATAACGGAACGAAGAATTCCAATGGCAAAGGTACAAGAGACCCTAATGCCTTGAATATGGACCTCCAAGGTGAGGTGTCGGTCAAATACAAGACCAAGAAAACGGTGCGAGTCCATCACTTCCAAACGCACCTCATAGGTCACTGTGGACCCGTGGATAGCGGCAGAAATGCACTACTTTAGTCTTGGCCAAGGAAAACTGAAACCTGTGCGCTTCGGCATAGCGAGAGACGCGATTCAATGCCTATTGGAGTCGGCACTCCAGAGTTGGCATCTGGGTCGCACCAAAAGAGATCGAATGGTCATCCACGTAGAGCGTAGCGAGAACATCTTCCAGCAGCACCGAGGTGATGCTATTGATGCTCAGGGCAAAGAGTGTGACCCTGAGGACATTCACCTGCGGGACAGCCTGCTCCTGCTCAATTGGCCCGGAGAGGGCTCCCCCTGCCTATACGTGGAATCGACCATCTCGCCAAAATTCAGATATAAGGATTGGAAGCCCTCCCCTCGCCCTCATCTCATGGAGACTCTCCACGATACCGTATTGCCATATGGTATAATAGGCCTTCTCCAAATTAAAAAACACCGTGGCATATTGTGTCTACGAATGAAGGTCTCGTAGGCGGCATTTTCCAGTCGGAGAAGAGTATCCGACGTGGAGTGGAACTTGCGGAAGTCGCACTTTGCAGAAGACAGATGACCTCCGCTGTCCAGAAAAAAAGCTAATCTAACATTTACCAATATATCCATCAAATTGGACATGCAGAAGGCCAGAGAGATTGGGAGGGAACCGGTCACAGTAGAGGTGTATCTCCTTGGTTTGCAAAAAAATTGAGCACAGTAGCGATTCGCCAGGAATCTAGGAGGATACACTCTACCCAGTTCCTGTTGAAAAATCTAACAGAAATGCCATGCCTCACTCACCCAGGTGTCATAGCATGGCGTACGGGACATCGTCTGGACCAGAGGCGGTGTTTGCCTAAGAAGCTAGAGCAGAACGCAACTCACTCATAGTAAACCTGTTATTGAAGGGTTCTCCGTTTCTTGAGTTAAAGTCCAGTCAGTGGCCTTCCACGACATCACGACGCACATTGAATAATAGCAAAGCAGCATCCTGGCTATAGAACGCGGGGAAAGCGGTCAAGAAGGATCCTGTCACGGACACGGGGTCCGGGATTGCGGTCCCATTCTTTTTGAGAACAGGAGAGGGATCCTGCGAGAACTTGCCACGAATTCTCTTGACCCGCTTTCACACCTCTGCAAAGAGGGGTCTTCCCGTTTCGTGAAGACACGTATGCCTGCCAAAAAGAGCGGCGGGCGTACTTCAAAATATATCGGAACCTAGCCCTAGCTCAGGGAAATTCTCTTACAGTGAAATCGTTTGGGAGGCGCTTATAGCGCATATAGGCATAACGCTTCTGTTTGAGGGACGCTTCACACTAGGATGATCTCCAGGAGAGCCCTCGGCGTGCAAAACGGCCAGTCGTTCTAGGAATAGTAACTAGGCTCACGCCGATGAGGTTGCCGAAGAAGAACTCAACGGCCTCATTTCCTGAAATGCGGACCACTGCGCTTGCGCCAAGCACCACCAGGGCAAGCTATCGGGTGGCAGCGGCATAGAAAATTGTATTTATTTGGAAAACTGATCACTACCATGGAATTTATGGACCACCACCCATCCTAAATCAGTCTGTGTATCCGGAGAGCACAAAGATATATTGAGTCGGGAAAATAAGATGTTGTGGGGCAGTGATGCATAAACTCATCCACATTTAGTAAACCCGTCTCCAGCTCGTTGATCAGGTGTGCAAGGGCCTAACCCCTGACATTGATAGAGTAGTCTCCCCAGAGGGGCTGTCTTCCGTTCAAGTTCCTGAGTAAGAGAAAGGGCCTCGACAACCGTGCCATGACGCGGCGGAATTCCCCCGCATCGAAGTCAGATAACGGTGGAATGTACGCGGAAATAACAGTATACCTCTTATTTAAGTGCAGCTGCACAGCTAATGCCTGAAAAGACCGTGTCTAAGGCAAAGAGAAAAACAGAAACATCATACCGAGTGTAAATTGCGCATCCTCCCGCCCGGTCCCCATCCCTTGGTCGTGGGGTCGTAAAACCCTTATACACCAGGAGGGTGGGCAGTTGGTACGCGCTCAGGATGGTTTTCTGTAAAAAGATAGCTAACGGGGAATGGGAGGAGACGAGTCTCTTCAGCTCCCCCCAGCTGGCCTGCAGTCCACGGAAATTCCATTAAAGGAGTATGCCCTTCAGTCCTAAGTTGTGGGAGATGCGGGAGCCCTCTTCGAAGAGAAGACCCTCACGGGGATGGCTGTACGCTTCCTGGGAGGTAGAACTCCGGGCGCTTCTGGCCGAAATATGCCCTAAAGGCGCTGTCACCTTCGGAAGCTTATCAGAGGAAGTTGAGCTCGCCATTTAAGTCTTTTCCTTTCTCCGCTTCGAAACCTTAAGCAGGCGGGGCGGCTTCAGATGCAGGGGCCCTTATTTTGGTGTATTCACTGTCTCCGAGCCACCCAACCTACCACTGGGTGTGGGCGAAGGAGCCGAAGCTCCTTTAGTTCTGTCTTCCTTTCAGGCGGCAGCTTTAGGGTCCCGAAAGATTACATCACGACCAACTTCAGGGTTGTTGCCTCTTGTGAGTCTAATGAATCGGTGGAGGTGCGTAGCCGTTTTGCTTTACGGGAAATGGTCACGCTGGGGGAATGAAGGGGAACCCTGGTTTTAGCGGTGGCTGGGGGTGAGCCCTTTATGCAGCTAGCTCTATCAGGAAAGCACCCGGAGTAGTTAGAACCTGCAAAATGGTTCCGAATGGGCGCGGAAACGACCTTGCTCGCAGGCCTGGAATGGCTAAGAGCAGAGGGTGTCTTTCTTAACATTGAGACATAAGACGTACCAGGCAGAGCCGGGCGCGCTAGTACCAGGTCCAGGCCTCGCAAAATTAGAGACGATCCTGGGCCCGAACGGCCAGGATTTACTTTTCAAAGAAGTATGCACCGCATTGCTTCGAGGAAGCATGCTGCGGCTCTCCGCAATCGACACACTTTGCCTCACACGATTTGGAATTATCGTGTGCGGCCGTGGATTATCTTACATAGACTTCGGGCAACCACGAATTTGCACATCTACAGGAGCGATTAGTATGCCGAAACAGTGACAATAGTAGCATCTCTGCGGTAGTGGCACGAATGCCTTCACGCAGTAGCAGTACCAACTGGTACGCACCGATTCACTGAGCTTGTCACATTCAAACGTGACGAAGAGTTCAGGGGTGGGTCTCGAGGCCCCTTCCTGTTTTTTCATCACACGATTGTCTTTGATCGTCCCATGGGCGGCCAGCTCTAAGGTGATGTCATCTATGTAGTATTCGACGAGTTCTCTCGCATAAACTATTCTTTTCACAAAGTTCATGGTAGAGTGCGGCGTCACACTCCCCAGCGTGTCATTAAGTATCCGAAGGGCACTGATTATGGCCGCCTCGGAAGGATTCGATGCATTTCCCATACGGCTACCGTCCAAGAAACGGATCACCTTCGGCTCTCTACAAATCAAGCTAGCTAAGCTCTCTTCTGATGGATCATATTGCCCTTACGCAGCATGCTGCCATCATTGGAGCGAATAATGAGGGAGCATTTGAAGCCAGCTGGCTTCAAAACGCTAGGTAACATCTGAATGAGGGGCCCCGTCGTAATTGAGGCTCCGCTGTTCGCCGTTCTGGTCTTAGTCTGGGACTCCCCACCCGAGGGAGTAAAGGGTCCGGACATGCCAATCTTAGCTTGGTCGCGTACCGAAACAGCAGCAGAACCGTCCGACCCCGCGGCTCCCGCGGAAGGAGAAGAGCCCCCAGACTTCTTTGTTTTTTGTCGTCTTCTTGTTCCTTTTTTTAGGAGAAGGGGGGGTGGGGAATGAATCCGCTTCTCTTATCCGCCGGCAGTTGCCCCTAGGTCAGATGGCCCGGCCTCAGCCAGATCCTTCTCTGAAATGGAGAAGGTCTTGGATGCCACAGGGGCACCAGCAAGGGGAAGCAGTTTCCTCCTCTCCTTGTGGACCTTCCGAGACCCAAGCCATCTGAGGAGAAGTTTACACATGGGCGGACTCGGGTTCTGTGCTTGGCACCGAGTCAGGGTTCGATCCCATGGAAAATTCAACAGTCTGGGGCTGGGTCACCTCAGGGACCATGTCTATCTCTTGAAAGCCCTCTATGTCACATCACGGATCCAATTCGAAGAACTATTCGTATCGTCTTCGGCTTTTGAACCAGGACCAGTCGCACGCACGAGTGTAGGAAGTTAAGGTAGCACGACGAACCGACGGGCCCTGCCATCCTTTGCTCCCTTAACGGGGTTGTCTCTATAGAGGCGCTCTCACCGAGAGCGGTCATTTGTGGGCCGCTTGCGTGATTTCTAGGCAGTCCTCTTGGAAAATAAAGAGGGGACTGCCGCTAGTAAGATGGAGTCACATAAGGGTGACTCCAAAGAAGAGGGGGAAGGGTAGTCTCCTGCATCCTAGGGCATGGCAGAGGAGTAAGCCTCCTTTCCATTAAAAGTAGTTTGTAGGGTCTCTGAGAAAGTACAGGGAGAGTAACTCCTTTTCTGGAGTGGAGCTGCCCGAGGGCGGCTCCAATGGTGGTAGAGGGGAAAGTTAAGGGAAGGGAACTGGGATGAAAAGTTAAAAGATATCTCTAGAATACGAACAATTTGCGGAATATTTTCAAGGAATACAAGTAATTAATAGTTATCAGCAAGGGCAGATATCAAATTAATAACCATGAATATAATAACGGGAGTAAATATGAATATATACTACCGTTATTAACAGTTGCCGGTACGATGTACACTGCTGTTAACTATTAATTACTTGTATTCCTTGAAAATAACCCGAAAATATTTCGTATTCTGAAGACAAATAATTATAATTATTTGTGAGGTTGAATTATAACAGAAGACAAAAAACACAGATTATGCTGTAGTTAATTCTTCTGCCTTAACTATTTTTCTTCTCAGAAGTTAGCTACATAATGAGGTGATTAATTAGAGCAAACTTGTATTTTAGACCATGAATAGAAACATATTCATCTCGAATCTTCTTATCCTTAGGAACCAGAATTACTTGGGTTCTCGTAATTACCACCGAGTACTACTTTTTAGTCGCGTACGACTCTATATCTATTATCTGTCGTTCCCCGTTTTGCTTTTTTATTCTTTTGGTAATAACATTGTAACTATTAGGCCGATTCTAACAAACCTTAAACCCCTATGTTGTTTTACATTTCTCCCAAGGTTAGCCCAGGAAATATTCTTTTTAGGCTATAACATCATAACTATTTGGCCGATTCTAACGAGGTTTGAAATTCTTTTGTTATTTTACATTATCTTTCGAATGATATAATTACCAAGGTACCCCAAATGTTAGTCCGGGAATTATTTAAGGTTTTTAAGCTGGTAAGGTGATAAATCAGAATAAGTGAGAGCACGCGACTTTGGTCAGCAGACCTTGTTGCATGACAGCGTACTTTAACCTTGGACTAGCCCTGTTAAATCACTATACTTATCATTATACTTTTAATTTACTGAGTTGTATATATAGAATTGGTTTGGAGTCTTCAATAAAGTAGCGTCATCCGCACTTGGCTATCACCAACTTATTAATGTCCCTTAGCTAATCTATATTCGTTATTTCACCGTAGAAAAGGAGGTAATTTTAACCGTGTTAGTAACATTAGAGAAATCGATTGATCCAAATTTTATGTAAATAATTTAATGGATATTATAATGCCTCCTTTCAGTGTTAGCACTTTACGTTTTCAATGCTTGTTATTGCTATCATTAGTGTCCAAACCACATTTGAATTATTTCAGTATTTTCTTCCTTTTTATTGCTGCCTTTCCTTGTTCGTCTTCTGTTCCGTTAGTGTAACGCTCTTAATGAGCATTTTTCAGTATAGGAAGAAAGATATCAATTAAATTAAAAGAAATCAATGCGAGACATTGAGAATTAAAGTGTTTAAAAATTGAACAAATTATTTTTTTTGAAAAGAAAGGAAAGTTCAATGTTAAAAAAGAGTATTTTGTCAATTTCTGCCCTGCTCGATACTTTTTGCATCATTTTTTTGCAAATGCCAACAAATGAATTTATAACTACCTTATTACAAACTTAAATATTTTAAATATATAATAAATCGATTATATAAAAATGATACCATACCCCACTGTTTAAGTTCTAGAATTTTCTTCTATTTTGTTTTATAATGGGAAAACGAATCTTTAATTGCTTTCGCAGACCAGACAAGACAATGATTATGTCCTCTGAATATTAAAAAAAGCAATGTCAATCAGTCCATATTTATACCAGGATTAAACAATGGCTTAAAAGAAGTATTCCACAATGGTTAAAGCATAATGGTAACCAGAATTTATCATTCTTATCTCGTAAATTTGAGAATAAAAAGTTTGCTATATTTGCTCGACATCGTAGACACAGATTGAAAAAAAGAATATCAAGCAATTTATATATACGCGTGTGAGTGTGTATGTGAGTGTATGTGCGCAGACATTTCAAAGATAAGAAGAGGGAGCCCTTAATTAATCTTAGAAACCTGAGTTATCTGTTAAATATCAAACTTGCTCGATTTCTTCCTTTTGGAAATGAACGTTCTACGAAAGCCAAGAAAGCTCTGATTTATTCACTTTTATTTGCTCAAAATATATTTATACATCTTTTGGCTCCACCGTGTGTTGATATTGGTGCAGATTTCAAGTGGACTCTGCTGATTGTAGGATCTCCTGAAGTGTTATTTATGGCTCTTTTTGATACTCTGCTCTTTTGCGAAATCGTTTTTCAGGGCTTTTGGAAATTTAGCCTCTCGTGGCCTCGGCATAATGGATTAAATAGATTTGCTACTAGAAGTATTATTATTACAACAACTTTCAGTATTTTCATTTTTTTTGTCTCTTTGCCTTGTTCGTTTTATAGCTTCCCTGCCTTGCCATGTAACTCGAATGTTCCCTTTTGCTTGACATTTCTATTCATTAACCCCCCCTCCCAACACCCCAGGGTATCTGTGCTTGATGTTTTTGATAATATTTAATAATGATAGTGGTAGTGAGTGGTGAAAATGCTTGGAAACAATATAACCTGAGTAATTACTAGGGCGGTAAACAATGCAGGTGGATACGCAACTCTCCTGAATCCAGCCCCTTAATGCGTAGTCACTGGTTAAGAAACCAAATTGGTTAGTTCAGTTTGGTAATTAACTCATAATCTGAGCTGGATTTCCGGAAATTGCTTCGAAATCCAAAGCTTCGACGACGAGATATGGTCATGTTATCCGATTTTATGAGTCGAATTGGTTGTGTAGGGTCACGTTTTAATCGTTGACTCCGTGTCTGTTTGCTTCAATCATCCGCGTACAACAGAAGATTTCGGTCCACGATTTATGGATGTAAAACCTCTGCATGGCCACTGTTGCGGCCTTGATTATTCTTCACGCTGTTAGCTCGATCAATATATTAGGTTAACAATATGTTGACATAAGTTTCTACTCCAATATTTGCAGGTTTCGTATTAATTTAATGATATACCACACGCTAACATTAATGCTACCAAATTGGTAAAATTTTGGTAGGAACTGGTCCCTGAAAAGAATTCCAGGTTTAAACTGGGGACATATCACGGAAATAACGATCATATAACAAATATACCGCTGCCATAAACGATCATAATACTTCTGAAGATTTCCATCGATTTTTTTATTAGGGAACTAGAAAAAGACAAATGTTCGAACAAAAGAACGGGCGATTTTCCTCATTAAAGCTCACATTTAAATAAGAAAGGCTAATGATAAAAATTGAAAGAAAACTTAATCAGGTACATCTTTTGTGAAATATGCATTTATTATAAGACCAAGAAATGGCTTCGCGACTCCCCCCTTTGGGGAAAGCTTGCCCTTGGCTACTAAGACTAAAGTTTAAAATCTAAAAGAAAGCAGCAATGGTAAATTTTTAGAAATTTTCTGAACTTCGCCAATTATAATAATTTTAAAAAAGGAACTCTAAACTAAATTTCCCCCCTTTAAAAATTTCATGTAGCTAAAGTAAAGCGTTAGAGAAAGATATATAAAAATAAATTTTCTGAACTTCACCATTTTGTAATTCTTTGGGTTTTAAAAAATTCACAAAATTTCCATACTTATATTTATTTCTGAACTTCACCATTTTGTTTTTTGATATTATAAAAGAATTATTAGAAATAACTTTGATAAAAAAACATCAGTCATAACCAAACTAAGATGAAATTATTATTCAAATACTCAAAAAAATCCCCTTCTTAAATTATAGAGTTAGCGATGATGATGATAATGTAATAAATTTTTAATATAATTCGATTTAGATACTATACTGAAAAGTCTAACTTAACCTAAACAATTTTGTATGATTCATTTATTCGGATTGTTTTTTAAGTTTTCAAAGTATTTTAGAATTCGAAAAAATGCTTTCGAATATTTGTTTAGGAATAAGTATTTTCGAAGAAGTGTCTAATAAGCAACTTAACTGTGACTTACAAACTGATACTTCCCCTTGAACTACTTGTACAAGATTTTTTCATTTCTTTATAAAATTTACGGGATTTAGTTACATTTTAATTCTACCACGTTTATTAAAAAATAATCATTTGAAAAATAATACGAAAAACTGTATTCCTTCGCTGAATCCAAAATCACGCTCTGGTTCTCTCCATGCATGAGGTGAGTTTCAGTCCATGGAGCGTTGCTATTCGATTGAAATGGTAAAATGACGACAAATATGGGTTAACTGAATGATATTGTTTAATTATAATATATTTCTTAATATTTCTTTGTACAAATAAGTGTTTGATTCTTTTTCAAGTCTATAAAGTTTTCTTTCCCCCCAAAAAAGCCTGCAACCATTGTTGCTCTGTAACAGAGTATCCTGAAATGCAAGGAGATAATTGTTAATGGTATTGTTTCAAGGATCATCATCTTTTAGATCATTTATGAATTTAAAAAGACTTGTTACACTCCTATGAAGAAGTCTTATGGTCGACCAAGAGCTTCAAAGGAACGCCAGGATTCCCTGCTATTAAGGTTGTAGTTCAAGGATCGGGTTGCCTTCAGTGCCTAGCTAAATCAAGAGTGAAAAGAGGACGGTCTGAACGTTTCAGCTCGCAAGGAGAAGAAGAGATTTTTTGAATAAGGACTCAAGTCGATAAGTGCTGCTAAGCAACCTCATATAACCAAGAAGAACCTCGTGGAAAAATAAAAAATGGATCATTGAAGATCGGAGCAAAGTCATATTATTTGATGAAGCTCCCTTCCACTTGTTTGGAGTTTCTGAAAGATCCCTCGTTAGGCGGAGAAATGGGTAACACTTTTAACAGTCTTATGTTGTGTCTACGGTGAAGCATCCGGACACTCTTCATGCCCGGTGCTGCTTCTTATCTAGAGGAATTGAAGCAGTAACAATTTTGCCAATGCACACTGCTATGAACAAAAAATGGTACCAAAACTTACTTCATAAGCATATTTTTCCATCTTGTCACAAAGAAAAGGCAATAGCAAATTTATTGACTGAAAATAACATCGAACATTTGTTACCTTAGCCCGGGAATTCATCCGATTTGAACCCAAAAGAGAATTTGTGGGCAATAATCAAACTGGCGCATGATAAACTGACACCATCCAATTGAGAGCAGTTGCGGATCTTATTGCAAAAAACTGGAGCAATATCACTCAGAATATCATCACAAATTTGGTCTCCAGCTTGCCCAAAACGAATTGAAACAGTCCTAAAGAACGAGAGACAACATTGTAAATATTGACTGCGCAAATCATTGACTTTATTAATTAATGAATTGTGTCTGTATTTTGCATATTTTATCTTCAAATTATAATTATACGAATATACTAGAACAAAATTCAACGTTAGATTAAGGTTAGATTAGTTATAGTAATTTTCTTATATAAAAAATATCCTAGTCTCAAAGACTTTAGCCATGCCTATATTATACAGTGACTGGACCTAAGTATTTGCACAACTCTATTTGTGATGTATTTTGAAAAGTTCGAGATCTGGTTTGGGGTAAAGAGTACACATAGATCAAAGAACATATATTTAACACAATATTAAAGCAGAACAGACAAAAATATATTGACAACCAGAAAATCAACTAAACAAAAAAATGTATGGGACAAAAGTATTTGGTCAAAACAAAAAACAAGTCTATAGTATTTAGTGGTGTGACCTTTATTTGCAATAACAGCATGAAGACGATTATTGTAACTAGAAACTTAACTTTTGACACTCCGTTTGTGGTATCTTGTTCCATTCTTGCATGTAGATGATCCTCAAATCAGCAAGGTTCTTTGGACTCTTTTTGTGCACAGCAGTTTTGAATAATCACCACGAATTTGCAATGAGATTGAGGTCAGGCGATTGGCTAGGCCACGGAAGGACACCTATTTTTTTATTTACGAACCATTCTTTCGTTAATTTCACCGTATGTTTGGGGTCATTGTCTTGCTGAAAGTGCCACTTGTGCCGTCCGTAGAATTTTTTGCGCCCGCAAGCAGCTTCTGCTCCTGTATCTGCCTGTACATGGAACTATCCATTTTTCCATTAATGATGTGGAGTTCCCCTACACCATGGACAATAAAACAGCCCCACACCATGACGTTGCCTCCTCCATGCCTGACGGTAGAGATGGTGTTCTTGGGATCATAGGCAGTCCCTGCTTTCCCCCAAACATGACGAGCTTCGTTTCAGCCGAAAAGTTGAATTTTGCTTTCGTCGGACCATACAACCCGTGCTCAAAACTCAATTCCTTTGTCAAGATGGTCTTTGGCAATCGTTAAACGATTCTTCACATGTTTTGCTGTAAGAAGGGGAGTTCTGCGTGGAGTAAAGGAATGTAGATCACTTCGATGCAATTGTCTAGAAACCGTTTTTTGACTGACATGAACTCCTTGTAACTTCAGTTCATTATGTAGGTCTGTACGGGTAGTCATGGGTACATTCGTCACCTTACACAGAATATAGCGTCGAAAGCGGCTCGTGATATTGCAAAGAGCTCCAACTCTTGGCAGGTTAAAGATTGCCTCAGTCTCTCGATGCTTCCAAACTATTGCCCCAACCGTTGAGTATGGAGCCTTAACACGTTCAGCAATTTGCCAATAGGTTAATCCTTTATTACTAAGTCCAGCTATTTGCTTTCGAATAGCTTTGGGTATTTCTTTGACTTTCGGCATTGTATTCACTAAGCATCAACCTTCAACAAACTCTGGAGAGGTAATGATTGTGCCGATCGTAGTTTGTTTACATTACATGTGCTTCTGAAAGTTTCTGGCAGCTTTATAAGACGTGTTTGAATTAAGATACTCAAATTGTGCGATAAACTAATAATGATTTAACATGATAGTAATTTTGGCCAAATACTTTTGTCCCATACATTTATTTGTTTAGTTGATTTTCTGGTTGTTAATATATTTTTGTATGTTCTCCTTAAATATTCTGTTAAATATATGTTCTTTGAACTACGTGTACTCTTTACCCCAAACCAGATCTCTAACTTTTCAAAATACATCACAAATAAAGTTTTGCAAATACTTAGGTCCAGTCACTGTATATATATATATATATATATATATATATATATATATATATATATATATATATATATATATATATATATATATATATATAAATAGCGCAGATAAATAGGAATCTACATTTTTTTCAGGATTCAACAAACAAATGTTGAATCATTATAGGATAAAGAGAATGAATGAAGTGAAAATATTCTAACCAGGTACCAGAGGTGGGCACTAAATACATGAGAAAAATGTATTTAGATACTAAATTTAGATACATTTTAAAATACATTTCAAATACATGATATTTAATGAAAATCAATAAGGAGCATTGGTATCCCAACAAAAAAAATATCCATTAAAATGAAATTGTATATTATAATTACTGATGTAAGATTTTCTGACAATTGGACTTGAGTACTACAAACAAGAAATAGAAAGTTCCATAGAATGAAATTTCAGTTAGATATTTATATCAACATTACACTTAAGTATTACCAGTTGATGAAATGTTTCGTCAGATAAAAAACTCCGTTTTGGGGATAAGGTCAATCCTCCTAAGGAGAAGAGCCGTTCCACTGGAACTGACGACGGAAGGGTGGTGTTGTATTTAATAAATAACTTTTTATGTTTGGATATCTATCTAAACATTTTAGTATTTTACTTAAATTCTGGAGGTAACTGAACAATTCTATATCTGCGGTTGATGATCTTTTAGTTGGTTTTGTAAATCTAAAATAATCTTCACTGTCCGATATACCACTGGATGATTCATCCTCGGGTCCCTCTGCTAAATTCTTAATCAGTTGAATCATTATATTTTTAACAGTCTTGGTGGTTTAAACTGTCCCATAAAATACTGATATCTAACCAGCGGAGTTGGAAGAATGGAGGGCTTGTTGGGATGCAACAATAATGGCATCTGTAACGCTGACTTCATTTGAAAGGTCAAATAAGATTGGTAGCGCCTTTCAAAGCCCTTAGTGACTGCAATTAGAAGAGGTGGCAAAATTTCAGAGAACGTGACTAACGCTCTTCAGCTTTTTCTCCACAGTGAGCAAGGTAGGGAGCAGTGCTCCATAAAACAGTTGTGTTCTCCCTGTAGGCGATCAATTGCCACTGCAATAGGAGTAAAAACTGAGACATACTCCCCAAGAAATTCCATTTTGTGACTTTTGAACACTGGAAGTTCAAAGGACGTCATGATTTGATGTAATTTATCCTTGCCTTTTAAAAGTAATGACAATGTATCAAACAGAGAGTTCCACCTTGTAATGCAAGGCACCTTTAATGAGCAGTTGATAACAGTTTTGATAATCTCTGCTTATTTTGGACAACCGCTTTTGTTCCATAATGATGAGCATTTCCCCATCGCAGCATGATTGATATTTGAAAAAGAAGATATTTTCAGTGCCTGTTTTGCATCAGTTGTGGTGACGAAACTGAGTGTGTGTATGAAACACAGCGCACATGCCTAGGTAGCCTGAAACTGCATGGGTCAGACGAAAGGTCTTCTTCCTGATCTAAGGCATTTCTCATTAAGAAACTATCCTCAAGGTCGTGCTCACCCTGATCTTCTTCACTAACCTGGATTCCATTTTCTGAATCTGTGGACACATTTGCAGCAATGACTGAAAATTACTTAAAATCTTTAACCAAATTAGAGCCGTTATAAGTGAAGCTGCTCGTCACATGATAGAGCGCATTAAGAATATATGTATGTGGATTCTTGTGAAATTATTGCAATATATTAATCTCCGTTGTTTGTATATGTCTTGCTTGATTTAACTTCGTTGCTCCATGGTAATAGGGGAAGCAAACCTTATATGATAAAATCTGCAATTAACTTATCAACACCAGATTCTTTGACTTTTTAGTATTCACCGCAAAATACTCAGGTAATAAATTTACTTTAACCCCGTTGCATGAAGGACCATCCTCTAATACTGAACATTTTCTTTTTGAAACTTTTCTTTGAGCTGTCACGTAGTTATCCGTTTTTTGCACCAAAGCAGGATGCTTTCTCTGTTGATAAATGTACATGATCAGATAATTGAAGGACATTTGTTTCTCAATGCCATAATTCACGTTCAATTCAATCACTATATACTATAAATAAAGGTGTTGCAAAAGGAAGCAGTTAAGTTTGTGAATGGTAAACCTACCCTACTTAACTTTATCGTTAGCTACTAGCAATATTGTTTTTTTTTCTAATAAGAAATAGTGAAACTTATCAATTCAATTAAGTATCATATAATTAGCTTTAATGAATTCTTACCTTCAAATGAATGCGTAGATTGGAAGTAGCATTTCTCGCCGCAGAGAATTCACTATTGCATGATGTACATACACACTTCACTTTTTTCCCTCGAAGATTTCACTCTAAATGTTTACCATCTAGTGAAGGATGACTATAATTACATGATTCTTTATCTTCCTCGTCTTTATTATTGTCTAATCTCTCCATTTCACACTCTTTTAAAGAAGCTCAAGTTGCCATACAGCAGTTGAAATAACGCTGAGTGCTCTCCCTATAACCGAACACAACTGTGACAATCTGTTAACTGAATTTGAACTAATGCAAGCAATCTTTCCTCACCGGCTCACGCAGTCAACCGTTTGTGTCATACAAGTTGCGACAAGCTAAAACATGCATTACACGTTCTTATCAGCTATATAAACCTATTATCAGTAAAGTATTTGCAAAAACTATTTAAATACATTGTATTTAAATAGTTTCAAAAGTATTTAAATACATGATTTCAAATGTATTTACAAATACAATTTTAAATACATGAATGTATTTAAATGCAATGCATTTAAATACTGCCCACCTCTGCAAATAATACAAAAATATGAATATGCTATCACAGATCAAAAAGGATGATTTATTCAAAAGTGCTTTCTTAAAGGAAAATAAAAGATTTAATCAAAATACATCCAAGTCAATCTGAAGAGCCTTATCCAAAGGTATTTTCATAGAAACTAAAATATAATTCAGGATAAAAATCTCCATGGAAATGAGTTTGAAAATCACAAAATAATTAAATGGAATATCGTTGAAAGCCTTCAAATGTGAACAACGAGTTAAAAGGATGAAAGCGAAGACAAAATTAAGTTGAATACATTTCCGAAATGAACGAATAGAAACAATCCGAGTAGAAAAAATATACCCCCTCCCCTCCTAAATATTGAGGCTAACACAACGTTTCAATGCCAAAAGTTTACGATGGATTTTCCCCATGAACCTGCGTAGAATGATTCAAATCGCCTGAGATACTATTTTACGGGACTTTTGAGGGTCCTTGCTATGCTATAATTCGGGAGTTTTGTGAAAAATCTCACAAATGGAAAGAAAAAAATAACAAAAAAAACTCCTATCATGAAGGGTTCGAATAAAAAGCCTGGCGAGGGTTTTTCCCCCGACTTGGTATAAGTGGTTTACGGCATTATTCGTGAGTGTTGGTATATAATTAAACAATTATCTAATAAATATATGTAGAATTATCCTTATAATACTGTGAATAGGGAGAGTGAATGCACAAAACTCCATCAAAAACATTTTAAATATAAACAAAAGGAAGCAGATATTTCCCATGACAGGGTCTTGGCGGACTTCATTACTAGACTATGATTCAACAATCTAGACTAAATATCTGAAGAAACAATGTTACGAATAAAATTCAATCAGGGGATGGACACTAAAGAACAATCACAGAACTATAAACAACATAAAGAGCTCGAATATAAGACCATCACGTGGACTTTTCACACGAGAAAGTCAATCTGGCTACAACTATCATGTATTCTATTCTCTAATGCCTTTTCAGAATTTTTGGGTCTATATTTTGATAATTCTGAATAACTGCAGGAAATTTGTTGTGGATATTGCATAGGATTTTAAAAATAGTATCTACTTCATCCTTTACCGCAGAATTTACACAATTATGTGCATACTATTAGGTAGAGCTATTGTTGACAGTTGCAATTTCATACTGGTTAGATTTAATGGTAATGGGTTCTCAAGTTGTTTCATACCTGCTTCGGCCAATCAATTCTCAAGAGACTTCATACCTACATAAACTAAACTAAAAAAAAACTAATATCCATATATGTTTATGTGATGAGTTCAAAAATTTAAGTTACTAATTTTATTCAGTTTAAATGTCGATATTTTGGCCTATATATTTTCTCTTATTTGGCTTATTTTTTACTATTTTTCAAAATAGTGACATTGTAGATGAAAATCTCATCATATTATATAATTTTGAAAGGGATTTTAATAAATATGGAATACACATTCATCTACTTAAATAAAATTTAATGACTATTTCTAGCTCATCCCTGAAGGCGCAGAGCTCTCGTAAAAACAATGAAAATTGGAGAGCCTAAAAATGTCTGGCAACCGCATTTGAATTTGAACCCTAAGGTGATTATTTTGAAATGGAGGCTTCGCCCCCATACCCCCATTTAATGCTAAAGAGTTGCACCCCACCAGCCCGCTATTTGTAATCAGCTAATAGAATACACAATTCAAAAATCTCGAATTACTCGTAAGTTCGAATTAAAGGCGATTGCCAGACGTCGTTGGGTGATCTATTATTTATGTTTTTTTTATGCCATGCATCTTGACATCAGACATATAAGCCCCGCCCCTGAATGCTAATTAAATCAATCATATTTTCTTTAATATTAATTCGTAAAAACGTGAGGGACTGTGCACTTCAAATTTACCGTGTGTACTACTAGTTCGTTACAAATAATGGGGTGGGTGAAGGGTGCAATCCGCCAAAATTAAAAGTGGAAATGAGGGCGAAGCCACTCATTTCGTAATAATCACCTTATGGTTGGAATTCAAATGCGTTTGCCAGGAGTTTTTAGGCCTCCCAATGTTATAGTTTTTATGCAGTGCTCCGCCCCTTCGAGGAGCAGCTAGAAATCTAGGCGTTAAATTTCCTGAAGTGGGTAACTGTGTATTCCAAATTTACCATTTATTTTAAATCCATTGCCTAAACGTTTTATAAATATAATCTTCTATGTCAGCTTTGTCTCAAACATGTTCCCCTTCTTCTGGCGCTTTAGGATTTTATGTCCTTTGACTTTTCCTCGATGGAAGCAAAATTTTGGTCAACAATAATGTTATTGTTGCCGTTTTCAGCTCCTTGGGAGCAGATAGAATCCCTGATTCGTCTGATTGCTTGAAAGATTGGTCAACAATAATAAAGGTTGCAAGAGATCTTGCAGTACATTCCTCTAAATCGGTTTCCGCGAATTTTGCGAGGATGAGAGAAAGTCGCCAATAATAATGATAGTAATAACGACGCCAAGAGACTGCGCATCTCATTGAATCAGTTCTCGCGCATTTTGTGAAGGTTGAAGCGAAGAGAATTTTAAAAATGGCAAATTTGAGCACATTTGAACGAACAATTTACCGAGACTTTTATTTTCAGACAGAAGGACACTGAGAGGAAAAGGCGATAGCGGAAATTTTCGGCTGAAGGGCTCAAACAAAGGCGCTATTGTTGCGTCCAGAGTAATTTTTTCATAACCTTTTCCCAGTTAAGAGTTTATAAATTACCCCAAAATATTTTGGGGTAATTTATAAACTTTTAAAAAGTTTCATTTCAGATATTCGAAAATATGCGTTGAACAAATTAAGGTTGTAATAATACAAGAAAACGCTTTCAATTAATAACGCCAATGATCTTATGTGGAAAAATGAGGGTCAAAGATGGTAGGAAAAATTAAAACAACAATATATTGAATTTGTGCTTGGGGGCGAAGCATTGATTCAAAACGTCATTCTTTCCCAATTCTTCTTTTTATTCTTAACATTATTATTATTATTTTTTTAAAAAAGTAATCAGTGAAAACCAACAGAGGCATCTGCGCCAGAATGATTGAAATGGAAAGGTTGGTAAAAAGTGGATAAGTCAAGCGGAAAATATGTGACAAGTACATAATCAGAGTACTCTATAGAAGGATTACTCAGAGTACTCTATAGAAGAATTATATAGAGTACTCTATAGAAGGATTACATAGAGCTCTCAGGAACTATCGATCATAACATGTCGACAAAAACAAGTTACTGTGATTACACAATAATTAAAAGAATAAAACTACATTCTTGGACTCACAACTATTATATACTGATGAGGATTCAGCTCATGCCCTCGGCAGTTGAATAACCAATCTTATTACCGATCGTGGGTGGCTCTTTGATTGGATGTTGGTTACAAGTAAGGAAAATGAGATTCCAAGCAATTCACCTTTGTAAAGAAGTGAATGAAATAATATTTTACTATCGGTAATATTCATAATATTTATGCTAATTTGAGCTTTCTATTTAGTGGAAGAAAAAGCGAAAACAAACGAAGCAACCTGTGAAGGGTTGCTCTTATAGAGGCGAATTTTAATGTTGAAGATAAAGGTGAAAAACAAAAGAATCAAGGTTGATTTAATTGATGGTTCGGCTTAGATACGCCCATCATCAGAAATTGTACACAAAAATATAAGAAGATATAAAATTAACCAATAATATTAACAGATTAAAAAATAAAAGATTTATGTCGCTCTCTCTTGTAATATTTTAATCATTTAATTATTTAATCGGTTAATGTTATTGGTTAATTTTGTATACTCATATTTTTGTGTAGAATTTCTGATGATGGGCGTATCTACGCTGAACCCTCAATTAAATGAACCTTGATGAACTTGTTTTCACCTTTATCCTTTATATATATATATATATATATATATATATATATATATATATATATATATATATATATATATTCGGGTGGGGCGATATTCAACTTTTTTCGAATCTTTTTGATTGGCAATGAGGAAAAGGTACCAATTGGCGAGAAAGTATTTGTAGTGAAACTGTTTTGCTGTACGACCATACTTTTAGCCTGCGCATAGAGCCTGAAAATAGAAAAATTGCATCTAAAATAGCCAAAATATAGGAAATACTGTGTAGAAGAATAAGGTCGAAGGGCGGCCTCATGCCCTTCTTTCCCCACGTGGTCTCGAGATCACGGCATGGAGCGTGGAAAGCTAGGCTGATCTACAGCGAGGATGCGGTCCAAGCCCTTTTATTGCACCCAAGCTGCATTTACTTAGGGACAGAATTTCCTCGTCTGGCATGCCCTTTCAGCCAACCTCCTTCCCTCCGGCATAGATCGAAGCTCTTCGAACATTCTAAGCCAATTTGATCTCGGTTCCTAGAAGGAGTTGCTGCCTTCTCCCAAGATCGCGCGAGTCATGGAGACTCTTGTTAGGCAATCCCAGCCACCAGCGAAGGGTCTATATAATCCCAGCGTACAGATCAGAAAAAATAAAAAGAAAAAACACAAAACAGGTCATTAATCAGCGGATGTAAGTCTAAGATCGTTGACTAAGCTGTTTACGATGATTTAACGGGAATGGGGGGCTGCATTTAAATTGCCCATCTAACAAATTAAAATTGGGAATTTCTCCTATTAATATAGATTCTACTATTTTTCTTTTACGGAAATCTTTACAATTATATATGATTTGTGCCTTTGAATAGTCAAGTTGGTGGGTGAAGTTGCTAATATGATTAAAAATACTGAATGTGGTACTGCCTCGTCTGATATCACCTTTATGTTCATTAATTCGTTTTGTTAAGGTTCTTCCGGTCTCTTCTATGTAAAATAAAGAACAGTTTGTAGAGCCACACGGGATTAAATATACACCTGCTTCATTTGGCTGATCCACGGGCTTGGTAGAGGGAAAGATTTAAGGATACAAAAAGGTTATTAATGTGGTAAGGCCTGGGCAAATAAATTTGTTCACTCCTTCGAGGAGGGGAGAAAAAGGGAGGGATAAACACTTTGTATTACTAAATTTGTATTATCCTTGGGACGGTAATGAGTATATTTTGCTTTAGATAAACTTTCCTTGATCACGTAGAGGGGATCATTTAATTCAATGAATCTGCAGGTTATATAAGTTATATCGTCTTCGAGAAAGCAAAGGTCACATATTGTGGAGGTATCCTCTTAGAATAATATTATTTCCCCACCTCCTAAGACCGTACTTCGGGAAAGAAAGCGAGCCGTTGCTCCCCCGCCCTTCCGACCTCACCCCCTTTTGACTCGCCACCAGGTTTCCATGAAATTCACACCGAGGTTACCTTCTGGCCATCTCAATCTTCCCTCCCCCCCTCTCCCTCGGGTCGGGGGATTACTTTGTAGATTCAACGTGAACCGCGTTTATGGCCCCAGCCCCTGTCGCCCGTCGAACCCGCTGATACCTGCCTTTGGCAACTCCCCGTATGGAGACGCTCGATTCGTCAAGCCCGATAACGAAGGTTAAGATGGTCTCTAAACTCTCTCTGTTTTGAAGAACTCTGGCTATATATGCAGCCGTTCCAGGCTGACAGACAGATTCGGTTAGACGCGAC
This sequence comes from Ceratothoa steindachneri, assembly GCA_963969495.1. Classification (NCBI taxonomy): domain Eukaryota; kingdom Metazoa; phylum Arthropoda; class Malacostraca; order Isopoda; family Cymothoidae; genus Ceratothoa; species Ceratothoa steindachneri. The sequence goes on along the minus strand of OZ018318.1, from coordinate 202,789,864 downwards.
TTCCCCGAAAAGAGTGAACTTCAACGAGCACTCTCTCAAGAAGTGTGAGTGTAAGTCAAAAGCTACAGAAGAGCTGGACATCACTTCCGTGTCTTCTGATCAGGGAAAAGAGTCTCGTGAGGTAACGTAAGCCTTTCTCATCCACCTTCGGGTCAAGGATTGGAGAAGCCGTCCTCCGAAGTTCTTCTCGTGACCTCTTACGACAAGAGGTCCATTAGTTTGCTCAAGCCGAGTGTGGAGAAGTCATCTCCCCTTCTCCCTTTGAAGTTCGATTGGTGACCTCTTGAGAAAAGGAGGCCCGCATCTTGCAAACGCAAGTTCGAGAAAATAGCCCCAACTGCTGTAGGTTTTGTGGCTACCACCCATGAGTAATCAAGGTCACCAAGACCTCCCCAAGTTTGCCCAACCTTCTCCTCGAGTTTTGAGGAAGTAAATCATTCATTACCATCAATGTCCCATTACATCTATTCCCTAACCACGGTTATCTAATTAGTATTCGGAGCTTAAGTCCGTCTCATTTATGTACCTTTTAAATATTCATTTGTATTGTTGTGCCTTTTTAGTTCGTGTGTATTAAATATCTATTTTTGTCATTGTGTTTATTATATTCCTTGGTCACGCAGCTGTCGCTATCTACTTAAATTGCACTCTTAGAAACAACAACAGTTGTCGCATTGATTGGCCTACCTTAGAGCCTGTGTGCGCATATTCACGTACACTTGACCATATCTCGACACATATCCTAAGTTCTCTCAAATACATACTTGATGCAAAGGCTCGCTCAATGTTAATATCATGATGAGAAATAGAAATGGTTATAAGAGTTAGAATGGGTTGGTTTTCGGTACACAGTGAAGCTAATTTTGTCAATGACTCTAACAATTTTAACATCAAGAAAGGATATACAATTATCTTTTTCCCACTCTACTTTAAAATTGATAGTGGGATGGAGGTCGTAAGATTTTTAAGGAAATTGTCAAATAGGATTTACTATTTATAGGCCAAATCTATATGCCATTATCTACATACCTATACCGTACAAAATTATGATGGAGAATCACAGAAGAGAGTAATGATACGTCTAAATGCTCCATAAAAAGGTTACATAATATGGACGATAAAGGATTACCCATGCTAGACCCTATTTTTGACGAAAAAAATCCATATCGCTGATAAATACATTGTCAGTAACATAAAGTTTTTAAAAGATTTATAATTTGATTTTTGCCTAGAGGGAGGTCTAATTTTTTATTATCTAATACCTTAGATAGAACTGCGACATTAACTGGGACATTAGTGAACAGGCTGTCTACATCAAAGCTTACGAGTATTAAGCGGTTTCATTTTATGTTAATTTTCCTAAATTTCTTAATGAAATCAGAGGAATAGATTATGTGTGAAGAAGTCAATCCAACAGCGTCAGCCAGAAGGGAGGCTAAGCATGAGAGTTGATACATGATATAATAGGTCGGAGTGGCTTTCCTCTTTTGTGTTTTTTTGGCAGACCATACGTACGGGGAAGTGATGGGTTGGTAGGTTTAAAACGATGAAGAACGTCTGAAGTGGATCGTTTGAGCAATTTTTTGAGAGTTTTGTTGAAGATCTTGGTTTTATTTTTCAATGGGTTGGAAGATAAATTCTCGTAAATGATCATATCGTTGAGGAAATCCTGTAATTTTTCAGTGTAAGAATTTATGTCTAATATCACGATTTGGTTAGTTTTGTCCGATTTTGTTAAGATGATATTTTTGTTAGAATTAAGTAATTTTAGGGCAGTCATGAGGCGTCTGGGGATCTCTAAGTGTGTGTATATATATATATATTTATATATATATATATATATATATATATATATATATATATATATATATATATATCCTAACGTATTAGGTTTTATGAGCCGCCAAGTTGCTGTCAGAAATAACATGAACAGCTATATGCAGCTGACATTTGTAGTTTGCGTGCCATCCAGCAGTCCCCGACACCTTCAGGTAGATCTGTGGCTATATATCTTCCACACATTTCCACTTTCTCCATCTTCACTACTTTATTTACAGAGCTTTTCTTTAACTTTCGTGCGGATAATCTTTCGTTGATTTCTCTCTTTAATTTTTAATTAATTTTAGGTAATAACACCAAGCTTTTATTTTTTAATGCGTATTTAGGTAAACGTCAACTTATTTTGTTATAGGATTCTCTTTTATCATATTCTTAGACTTATTTGTGAGTTTGATTAAAAACTCCTAAAATTTTGTAACTTGAATTCGATGAAAATAAAAACAGAATCCGTTAGATCGAATGCGTCATTTACTTACAGTTCTGAAATTTTATGGGTTAACGGGATACTGAAACTCTCCAGACCATTTAGGTGTGCACATATCATGTTCCCTCTTGCCTATCACCTGTTCCTAGACGTAATGGAGCGGCTAAAACGCGAATTAATCGACCGGGAACTAATTGATGAGAAAGAACGGACTTTGTATTGCCAGGGACTCGTGTTTTAGCCAAGCTGAAGTGAGAATAGAAACATCAATTTGGAGCTGATCCAAAAATCGCTCCGAGTCAAAATTTCGGATAAAGAAACGGCTTACTTGAAGTGGGGACTGGGATACATATTTGAGTACAATGAATATTTGGGCTGTATTATTTATTTTGTCTTAATAACTTTTTTCCTGGATTGTATCAAATGAGGGAAGAAATGAAAAAAATATCCTATTCGTCATTTACCTTAAGGGACACCATTAAATCGTCCTGTTTAAAAGAAACTATACAATTAGGGCGCTTTTATGATCCTGCCAATATACCGCCCTCGATGTGGGAATGATGAGTAGAGTTGTATCACCTCCTTGCCCTGTTCCTTGCCCTCTAAGTTGTCTATTTGGTTAATATATAACTCCAACACATTTTACATTCTCTCAACTTAACTATTTTCTTAATAATTCAGTAAATATATATCATGGGTCCAAATATGTTATCTAAAAATTCTGCACAGATTTTTAGAAAGATGTGCTGACCAAAAAGTCGCGTGCTTTTACTTATTCTGACTTATGACCTTGCGACCTTCAAAACTTCCGATAATTACCGGACTAACCTTAGAAGAACCTTGGCAATTATATCATTCAAATGAGAATCTAAAACAACATAAGGGTTTCAAATTTCGTTAGAATCGGCCGAATAGTTAGGATGTTATTGCTAAATAATTCCCCAGCTAACCTTGAGAGGACTTTCATAATTATGTTATTCGAAAGAGAATATAAAACATCGTAAAGGTTTCAAATTCCATTAGAATTAGCCGAATAGTTATGATGTTATGGCCAAAACAAAATACTTCCAGGGCTAACCTTTGGCTCTTATATCATTCCTAAGAAAATGTAAACCATCATAAGGGTTTCAAATTTCGTTAGAATCAGACGAATAGTTATGAAGTTATAGCCAATACAAAATAATTATCGTGCCAAACTTGGGAGGACTTTGGCAATTATATCATTCAAAATATAATATAAAACAAAATAAGGGGTAGAAAATTCGTTAGCATCAGCCTAATAGTAACAATGTTATTTGAAAAACAAAAAAAAGCAAAACGGGAACCGACTGACCTACATAGTGAGATGTAGATTCGCACGCGATTAAAAATTATAGTATAATATTTTTTAGTCAATTTAATCAATTATATTTTTACAATTTTGTTCATGAACCTTTTACCCTTGCAAACATAATTAAAAAAAATTCTTCGAAAATATAAGAATTATTTTGCAAAAAAATAAGATATCCACGAAACTCTTCCTAATGAAAGATAAAAGAGGACTAGGTTTGTCTTTTTTTTCTGTTTAATGTGCGTGGATTCATAGGGTCATAGGTACATAGAGGACTAAGTTAGCCTAGTTAGGCTTTCGCGACTGTTTAAAAGGTTCTAACTTATTAGTTTAACTAGGATAGTCTAGTATTTATATCCCTCTCTGGCTACTTCTTAGCCGAGTCGAAATAGCACTTCCGTTTTAGCTGTTATGCCGCATCGTATTTTGGCAGTCATTAGTTGCAATCTCGATTCGGGTCGACTTCTCGGTGGTTACCATAGGCTGTAATAGTAATAGTGGTTCGTCAACCTGCATTTATCTATGCGGATCTCGACCGAATAATGAAATAGGCATAAATGTCAGTAAAAGAATCACTGGCGAGCCCTAGGGCACCAGGGGCCGGTTCTCCTTGTATATAGGTGCCAAGATGTATTATGTTTTGACACCAAACAGCGTTCAGGTGGAACCTTCGTTGCCCCGTGGCAGAGGGATCTGTTCCGCGTCAGAGGTATGTGGATATAGATACCCATCGGGAGGATTCTTTGGAACAGAGAGAGTGTGTGTGTTGTGGTATGAAGGAGAAAGAGGAAAGAAAACAGTGTTGTAATTGGCTATGTGTGTGATGAAAAGTGTAAGATTTACCCACCCGAATACAGGGTTGAGCACGGCGCGTCCACCACTTGGTAGCCAGATCTCGACGTGCGCTGACGTTTGTGTTCGTTCCTGCCGGGATCGAGCCCGGTACCACGACGTTGGAAGACCAATGTCACATCCACTCGGCTAGCAATAGCTCTTCATCATACGCTGGAGATGTCAGTGGTTCTGATGCCACGTTAATCAGTAAAGCACCACTGAGAAATATAGGCATCGTAAATTAGAGGAAATTGGCGGTAAAACCTCTACGAATTTATTTCTCTCATTTCTCCCTCATTAGGGAGAGGCGCCTTGTTAGCTAAATATTATTTGCATAGAAAATCTTATTTACATACGTCTTTACATCTTGAAAAAGGTTACAAGATAAAGTGTTTAGTGTGAGTAGAATGGACACTAGGTGTTTAGGTAAAGTAGTGAAAATGTTCTAGAACAAAATGGTAATATACAGGGTGTCCACAAAGTCTGGGTACATAGGGGATAAATACATACCTTTAGAATATTAAAATATTAAATACTAGAATATTAAAATATTAAAATTCCTATGTACCCAGACTTTGTGGACACCCTGTATAACTGATTATACTTAAAATATTATATTTTAATTTTTAGTAATGGACACTGATTTTCTGGATGACCGAATATAATTAACAACGATGTTTCACAAAATATAGTCGAAAACACTTTTATAAAAAAAATAATTTGCTTCAAAAATGACAAAGAAAAAGAAAAAAAAATGCTGAAGAAAACAAATCATTTTGTATTTTGAATCCCAAAATGTAACATAATAAAACAATACTAACAAAATAAAACAGTGTACAAGCAAAAAAGCCATAATACACAAATTAAGATCTATTATTACAGAAAAATTAAATTAGCAAGTAAATTTAGAATACAAAAAGGATCCTAATGAGAGTTACGCGGGATAACTATTTAAATGTAAATGTAAGCATTGTACATCTTCATATATTTGTTATACCAAGAATCAAAACCAACGCCTATCATCATCACTTTAAACCGAGCGAAATTCAAGACCATCTTGAAAGCTTCCTCAATACGAAACCACAAAAATGATATCCTTATTTTTTTTACAGTAATTTATTATTCTCAAGACGAAATTTTTACAGTAATTTGCAATTCTCAAGACGCTTTTTTATACTAATTTACAATTCTCAAGTCGAAAATCTTTTTTGAAATAATTTACAATTCTCAAGACGAAAAATCTTTTCACTATAATTTACAATTTTCAAGAATAAATATTTTCCAGAAATTTAAAATCCACAAAACGAAAAAAAAAATTGCATTAATTTACAATTCACAAGCAGAACAAATTTTGAACAGCAATTTACTTTTCCTAAGAAAAAGAAAATTTTTACAGTAATTTACAATTCAAAACACGGACATAATTTTAAGTTCTCAGAAGCTACTTCGATAATTCAAAATAAACCGGACGTGAACATAAACACGGAAGAATATATTTAAAACACATCACATAATTTACTAATTTAAAAATTATCTTTCTTCCCCCATATTTTAGGCCTCATAGCGCCTCTCCCGCTAACACTTACTATCTTGTATATATTTATTAATTTGAGTTTCTCTGAAGATGTTTAATGCGATTTTCTTTTCTACATTGAAAGTAAAATTTAAAAAGTCTAATAAAATGAAAACTGATATAAGTTTTCTACAAATGTCTTTTTTATAAAATATATCAACTTATTAAAATTAACTGCAATGTGCAAAATCAATCCAATTTTAACTTTTCCCCGCTTAAATAGCTTTAAATATTTATCTAATTTTTAGTTATCGATTTGACAAAAATATTTGGATTAATATTTTACTTTTTTTATTCGTATAATTAATTTTCAAACCAAAAGTATATAAAAAAATATTATAATTTGGCACCGGAGCACCGCAAAGAGGAGGAGCAGTGAATTGACGATATAATTATTTTATGGTTAATTTATTTGTGTAATCATTGTTCTTGGAGTGAAGGTGGAAGAGAGTAATTTCCGAAACTAATCTCCTGAAAATGCAAGCCAGTCTCTTTTGCAACTATTCTCTTGAAAATGTAAGGCTGGTCGCTTTTGAAACTAGTCTTATCAAGATGAAAGCAGTCACTTCCAAAACTAATTGCCTGAAGCTAGAAGCTAGTAACTTTTGAAACTAGTCTCCCATGATGACAGCAGGTCACTTCAGAAAATAATCTCATTACGATGGAAGCCAAAAGTTTTCGAAACTAGTCACCGGAAGGTGCAGGTCGGTCACTTCATAAACTAGTCTCTAAATATGTAAGCCAGTCACTTCCTAACTATTCTCCTGAAAAAGGAAGCCAATCAATTCTGCCACTAGTCTCATAAAAGTGAAAGCAAGTCAATTCCGAAAGTATTTACCTTAAGATGCAAGCCAGTCAGTACCGAAATTATTTTACTAAAGATAGAAGCTAGTAACTTCTACAACTAGTCTCCCTATGATGAAAACTAGTCACCGGTAAATAGTCACCTGAAGATGGAAGCATTCACTTCTGCAACTAGTTTCGTGAAGACGAAAGCCAGTCACTTACAAAACTAGTCACCTTAAGATAGAAAAAAAGGTCATTTCAGAAACTAATCTCATGAATAAGGATGCTTGTGGCATCACTGAACGCTTTCTATTAGAGATCTAGGTGTTTATGTAGATGGCTTTCTTCTTATGAGTATAAATGGCGGGCATGTTGGGAATATGTGAGCATTGTCTGGTTTCTCTGTCGGTTACTCTTTTGTGGCAGCGGGGGCATGTGTCTTTGTCGGTCAGTCCGGTGCGATGTTAATGTGCGTCCAGTTTTAGATGGTGACCTCACCGAAGCCTTGCCATCGCCATCCATGGAGAACCTCAAAGGGAAGTTTATTTTTGTCGACCTTGGTTGGAATTGTATTGAAGAGATGGTCTTCACCCAAAGATTGGATCAATTGCTATGCTATTTACTTCTTCTCCTGGTATATATTTTGATACGCTCCTCCCTTTTCCTTGTGGTACTGTGTTAAAGGGCCTGAGTTTTTATTTGCAATGCGCCGCATTACATTGTGTTATGTGGCATAGAATTGCAACTTATGCATCATCATGTTGCGATATATCGCATTGCCAGACAATATATTGTAGTATACTGCTTCGTTACACATCGTTTCCTTGCCACATGTTACATAATAATGAGTTACGTGATGATACACTACATTAGGTTGAATTATATTGCAATGAATACGTTAAATTGTATGCTGCTGCATTGCAATGCAGTGCTTTATATTGAATTTTATCACCTAACTATACCATCTTCTACTTCAATATTTAAGCTACGTGTAAATGCTTCATATATATACTCTTGTACACTCTGGAATTTCCCCAAATTTCGACAAAATCTACCTCCATAATCTTTCAACTTTCCCACTTTTTCCGCACAGTGATGTAAGTGTGCATCAACGCTAAAAATTGTTATCAGCCTTTTACACTTTCAGGTGTATTTTTAAAATAATTATTCTATGTAATTTAGGGGATAAATATCCATAAATTAAACGGCTCGTGGATTCAATCTTGTTAGAATTTCTTTTTGCAACGGGACCTATGCGTCCTATTATTCTTTTTTTAATGCGACCTAGACGTCCCATTAGTCTTTTTGTAATGTAAAATATGCGTCCCATTAGTCTTTTTCAAATGTGACCTATGCGTCCATTAGTCTTTTTTGCAATCCAACCAATGCAAGGGACAGAAGTCACAGCCAGTTGCTGACTAACCCCATATAATCGTCGATTTAAGTATTGATGGCGAGGTCACATTTACTATAATTAGGTGTTAGCAGAGAATAGGGATTTCTACTACACACATTGACACCCTTCCATTGTTGACAGCTTTCAAAATTTCTATACCCATGGAGTAAGGCAAATTGATTATAGCTATGATGTTTACACCCATGGAATAACTGCAACTATTAACAGATTAAGGTTTTACACACCCATGGCGTAATTCTAATTGCTGACAACTATGAAGATGTCTACACAGATGGAATAACTGCAACTGTTGAATGCTTTGAAGATTTCTACACCCATAGCGCAAGTCCAGTTTCTTTTAAACAAATGAAGATTTCTAAAACCATGGTGTACGTCAATTTTTTTTACACCTATCAAGATTTCTACACTTATAGCGTTAATCCTTTTTTACACCTATGAAGACTTTTACACCGATGTCGTAAGTCACTCTTTTGTACACCTATAAAGATTTATATAACCCTAGCGTAAGTCAAATTTTTAGTTACTTGCGCTTAGTTGCGTGTGAATCTATATATCACTATGTCGGTCGGTCGGTCCCCGTTTTGCTTTTTTTGTTTTTGTAATAACATTGTAACTATTCGTCCGATTCTAACGAAATCTAAAATCCTGATGTTGTTTTACATTCTATTTCGAATGATATAAATGCCAAGGTCCTCCCAAGGTTAGCCAGGAAATTATTTCTTTTTATTGCAATAACATCATAACTATTCGGCCGATTCTAATGAAATTTGAGACTCTGATGTTGTTTTACGCTCTCTTTCGAATAATATAATTGCCAAGGTCCTTCTAAGGTTAGTCTGGGAATTATTGAAAGTTTTTAAGATCCTAAGGTCATAAATCAAAATAAGTGAGAGAAAGCGACTTTGGTCAGCAGACCTTGTTTAAAACTTATGAAGATTTCTACACCCATTGCGTAGGTTCATTTTTTTGTACATCTATAAAAATTTCTACAACCATGGCGTAAGTCCAATATCATTACACCTATGAAGATTTCTACACTCATTGCGTAGGTCCATTTCTTTTACACTTATTAAGATTTCTCTACCCAGGGAGGAATGATTTGTCGTACTATATTTCTTTCGATTCACGAGCTGAACAGCAAGGAGGAAACTTCATTCTTGGAATGGAATAACTGGATTTTAGTTAGAAGTATGAGTGAAAGTAATGTGAGACAATGCAAGGAATAAGAAATTAAGAAATAATCAAAAAAGATGTGCGAACTAAAATCTGGTAGATAAAGGAGTAGTAAAGTATTAGAAGGAGAAGAATAAGAAGGTGAACACTAATGCATCTCTAACGAATAAGCCAAATGTTAAAGGAATCTTCTCTTATCGTTTTAACTTTTATCATTTTCGTTCAGGTGTGTAATTAAACAACAGAAATGAACAGCTTATTATAAATATTTTACAATTTTCTTAAAAATGCGACACGAGAAGGATATATTTTCGTAGAGCTATCAACAAAGTCTTAGAAATTATTAATTTGTGAAAATAAGTTCTTCTCAAACCACATAAATAATTTTATGATAGCTTTATAGTACTTTAAGTCAAATATATTTCTCCAGATATATTGGACGCATCTATATTCAAGTAAAATTCCCTCGATAAATCTTCAAGTTAATTTTCCATAAATTTCAGTCTTGAAAATCTGGTTTGATTTTTAATACCTTTGATGTTTTTTAATTGGATGCGAATAATGGCCTTCTCTTTCAAACTGTGAAAGAAATTCCTTCGGTAAGTCATTAAATTCATGGTCTTACTGTGAGTCTTATACCTCCCGGTTGTACCATACAACTCTTTTTATCATCTACAGAGAAATAGAAATGCAAGAAGAGACAAGAAAAAGCACCGATCTAAATTATTAACCCATATTGTGACATTTTGGGGTCATTTTAAAATGAAATGTAAGAATTTAAGATTTACCAAACAATCATCAACACTCACCTAAACACTTTCAAAAATGGGTTGGCTATATTGATCTAAACAACTAGACCATCTAAACTCTCAAATTGCCAGCGACAATTAGGTAAAATCTAATGGCCTCGTTTACAATCACGGTAGAATTGTTGGCTATTTGAATCTCATGAAATCCTCCTAAAATATAATGTGGCCAATCTAAGAAAAGGAAGGAAGTTAGGAGAGATAATCAGAACAAAGAAGAATGAAAAAAATATAAAATTACATCTATAAAATTTTATCCAGGGCGAAATTCTTTTATTTGTCATGTTAAATCGTTTGTTGAAGAGCTTGAAATCACGTTCTAACTGATGGATGCAGTTTTTTATATGAGGCTGAAGTCTGAAAATCAACTGAGGAAGTTCCATTTTATTTAGTCATATTTAAAATATTCGGATTTTTTTTTACAAATTTTGGCCGTGAGCTTTCGTGTCTGTTCAGTCTTCTTCAGACCGAAGTCTTGGTTATCTATGAGGCGGCATTGACGGAAAGTTTGTATTCTCGTTGCCTCCTTTAGCGGTGAGGTGATTGTTTGGTGAACAGCAAAGAATGAATTTCCTCTTTGTTCTTTGATGCCTTTTATAGGCCGAAGTCAGAGTACGGTTCGCTTTTCTTTTAGCAGAAAAAGTGTGATACTCGCTCCTAGCTGGTTTGCTGTGTGTTCAGGTTCGAACCCGTCTCTTTGATGAGCAGAGCCTCCAGAATCTTCAGGCGGCGGAGATCAGAGTTTTTTTTTCTGAGGATGGTAGTGTTTTCAACCAGGATCTTTCTTGTAATTTGTTCACTGTTTTGTTTATTGTAGTGTGCACAGCGCAAATAAATTGATCCTATGACTGTGGTTTCTTTCTTGCATATATATATATATATATTAGGGTGATGCAAAATAGTGGACCATCCTGGTTTTTGGGGCGTACCCTCTAATATGATTCTATATGTTATAAGAACACTCCCTGCAAAATAAATAATATTCAGAGGTCACGCCCACTCTTTAAAAATATTTAAGAAAATGGAAATTGAGTGCGAAACCTAAGTTTGTAATTTTCTTTCTATTTACAGGTTAAAATATATAGGAAGTGTTAGTATAAATTTAAACTAAAATACAGTTAAAATAAACAGTTAATTGCATGTAGAATACAGACCTGATTTATACTACTAGTGAGTCCTAACCCTAAGGGTAAGTATGAACTGAGCAGTAGGAAACTAACACTAAGGGGACTGAGTTCAGTGTGTGTTTGGCATTGTCAGAATGAGGTGTTACTGTGTGTTTCTCTCAATTACTTTGTCGTCTTATTATGAACATGACACGAAGCACAGCTGATGTATGGCTGATTGACCAATAAATAGATAGATTCAATCAAAGTTTGGTATCATCAAATAAAGAAGTACTTTCCTTATTCATGAATTACAGAAATTCTAAAAGGGAAATCGTTAGAGAAGATTTAACTTCAACTGTTAATGATGTGATGAACGTTTGGCAGAAGGCAGCAATACCAATAACGCAGAAATGCAATGCTATATAGAAACTAAGCAAATTGCACGATGAGTGGCAAATATTGAAAAAGAGGAAATGAAAGAAATCAAAGTTTTCAATAGAAAAAGAGAATAAATGTAAGGAAAATTTGCGTAAATTATTTGACATTACTCATACCAAGGCTGATGAACTAATAACTATTGAAGATAGAGAATTTCTACGTTTACAGAGGGCAGGTTGTAAAGGTAAGATGAAAAGCGCCGAGAATTAGCAGCAAAGAAGCAAACATCTTTAGAAAAGTTGCCTATTTCTCAATCAAGTTCTATAGATGAAATTGTAGTTCTAGAAGACTGCAGTGTCAGCACTAGTGCTTCCAGCAGTGACAATATCAAGTGCAGAAGAGATTGATCTAAACCAACCTTCAACATCTAAACAAGGGACGCCAAGAAAGAAGAAAAAAGTTATTAATGAAAATCTACTATCTGCATTAGATTTGGCTAAAGTCAGTTATCGATCTGCTTCTATAATTCTTATTCCAGCTATATCAAATGTGGAGAAAACTCCTGAAGATTACATCGTAAGCTACTCCTCACTTCGTAGAACAAGACAGCACGGAAGAAAAATGATAAGTGAAATTATCACTAGAAGCTTTGAGATTGACTAACCTTTGATTGTACAATGGGATGGCAAGCTTTTAAAAGACATTATGAGGATGAAATATTTGATCATCTTCCAGTTCTAATATCTGGTAGTGAAGAAACACAACAGCTTGGAATACTAAAGATAGATCATGGAAGAGGCAAAAACACTGCAACTGCTGTATATAAAGAAATTTGTGATTGGAATTTAGCAGAGTAGGTAAAAGGAATGTACTTTGGTACAACAGGATCAAATACAGGGCCTAAAAATGGAGCTTGTGTCCTAATCGAACAAAATATGGAAAAAGATTTGCTATAGCTTCATTATAGACACCATATTTTTGAAATCACCTTAGAAGCAGCTGTGGCTCCTACATCACAACCTTTATCAGGTCCTAGCATTGAGGTATTCAAACGATTTAAATAAAACTGGAACACACTGGACTTGAAATCATTTGATTTATTAGAAAACTTTTTTCAGTATGAAAAGGAAGAAATGATTGCTTTTGCATCCAAACAACTGAGTGAACAGCAACTGGAATATATTTCAATAAACCAGGAGATTACCACAGAGCGCGTTGGATGGCGAAGCTGATATATTCGATAAAAATCTTTATGTTCTAAAGGCAATTCAAAATAACAGCCAAACAAGAGAAATGTCTGAGGGAAATTTGTTGGTTTTCTGCTTCAATTTAATTCAAACATTGGTTCTCTGCTCCCAGTGCTGCAAGTGCTCCACGTAATGATTTTTGCCTACTGGAGATCCTTAAAAATTACTCAAGTATAAATGAACAACTAGCTAGTAGAGTTTTGAAAAAATTAAAGAATCATTTGTGGTATTCGTCAGAAGAGTTAGTTGCTATGGCTTTCTTTGACAATGAAATCAGTCATAATACAAAACAAAAAATGAAAGAAGGCCTTACAACACCATCAGACCCAGATCCACAAAAGAAACCACAAGTAGATATTGAATCTGTGGAAAAGAAGCAAATTCAAGATTTTGTTACTACTAACACTAAGTCATTCTTCAAGATTATGAGTTTATCATCTGCTTTTTTGGACAAACCGGTGGAAGATGGGCCTCAAAAAGAGAGATTTTGGGTGGTAAAAAATGTTGTTAACCGCATGGCAGTTGTTAATGACATTGCTGAAAGACGAGTAAAACTGATAGAATATTACAACAAAATTCTCACTAATGATAAACAACAGAAACAGCATTTGCTGGAAGTTGTATGAAATTACAGAAAGAAGGTTGCACATAAAACAATAAAAGCACTAATATCTCTTACTAGAGAGTAAGATGTAAATTTGATACA